>OV815968.1:23607500-24207500 GCA_929112965.1 Mythimna albipuncta | reverse complement strand
CCCCCGGGCGTTCGGCACAGTGGCGACACCCGTCCGCCCGAATCCGGTACTACCCGAACTTGGTGAGAACGCCGTGAGGTCTTTACAGCTACGCCTCAGAGAGGGGACTTACCACCATAATTGTGGCGTGCCCAGCACTGGGTTGTGACAGTCGCTGACGCTATTTCACCATGAGATTCCGCCGGAACTCTGTCCGCAATGCCGCGACCTGTTGCGGCAGCGGACTATCGCCCTGGCGTTGCATCTCCACGCGTAAATTTGTGCATGTGTGCAAGGTCTACACACACAAACATTCACATTCGCAGCGCATTGAGAGTATTCAAAGAGCATTCACTAGGCATCTGGCTTTTGGCTCCAGTGGGTTTTCACACAGGAATTCCTACAGAGAGCGCTTAAGAAGGCTCTCAAAATCATTGTACCTATTTTCTCCAGAATTTGTCTTTGAAGGTTCCTCGCACCTATCCTCGAGGAAAACTCAAAAATATTTTTAACACTTTACCGGTAAAGTCTAATTTGGGTCGACAAGCTCCTCTCCGTAGAATCGTTTATGAGTACCATTCACTTATTGCGATAATGCCAGATCTTGACGTATTTCACGATAATCTGCGTGTGTTTAAGCACAAAATCAAAAGTAAACACTCTTGATTTTCTTCTTAAATATTTGCCTTAATTAGTAACAAAATTATGTTAATTAAATTCTCATTTTTCAATAATCATTTTTTTTTAATAATAATTGAATAAGATTATAATTGTTTTGTGTAATTTCTGTTGTGTATTTTATAATGAATTGACTGACAAAATGTAATAATAAATTTAATTTTAATTATAATTGTAAATGTAATTTTAAATATAATTTTAAATGTAATTATAAATGTAATTTTAAATATAATTTTAAATGTATTTTTAGTGTAATTTTAAATTAAATTAAGTGCATATTTTGTTAATTTATATCACAAAGCAAATGAATAGCAAATGTTATGTACGCCGTTATTGTTACATCAGACCACCGCACCATGTTGAATTTTTTTCTTTTTTAATGATAAATGTATTGTAATGTGGCAGTACTCAATAAATAAATAAATAGGGTCTGTTACCTCCAGATCCCGTGGAGGCAGGACAGCAAGGAGGCTCGCCGCTTCACGGGAAACCATGCGGAATCCCCGCACCATCCGTACTGCCATGACCCTCTCGCATGCGTTCAGCTGAGCTTTCGGTTGCTGGCGTAGCGACAGCCCCTACACTGGCGCCCCGTAAAGGGCCATGGACCGATTTCTGGCGTAGAGCCTCTGGCAGGAGGCGTCCGGACCCCCAAGGTTGGGCAGGAGCCACTTGAGAGCAGCCCCAGTCCTGTTTAGTTTGGGAGCTAGACGTTGGAAATGCTCCACGAAGTTCCACCGAGGATCAGTCCCCGGCGTCGGGTCGACGATGAAGTATCGTCGACCCGATTTGAACTCCTCCTACCGTTAACCCGGTGGTGGCGCGTTCCGAGGGTCGTGGAAGCACATAGCCTCGAACTTGTGCAGCGCTACCTCGAGTCCCAACTGCTGGATCCTGTCAATGACCATCGCACCGCCGCGTATCGCTAGATCAGCCGCCACCTGGTACGACTCTACCTGTACTAGAACCAGCGTGTCGTAGCAGACCACGCTGACCCCGTCAGGGAAGACGAAATTTAAGTAGACCCCGCCGCGCAGCACGTATTCGGACCCGATGTTCCATAAGGGTGGTCCTAGTACCAATCCCTGCGGAACACAGCACGACATCTCTTTGTGTTTCCACTCTCCCTGGTGCCCGGTGTGAGCTGTACCTGTCCGACAGGTAGGCCTCGACCACTTGACAGAGTGCCCTCCGGATCGTACTCCAGGGCAGGGCCGAGCGGACCCCATCCAGCGCCCTGTGTGCGTAACATATGAAGCGCCTGTCAGATAGTGCAAAAATAAACAACAGACCTGAATATTGTATCAGGAAATTTGTACCGATTGACTTGTCTACTCAACTACTAGTATAAAGAATTTTTTGTCGAGTAATAAAAATAATGAAAAATACATACGATTGCATCTCATCCGACGCCCCTTAAGCCTTGGCGCCTGTGTGCACCGCACACTTCGCACATATGGGCGGCTCGGCCCTGCTCCAGGGCAAGGAATGAAAGGCGTTGGCAATGTCCAAGGACACTGCTACGACACACCTGCCCTAGGACACCGCATCCCCCGTCGTGAGGGCACGCACGCGCATGATGGCGTCAACCGTGGAATCAACAAGGTGTCAGGTGAATTTCGGTTAAACTCCTAAAAGCGAGTGAATAACCCGGTTCTGAAGGCCTTTCAGAAGCTTTTTGATTCCATCATACTCAAAGAAAAAAATGCCACGAGCATGGAGCAGACGCGGGAGGTACTTTCTTAATTCTTAATTCTTTATTGTACACACAAAAACTTAACTTTAATACAATTTTAATTGACAATTCATGTACAAAGGCGAGCTTAACTCAACAATGAGTTTTCTCCCAGCAAACCTTTGAGTGACAGAGAGAGAGATCACATTCGAGGGTAGGATCACAGTGTACAACATAAACCTACATAAATACGACTAAAATATATATATATATATATACATAAACATATTTTATATATATACTAATATTATGTCAATTGAGAAAGGAAGTGCTCTTTAATTTTCCTCTTAAAGACATCCAGAGAAGGGCTGTCGCGAAGGGAGTGTGGGAGAGAGTTCCAGAGACGCACTGCAGTTACAGTAAAGGAGCCATCATAGCGGCTGGAAGTGTGGCGAGGAGTACGAAGGAGAAGAGAATTGATAGTGCGGCAGGGTTTACCCCTTGGTACAAGGTATTCGAAGCGTTCACGAAGGTATTGAGGAGCATTGGGATTGTGCAGGATAGTAAAGAGAAGGGATAGAATGTGAATATCTCGCCGACGCCGAATTGGCAGCCACCTTAACCTGGTCCGAAACTCCGACACATGGTCGTATTTGCGGAGACCAAAAATAAAGCGAATGCACAAATTCTGCAATCGCTCGAGTTTATTTAGAAGTACCTCCGTAGCATCTAGAAAACAGACATCCGCATAATCTATAAGCGGTAGAAGAAGAGATTGAGCAAGCGCAACTTTTGTATGAAATGGCAAGAATTTTTGGAGACGTTTAAGAGACTGAAAAGAATAAAATACCCTCTTACTCACATCGGCAATATGAACCTCCCATGAGAGATTAGTGTCAATATGGACGCCAAGATTTTTAGCACTTTTGGAGTATAATATTGGTTCAGAATCATACACTACTGGTGGGAGCGACTGGTAATCTAATAGGTTGAGCATGTATCTGCCACCAATAATGAGTGCTTGAGATTTTTTTGGGTTCAGTAAGAGTCCATAACATTTAGCCCATTTATGGATATTTTCAAGATCCTTATTGATGGCAGCCACAGTCCCAGCAAGTTCATCTACTTTAAAATGCCGATATAGCTGCAAATCGTCTGCATAGAGATGATAATTAGAAGTTAGGACCTTAGTGAGAGCATTTATAAAAACTGAAAAAAGTAGAGGAGAGAGGACGCCACCCTGAGGAACACCCGCAGCCAAATCACACCATTCAGAGGAGTCCTCATCAGATCGAACGGACTGCGAGCGACCCCAAAGATAAGATTTGAACCACTCAATAACTGAATCAGAGATATTAAGGGAAGATAGGATTCCTAAGAGGATGTCAAAATCAACCGAGTTAAAGGCACTGCTGAAGTCCAGTAAAACCAATACCGTTAAACACTTATGATCCATGGCCAGTCTAATATCGTCAGTTATTTTGACGAGAGTTGTGACAGTGCTGTGGCCAGGTCTGAAACCAGATTGGTAAGTACTCAGCAGGTTATTAGACGACAAATAACAGGACAGTTGCTTTTGCACAACACTCTCGAGGACTTTGGAGAGGATAGGGAGGATGGATATTGGGCGGAACTGGGATGGTGAGCGTGGATTTGACACCTTAGGAAGCGGTAGGACGTGAGCCTTTTTCCAAGCAGATGGAAAGGAGTTATTGAAGAGGGAAAAATTAACTATGTGAGTTATGACAGGAACTATTTCACTCAAAATAGGTAAGAACATTTGGAGTTGAAGGCCATCGTTACCCACCGCCTTGGTAGATATACTTTTCTTTAAGATGGCCGATCTCACTCTTTAGTACTGAGCCAGCTGGTTTTTCAGGGTTTTTTTTATGGTGCGAAAAAACCATGCATTGACATCCTCCGCTCTTGGGCAGAGCGGGAGATAGTGTCAGACTCTTACTGACTAAAAGACCCACCCCGTTCCTTCTAGCCTTCATACCGGGGCTTGAGCGCCCTTTCGGATAACCCTGGCCCCAGTAGGCTTCGACCCGGCTGGGTCCCTGCTGTTGCTGACAACTCCTTGAGGCGCGCGGGAACAGTGCGCGCCTTCGACGACTTGGGCTTGGTCCAGATGCCGGTGCCGGCCGGCCGGCGCAGGCAGGTGGGTGAAAGTCCTCTGCCGCGACAGGTCACGGCATGGCGGACAGAGCTCCGGCGGGATCTCATGGTGGAATGGCGTCAGCGACTATCGCAACCCCGTTATGGGCACGCCACAATTATAGCGATAAGTCCCCTTTTTGAGGCGTGGCTGGAAAGACCTCACGGCGTCCTTACCTTCTGCATGACACAGGTCCTCACCGGAAATGGCAAGTTCGGGAGGTTCCTGTTCCGAATTAAAGCAGAAGTGACGCCCGGGTGTCGCCACTGTGCGGAACGCCCGGAGGACACGGTGGAGCACACAATCGCGGTGTACCCTGCTTGGGCGGAGCATCGCCGTGCCCTAGTGGGGGTGGTCGGCGGCGGAGACATCTCGCGCCGGGCATTGGTCGAGGCCATGGTCCGGAGCGAGGAGGAGTGGCAGGCGGTCGCCGACTTCTGCGAAGCAGTAATGCTCGCTAAGGAGAAGGCCGACCGCAACCATGCAACGGCGCTCTAGCCGCCGCCGGGATTCCGATCCCGTAGGCGCGGGCTTGCGGACAGTAAGCTATGAGTAGCTCGCTGTCCGGCCGTCCGGTCTCTGTCCAAGTCGTCGACGGCACGCGCTGTTCCCGCGCGCCTCAAGGAGTTGTCAGCAACAGCAGGGGCCCAGCCGGGTCGAAGCCTACTGGGGCCAGGGCTATCCGAAAGGGCGCTCGAGCCCCGGTATGAAGGCTTGAAGGAACGGGATGGGTCTTTTAGTCAGTAAGAGTCTGACACTATCTCCCGCTCCACCCAAGAGCGGGGATTGTCTTAAGATGATTTTTCCCCATCGAAAAAAAAAGGCTTGGTCCGGATAGTTACCGGACGGCCGGACAGCGAGCTACCCATTGCTCACTTTCCGCAAGCCCGCGCCTACGGTGGCCGGAAATCGGGATCAGAATCCCGGCGGCGGCGGCGGCGACGCGACGATAGCACCGATGTTGCTGTGGGTTTGGTAATTGACGTGTACAACTGTCCATAAAAAGCCTCGATCTCACCCAGAAGCTCCGATTTGGCAGATATGACTCTGCCATTTTCGGTCTTCAATTTCGTGAGCTGGCTCTGCCCAATAGACAGATATGTACTCGTTTTAAATCTAAAGCTAATTATATGTTTTTTTTTTTCTAATTTATCTGATTTTTTTTTTCAATTAAAGGTGTTACGATAACACACAAAGCCATTTACTGACTCTACCTTATATCTTTGATTTGTATTAGAACGGACAACTTGTGACCGCGAGACACGAAGGTAGTTTCGTCTCTGTCTATAAACCACACATTCTTTTATTGATACTCTGATAAAATTCCCCACTAAGACAAGCGAAACTTTTCATGGCGTACGGCCGTATGCCCATCACAATCTGCATTGACAGTCAGTCAACATTTGCAGAGCTCATTAGCCGTGCGGCAATATTTATTTAATTCATGCTAAATAGCGTGTTGTGTACGATGTGAGATGAATGTGTGTGCTGAACAATCTAAACAAGATAAAACATGCGAGAGTGCGATCTCCACAGTGTAGCAAGCAGTTATTTTCTAAGATAGGTACATGAATGCTCTACGGAAGAGAAAGGAACGAAATACACTGGAAGAATCTTATGCTAGATTGTGATAAAAATTAAAATATTTAACAATATTGTTCCGCAAAAATTAAGATAAAAAAAAATTGGTGAAACTATTCGTTGATAAACATTGTTTAGGTAGATATCATTTCAAACAAGGTGCAGTTAATCGGATGGGAAGGCCGCAGTAGGCAAATTGTTCCAGTCCTTCGATGTACGCGGTATAAACGATGAGGCGAAACGCTTACTCCGGACCGTAGAGGTTTCAACAACGTAAGGGTGATGGTAGAATGCAACCTGTAAAACATCGAAAGGCTAGCTACCCTACGCCTGTGCTCAAGGCTGCTGGGTAGCTTACAAAACTGAAGAAGGATGATGGCAGTCATAATCGTTTAATTCAATTATGGTTTAATCGTAGCTTCTGGGAGGAATCGCGGCTTTCTATGGACAGTGGTGCTCTTGCTCGGCTTTGAAAGTGTTATATAATACCTACCTGGTAGTAAGTATGCGCAGTCTGGTGGAGTAAGTATGCGTCTCCCGTCTGGAGCCTAACCTGTAAAGTTTTTATGGACAGTATTGAACGCGTTCAAGAAAAGTTCACTAGGTACTTGCAATTTAAAGATCAAAAATGCCTTTAGAGCTATATTTCAAAGGATACCATACTGGCACTAGAGCAAAGATTTTGTATATCCTACGGATAAACTAGATTGACTACGAAGCAATCACACTCTACGTATAAGTGTTCTTTATTCTTAATGGCATTCAATTGATATTGACAAGCAAACGGGGAAAATGTACTGAGTAAGACAACGACAAAGAGACGAGTCGGTGTGTCCCTTTCTTACCTCTATTCTAACTAAGGTAACCATAATTTTACTAAATTAATTGTTATTATTTTAGTCCCTGCAGCATGTGATATTAATTGATGGTGTAAATTTTTATATCTCTAAACTGACTGTGAAACCTGAAAACCAAAAAATCACTTCGGAGATTTTACAAAGGTGATTATATCGACACCTTTACGTTCAATTGGCGTATTAACCATTTTGCCGAAAATGAGTTATATATACCATTCTTCTCAGTTTTTTTTTCTCTATCGATCTGTATAATCGAAATGTCGAAATTCGCCGAAATGAAATCGCCGTTTCAATCACTTTTGGTTTTCGTTAATTATTATCAATTAGAAAAATCATCTTATGACAACCTCCGCTCTTGGGCGGAGCGGGAGATAGTGTCAGACTTTTACTGACTAAAAAACCCATCCCGTTCCTTCTAGCCTTCGTACCGGGGCTCGAGCGCCCTTTCGGATAACCCTGGCCCCAGTGCCCTTGCACTTCGCTTGGCTCGTCTTGGCGGGGGCACTACCGTGCCCCCAGATAAATATAACATTGCCACGCACCACGGAACGTAGCGCGTGAATGCGTATTTTAACGTTGCTTGTAAGTATCTTCGTTTGTATAAAAAAACACACACAGTCCAACATACCGAAAATTAAAGAATCTCCGACCTATTAGCATACTGCCTTGCCTGTCCAAGATTGCGGAGAAGGCGGTATGCGAACAGTTGTCGAAATATTTGGATGGAAAAAACATACTGCCTGAGCTACAGTCAGGTTTTCGTAAACGGCGCGGTACTGCTACAGCCCTTCTAGATGTAACGGACAACATTTTGGCAGCACAGGATAGTGGCCTATGTACCCTTCTCGTTTTGCTTGACTTTTCAAGGGCTTTTGACTGTATCAATATTGATTTATTTCTGTCAAAGTTGAACTATTACGGTTTCGATCAGGATGCGATACACTGGTTCCATAGTTATCTCACCAGCCGACGGCAGCGTGTGGACATCCGGTTGGGCGATGGCTTGTCACTTGTTTCGTCACTCAACCCTGTTAGCAGGGGAGTTCCGCAAGGCTCTATTTTGGGCCCTATAATCTTTATTTTGTACTGTGCAGACATTATACATTACCATACCATATTTATGCCGACGATGTGCAAGTGTATATCTCTTTTAAGCCGAGTGACTATGATAGCGCACTAAAGGATCTAAACGATGATCTCGACAGAATAGCAAGTTGGGCTGAAAATAACGGTTTGGTGTTGAACCCTACTAAAACCAAATACATGCTTTTTGGAACCAAATGTCCAATCAGTGCAGTGCCATCAACACTTAATGTTACCCTATTGGGTGAGTCGGTCAGTCGAGTCTGTGAAGCACGTAATTTAGGTCTGAATATGGACGAAGGGTTGAGATACGAAGTACATGTGGCAGCCGCTGTACGCACATGTTTCTACCGATTAAAGGTCCTCTATAAAATACGGCCATATCTCTCCGAAGAGTTGCGAATCCAGCTTGTTGAATCGCTTGTGCTTTCGAATCTAAACTATGCGGATACCGTTATTGGCCCTCGACTACTGGCACGAACTGATCGACTGATCCAGAGGGTACAAAACGCCTGTGCTCGATTTTGTTTCAACATCCCAGCAAGAACTCGCGTCACGCCGTTTTTAAATAAGCACTCTATCCTTAGAATGAAGTCGCGTCGTAAGTTTGGCTTGCCTACTGTTTGGGGTGATAAAGTACAAACAGCCGACTTATCTTTATAATAAATTGAGCTGGATCGCAAGCAAAAGGCAATGTGCCAGCAGACAGTGCTCGCAACAACTGTCCACTCCATCGCACAAGACAGCTGCCTTCAGGGGCAGTTTCAGGTACGCAGCATCCAAATGCTGGAACAATGTTCCTCCGCCGATTAGGAATGTTAAATGTGTTAACACGTTCAGAATACGGCTACGATAATTCCTCATCACCTCACAGAAAGAACGTGGTATGTTCATTTCGAATACGTCCTTCATATAGCTGGTCTGCGTGTTCCTTGTTTCCGGGACAGTCTGCTGGGCGTACCCACATATTCCGCTTGGTAGCTTGCGTTTGATAGATACACATATTAAAAATGCTGTCTATGACTCACCGCACCTCACCTTTTTTGCTTCATTACACACACATACTCGTACATTTACATTACATTATTTTTAACTTATTCACTTTTCCTATTAACCTTGCTTATTATTTTATGCTTATTAACTTTATATATTTATCTACATTTCACTCAAAACCATCTGAGCGTCCGAATGTCACCACAAGGATCCAGCATAATATCAGCGTTAGGTATTTTTGCCTGACACATGCTGAGCTGGACTCCCATTGGTGCAGCGCGACATGCACACCGCACTATGGGTCTATCTTGCTATTTCACTTTTTTTTTTTCTTAATACCTACATATGTTATTATTTTATTTTTTATTCTTTCCTTTGTTGTTGTCTATGTGCTTAGTTTTATAATCTGTGTGCTTTATGTATTTTGGTGCATGTTTTGTGCTGTAACCAATAAAGGATTTATCTATCTATCTATCATCTATCTATCTAAAATGCATCTACGCGCGTTCAATGCAGATCACGTGCCTACGCCCGTGGGTGAGGGGCGACACGCAAGGTATGGCACACTGAGTCTCGTAGTGTCGTGCGTGATTTTGTATGAAATGAGTCAGAGCCTGCGTTAATTTAGTGACAGTCTGAATATCGTGTGCTGAATAACGCGTAGGCGCTTTAGAGGAAATTCACTGAATCGACAGACACACTCTCTATACTTTTCTGTCTAACATAAGTTCAAACATTTGTCAATCTTTCAGACAGCTGATACGATTACAACCTCTTATGACATAAATATATAAGTATTACTATTATTATGTTTTTATTATTGTATTTATTAGTTTTTTTTTTTTAATTCTTATTAAATGAATTGGCATTGTTTGTAAACGAATTGTAAAATGTATAGGAGGGGAACTGTCTCCTGAGATACAGGTTCACTACCTAGTTCAGGAGGCAGAGCACTTATGTAAATGTGACACTTGTTTGCAAATAAATGATTACTTTTTTTATACATATATTTATCTCAGGACCATGAGGTCCTGGACCTTTGGAAGGCATACGAGTAGCCGAAACCAACTCGCAGAGGGCTTTTTAGCTGCTTCTAATGGAACGTGGTACCAACCGGCGATTATCCCTGTATGCGCTATGCTAGTGCATCCAAGGAAAACCCCCGGTTGAAGGGAAACTATTGCAACATGTGAAAAACTAATATAAGGCTATAGTTTTTGGAGTCCTAAGTGGACGGGTTACCAGGAACTATGTTGAGACTATGGCCCCTGCCTAAACAATGTTTTTAATTTCCATCGATAAAAAGGCAAGGGGTGACTTGCACACTCAACAAATGGGCCCCAAAAATGGTCGCTAGCACGAAGTGACGTAGCAGCAAGAGGGCAACATATCCTGATGTGCTTGAGGAGTGGAGAGGTTTACCACGGCTATCAGGACAATCCCGGAAGTACGGTCAAGATCCCTACCAGCACCTTACTGAATTATTCATCTCCACTCAAGCCAGCCAATAAAGGCAAGAGAGAGGTGGAAGCTCTGTTCCTCGTCAGTGTTCACTATGGCCGGCCAATAAAGGCAAGCCGGAGATGAAGAACAAGAATTCTCCCGGGAGATCGGGTCCGTGGGATCGCTAATGCCCAACAGTTCGCCACAAAATTGCCCTGCGGATTGTATCTCTCTTGGTCTGGCCCCTCACTCTAGGCATGTTACGGCTATGCAAACGCTACCGACACAGACTTAGGGTTAATTGGAGCGCGCAAGCCCCACCACGACGTCAACGTAGAGATACGGCGATGGGGTGATTATTATTATTATTACTAGCTTTTTCCCGCAGTTTCTCCCGCGTACATAAAATATGTGCCTATGTCACTCCGGAATAAAGCAGCTTTCTATAGGTGAAAAAATTTTAGCAGTCGGACCAGTACTTCCAGAGATTACCTCCTACAAACAAAAACACAAAAAATAAAATAAAAAACAAACTTTACCTCTTTATGATATTAGTGTAGATTATGGATATATATGTACTACGCACTAGATTAGGCGTGCAACAGTCACTTCAATCGAATCCGTTGCACTGAATTCTAGGCATATTAACTTTGATGACTTTAGTGCAATTTTGACGTTCATATAGTATGAGAGCGGGGCTTATTAATTCAAAAGAAAGTGAATTTGGGACGTTAATTAAATTCAGTAGTCATGAAAGTAAAATAATTGATTATTCAAGCAATTTAATAGCTTCAAATATCCGTCTAATACCGTCAGACATAATTGAGTTGTTTTCAATGTGCCTGTTAATTTTTGTTCTCAGAATGGATGTAAGAAGTTTCTAGACCGTCGACAAGCATATTATCGGTCTATAATTCTTGGGTTCCGCAGTACTGCCTGTCTTATGGAGCAGATGGGTAACGCCAGTTGTTAGAATCTGAGGTAGGAGACTCTAAAGATGACTGGAATTGAGATGCTAAGAGCGCGTGTGAGCTGCTATACCATTTTAACCAGAAGTTTTGCAGTCTGTCCGGTCTTGGAGACTTCCAATTCGTTAACGGACGGACTGCTCTAGCTAGAGGTTTGCACCGGAGCAGTGAGTACCGGCGAATCACCGGAGATTTACCGGTAAAAGTACTCGATTGAAATAATCGGTAATTCACCGATTGATCTCCGGTGATCGTCGCATCTTATTTTTTTTTTTTATAAATTTACACAAAATAAAAGACACATTCAACAGCCAATTAAATAAATAAATTGGCTGCTAAAGATGCTGTAAAGGCAGAAATAAATAATATTTTCCGGATCCGAAGCATATCTCAAAGCGCAGAAATAGCCATGTGAAGTGAAAATAGTACAAGAGAAACTGGTCGCCCGGATTTGCTTGGATTTCTAAAAATAAACACCAGAAATGCAGATATGACATCAGCTTCGGCAATGAATTTATTCAAAATGAATACGGAAACAGTATCCTGAAAAAGCCACAATTGGGATGAAGTTGTGCAATTCTGGATATTGAACAAACATTTAAAGCCATTAGACGAAATAGCCTTCAAATACCTAACTGTTCCTGCTACTTCTGTAAGGTCACAAAATTATCACAAATGAACAAATAATTAAATAAATATTTAAAAGTGTAAAGCTTAAAATATTTAGAATTTGTTTTTGTTATCATACTTCTTTCTTTTTTTTTTTTCTTATTGGTTGGCTTAACGTTGATCAAAATGTTAATACATAAGTTATCTCCTCCTATGTTTAATGCATGCCGTGGCAGCCTTTAATTAAGGCTACACGATATTATGTAACAATGTCGAATCTTTAGCATGTATAATGGTGTATGCTTTGTTGGTTGTCCTTACATAAATAAATAAATAAATAAGGTCACAGTATTTTCGACAGGACTAATTTGAGTACTTAATGATAGAATAAACATGTTACGCTATTAGACCAGGGTAGATGCCTTCAAAAATAATAAAAAGTGAAAAATAATAATAGTAGGATGAAACCCATCACAAAAGGAGGAGAATATTATAAAAATTAAAGGAAAAATAATTTACGGGCGATCTGAGGTCGGGAAGGGGGTGGGGGTGACCTTTTAAGGGGAAAAAACGGTTTTTCTCGATTTCCGGCAAAACTAAAAGTCCTATGGAAAAAAGGTCAAATGGCAAAGTTGTAGGTAATAAAAAGATCTAAAACTTTTGTATTAACACTTTTTTCACATAACCTCAAAATTTATGTGAAAAATTCAAAAAACCATGTTTTTGGTTTTTTATTTTTATCTCTTTCAAAAAACAATATTTTATCACGAAATTTGGTGAAAACTTACCTTTTTATGTCCCAAATACGCTGTAATTTATTTGATTAGAAATATTTATTTTTTCACCTTATTTTGAATAAATATCGAAAAATCACCCTAATTTTCAATCGAAAATTCACCCGTCAAAATATCTTTTTTTTTTTCAAAAAGTTTATATGGTGTATAGATATATTCAATTTTTTTATTTTATTTTTAGCTATGTTTTCTTATGTCTTTTAGGATATATTTTGAATGTATCTAAAATATATTTAAAATATATGAAATATATATGAAAATAGGCCATAAGTTAGTTATTAAAAATATATTTACGATATGTATTTTATATATTTATATATTTTATGGGAGTAACTAAGTTTGTTTGTGCAAAATAAAGGAGATTATTATTTTTTTAATCTTCTTAGTTTTTTTGTAAACTTGTCATAATTATCTTCAAGAAACTCAACGTGCACGTGTATTTTTATAAACGATGTTGTATCCTATACTGTATTTCGAATACTGGCTAGGCTAACGGTTGTTACAGCTGCTACGAAATATTAGGTATGTATGTAGTAAGACCCGGACCCGCCTAGCCCCTTCCCCACTCCTCTATGAAATACCTTTTGATGGGCTAAAATTTTTCGTAGGTCACTCAGGTATATATAAGTTATCTAAAAATAGTTATAAATAGGCATCTACGCATATAACATAAAGAAGATTCGACTCCTTTCTCCAAATATTGTAGACGTCTTATTAAGTATTAATTTTATCAACTTATTTGTTTGTTAATTATAGTACTAAATTTTGATTTGCATTTTTTTTTTGTTATCTATTTAACATGTAATTTTACGTTTGTCGAGTAATTAAAGTGTAAATTTTAATAAATAGCTCTACATTGAATATAATAATTGAAAAAAAAAATGGAATTCGAGTTTTTTTCGATTTTTTGCATTTGCTGAGAAGATTTACTATGGTAACATATATATTTTTTTCACCATCGGAAAGTAGAGATTTCAACGAACAGACACCATATAAACTTTTTGAAAAAAAAAAGATATTTTGACGGGTGAATTTTCGATTGAAAATTAGGGTGATTTTTCGATATTTATTCAAAATAAGGTGAAAAAATAAATATTTCTAATCAAATAAATTACAGCGTATTTGGGACATAAAAAGGTAAGTTTTCACCAAATTTCGTGATAAAATATTGTTTTTTGAAAGAGATAAAAATAAAAAACCAAAAACATGGTTTTTTGAATTTTTCACATAAATTTCGAGGTTATGTGAAAAAAGTGTTAATACAAAAGTTTTAGATCTTTTTATTACCTACAACTTTGCCATTTGACCTTTTTTCCATAGGACTTTTAGTTTTGCCGGAAATCGAGAAAAACCGTTTTTTCCCCTTAAAAGGTCACCCCCACCCCCTTCCCGACCTCAGATCGCCCGTAAATTATTTTTCCTTTAATTTTTATAATATTCTCCTCCTTTTGTGATGGGTTTCATCCTACTATTCGTTTTTTTGGTTTTAAAAATTATCGACACTGGTCTATATGACACTGTTGACATGTTGTATTTTATAAACCAAAATCAGCATTTATTGTCTTTATAAAACGTTTTTTTCTTTAAATAAGTGATTATATAAATTAAATCAATTATGTAATTATTCTTATTTCTTCATTTTAAATGTATAAATTAAAAAAGAAACAAAATTTCATTATTCTCCGGTGACCTCCGGTTTTTCTCCGGAGATTGGTCAATCACCGGTGAATTCAATCGGTTGTTGAAATCTCGCTCCGGTGCAAACCTCTAGCTCTAGCCACATCTGTTGAGCTAATGATTACTTTTTCCATTTCTGATATAGATATTATTATTATTATTTTTTTTTTTTTTATTCGCACTCGTTTACTGCCTGACGTGACAGCACCTTTCAGAGTCTCAGCCATATCGTATAACTAAAACGTTGAAAGCAGTGATTAACGATGCGCCTATTTGTATGTGGGCTTCACATTTCTTAACTGCTTTGTCGAACGCGAAACACGCATTCAATGCGGCGCACTTTTTATTTCAGTGTAATTAAAATGTAACTGAACGTCACGTAGAAGCGTTACATATTAGTGACGTTTTTCAATCTGTCGCACCATTTTGTAAAACAGCGTGTTACACGGTACAGCTGCGACATGCACATACTCCTCGTAGGACTTGTCTCGGCATCAATGTGCATCGACCCTCAATAACAAAAAAAAAAATGGTTGCCTGTAAAGTCGGTTTTACGGGCGAAGATTTTACGTGACAACGTCTTTTTCTCGGTAGAATATTTATTGATATGAATATAATTAAATTGCACAATAGGAACAAGGAATTGAATGAAAATAGTTGAGTGGGAGAGAGACGCAAGGCATTCGGCGGGCCTCTCTCTCGTTCGGTGACTCATCGTAACGTTACCGAGCGTTACACTTTTTCATAAGTGACTCCCAGCCGCAACCTAATTTAAGACGTTGTCACGTCAAAAAAGACTGAGAAAAATGACAATAGTTTCTCCATCGAGACTCATCATCATCATCATCATTTCAGCCGATAGACGTCCACTGTTGGTAATAGGCCTCCCCCAAGTGTTGCCACAATGATCGATGCGGTGCTTCCCGCATCCATCGGATGCCCGCTACCTTCACCAGGTCATCGGTCCATCTTGTAGGAGGCCTTCCCAACCAGTTACCAGTTTTCAAAACAATACGTGTCGTGAACTAAAAACTTCTATAAGCATCTTCATCATCTCACAACAAAAATTCAAAGCATTTACTTCAAATAAACCAGTTACAAGGTCTTCGAGTTGTCAAGGTCAGACAACACTATTTGCGTCTTCCGGTACGCGGTCGCCACTCTAGAACCTTTCGGCCCCAACGGCCATCTATTCTGCGAACAATGTGCCCTGCCCATTGCCACTTGAGTTTGGCGATTTTTCGTACTATTTCGGCAACCTTGGTTCTCCTGCGGATATCTTCATTTCTGATTCGATCACGCAAGGAAACTCCGAGCATAGCCCTTTCCATTGCCCTTTGAGTGACTATAAGCCTTCTGATGAGGTCCATTTTGAGCGACCACGTTTCGGCACCATATGTCATCACTGGCAACACGCACTTGTTGACTTTCGTCTTGAGACACTGTGGTATATTGGACGGACGTATATCGGAGAAGACACCGCGCAGCCATCGAGACTAGTGTCATTTTTCTCAGTCTTTTTTTTCATTCAAACGAGCGAAATTAGAGGTTAAAATTATCGGCGAAAAATGAAAAACGTCATTACTGAGAATAAAAGAGTTTATTGTGGTAGTACTAGAGCCTAGCAAGATGAGGATGCGGCGCTTGAGGCGCGTGCGGCTGGTGCGAGGCGTGGGGCGCGTGGGGCGCGTGAGGCGCGTGCGGCGCGTGGGGCGCGTGCGGCGCGTGCGGCGCGTGCGCGGCCGGCGCCAGCGCCTGCTCCAGGTCGCGGCGGCGCTGCGCCACGCGCGCCGTGAGGTAGCGCGCCACCCCCTCGCCCGCCCACGCCTGCGCGTAGAAGGCGCCGAGCCGCTCCTCCTCGGGGTTGCCGCCGCCGCCGCCCGCCGCGGCTCCGCCCATGCTCTGCCAACACACAGCACGTCACACAGTGCGCGACCCAGCGGGACCGCACACCGCACGTCACACAGTGCGCGACCCAGCGGGACCGCACACCGCACGTCACACAGTGCGCGACCCAGCGGGACCGCACACCGCACGTCACACAGTGCGCGACCCAGCGGGACCGCACACCGCACGTCACACAGTGCGCGACCCAGCGGGACCGCACACCGCACGTCACACAGTGCGCGACCCAGCGGGACCGCACACCGCACGTCACACAGTGCGCGACCCAGCGGGACCGCACACCGCACGTCACACAGTGCGCGACCCAGCGGGACCGCACACCGCACGCCGGCGACACTCACCTTGAGGTCCCGCGACTGCGACACGAGCCACTTCTGAATGAACTGCTGCGGGTCCATGCTGAAGCTCAGGAAGAACTCGCGGTTGGTCTTCAGCTGGTTGATAGTGTCCACCTGCAATGTAAAGCGAACGAGTAAAGTATTCAGCGAGGCGAAAGTAAATCGTGTCCGATTCTAAACTAGTCGACAAAATAATACTCACAGTCTCATGAATCTTGGAATCGAGTCCCTGGATCTCCTGTTGGTTGGCCGTGCTCAGCAAGAAATTATTCATCTGAGTCTTCAGTGTATCATCCACCTGCAACCGCACAAATACAGCAGCTCAATTGAATTGGTTTCTACACTACTGAATTGAACTTGTTTTTTTTTTCTTTTCAGTTTTTTTAAAGTTATTTTTTTACAGTCTGTTTCTTTTGTTCACCAGCATTTTCGATGTTTAAGGTTGTATAAGCAAAAAAAAAAACATAATTAGGGTAGGTAAGTAAGTAGGGTAGAGTTGGGTAGAATAGAATAGTCACTTGACGGTAGCGGAACCGCGGGCAAAAGCTTGTATGAAATAAATACTTCTTAACGCCATTTAATAATAAAATAAAAAATAAAAAGCCTTTTATTTCTTGCATTACAAGTATGAAAATAAAAATATGTAGTTAAAATTATTTACAATATGGTTGAGAATCCAAATTGATTGATCCAAACGCTAATTATGTGCAAGAACCCCTCTTCAGACGAAGGTGAAGGCCTCCTCTAAAGAATTCCATTTGTCTCTATCTTGGGCTATTTGCTTCCAGCTGGGCCCAGCTATTTTTATAAGTTAAGTGGGCAGGTCATGTAGCGAGGCTAGAGGATGACAGATGGACTAGCAGGGTAACCAAGTGGAAGGGCCCACACGGCAAACGTCCCAAAGGTAGACCACATTCGAGATGGGCAGACGAAATTATAACTCCATTTAATAAGCAACAAATAATTAAAACGCTTTTTATTTAAAACGCGACTGCAAAAGTTGATATATTATAAGACGATGGCTTTGTGTTAAACTGTCCGCAGATTCTACTTCCGATTTCTTTTATTGATAATAGATTTTTTATTTGTGTTTTTGGCTTGGATACTAAGTCCTTTATGCAATGTCTTTGTAGTACTTAATTAGTTTACCATTAGAATGCTGGTGTAACACATTCTAATGTTTTTATGATAATTGAAATAGTGGTTACGGGTAGTGCTCACCTCGACGTCGATGTCGTAGCAGGCGGTCTGCTTGGTGTCGTGCGGCGGCTCCACGGCGATGACGTGGTTGATGACGATGGGGTCGGGCGGGTGCAGCAGTGCGCCGAGGCGCCCCGGCACCTCCGCCAGCTTCATGCGCGCCGCGCCGAAGATCTGCTCCAGGTACTTGTCGCACGCCACGTACTCGCGCTCGTGCACGTCCTGCAGGCGGTGCGTCTTCACGTACTGCCACAGCGCGTTGACGATGACGGGCCGCGTCTGCGTGTGCACGCCCAGCAGGCGCGCCAGGCGCTGGTCCAGCTTGAACTGCAGCGGCTGGTAGTCCAGCAGCAGCAGGATGGTGCAGCGCACGTTCTTGTAGCCGGGCCGCTTCACTTGGAAGCCGTCCGTCTCCTGCGTGGTGAGCGTGCGGTGCCACTCCACCAGGTGGTTGTCGGGACCGTACAGTTCCTTGTCCAGCTCGATCACCAGTGACTTGAAGAACGACGAGAACTTGCGCTTCACCTGCAACACCTCCGCACAACTTTACTTACTCTTCTCCGTCTCCTAACTAATGCACTCTATTCTCATATATGGTAAGGAAAGGGAAATACAAAGATCGATCAAAGTATACATCACATAAGATATAATATAGATATGCGCAATAGAAGCGAAATGAAAGAAGTTACTTTGTTAGGGTCATTCTTGGTGTCATCGAGCAGGCGGCCCTCCACGCGCAGCTCCCACGACGGCACGGCGTTGTCGCCCTGACCTGCACACACACAAGTGTCGCTACACACTCCCGCTTGACACACGCCGCACGGCTCACAAAAATAATGACTTAAACGTATGGTGACAGGTTCCAGGTTGAATAAGTATTGACATACATATGCACACAACTGCAAATCCATTTTCATACTTTGGCATTTATAATGTTTATAAATGCCAAAGTTTCTCTGTCTCTATGTGTTACGTTATTACACTACACAGATTTTGATGAAAATTGGTATAAGCCCATTTTAGTCAGTCAATTATAGTAGTAGTTGTTGTAGTTGTGATGTTGTTCATTACTCGCATAATTTCGATTTAGATACTTTTTATACTGTGGGTGTTCCAAAGAAAATAATAAAATATTTATAATGTCTATAAGTACGTGAGGACTTGTAATGATTATGGTTTCCTTTTTTTGTCTGGTTTTATTAGCTGTAAGTCCTTCTAAATAAATAAATTTGTCCGAGGGGAAAGTACTCTCTTGCTACCACTAATCCATTGGCAAATAATTGTGTATTTGAACAATCATTTTGAATTAAGTAATAATAATTCTTTTTTCTTTATTTCTTCTAAAAGTACACAAAACACAACTACAAGATAACAACACATAACACTGATAAGTTCCATAAGTGAAGAAGTGTCAATAACTCCCACTGGTAAGTCCCAAACTGAACACTGCCCGTATCTTAGGTAGTCGGTGGTCTACCGTTTTATTAGTGCAGTCTATTATAGTATATAGGTATTAACCTATTCAGTTGGAGCATAATATGTCTTCTGGGGTAGTGCATTTTTTTAAAATAACGAAGAAGATAGCAAAAAAGATAAAAATTAATTAAAAATTAAGCTTTACGTCATTTAGTTATTTCAATAAGTTTTTCTAACTCATTTTAGACTAATTACTTTAACCAATTTGATAATTTATTTTTAAACTTGTGCTTCTTGAGTTAGTAAAGTGAGATCTATTTGTTGACTTCATTGTAAAGCCTGGAACTCAATGCCCTGTACTGTCGCTGGGCGAAAGCTGTTGTACATCGCACAGAGGGGCAAACAAGTGCACAACTGTTTCCTTTTTTAACGGAAGCAGTACACACAGTTAGATAAATTTATGTAAAAATTTACTAATACAATAAGGAGTAAGTAACAAAACGCAGAATATGTCATTTTTGTGCTCTGGTGACTTGTTTTTAACACGCTTATATTAGCTTCACCCGTATGTTTGTAACCAACGCCTTTGAGCTCGATTTTGACCTACTTTGGGCGATCAGATTTTCTTCAAACTTTGCACACCCATCAAAGACTGATGGCAATACAATAATCCGTTTTTTTTAGTGAAAAATAAAACTCGCGCTTTTTGTGCCATATTTTTCGTAAATTGAGTACGCCACGCATTTTTCACAATGATATTAATATTTTTCGTTCGTTATTACTATTTTCTACCTATATTGAAAATTATTTTACAATTTTTAGTTTGATAAGCTATGAAAGCGTGTTTTTTTTTTAATTCATTAAACCCCAAGCGAACGCCAGCATTCGCGCACCTATTGTCTTTTTATTGTGTCTGTAATTTCCACGATTATTATTATTATTATCTTTTAATTTAATATTCAATTAAAGTTCAATTATACTGTGTTATTTAAATTGCGACATTTGTATTATAAATAACTTTGACTTAAATTTTAATTGTTTAGTATATTTTGTGTTTTTATGTATTCATAAGAGCTATAAAATTGTAAATGCTATGTACGCCATCATTGTCACGTACATCAGACCATAATTATGCAATTGTTTTTCAATAATATTAAATGTATGTGATGTGGCAGTACCTACTATAAATAAATAAAGGTCTTATTCTGTCAGACCTAGATTGAAATGACCATGTTGTACGTTTTTATGTTTTCCCAGTTAAATATAAGATATTCTTCTATATTCTCCAGTAAAAGGGGTTAGAAACTGGAGGACTTACGAGAGTTTAGCTTGTGCCATATGGCGCTACAACAGCAAAAAGGTTTTCAGCGCGGCGTTCACGGGTAAAGATGAACCTATACCCGTGAGCGCCGCGGACATAACAGTTTGCCGACCCTGATGTGGTTGTTACAGATTACGTGAATGTTAACTTCGATATCGTACCCCAAGTAAAACGGGATAAGGGCAGGAAGAAGAAGAACTTCGATACCTTTTTGATTGACTTACACATCTATAGAGTTACATACCCGGATAGAACGTATTGGAGATGAATATCCTGAGCTTTCGCTTCTGCTTCATGGGCCGCTTGAGCGCCTCCTGAATGTCGAGACGCTTGCGCATGATGGTGGCATCCAGCTTGCGCTCGAAGGCCAGCAGGTCCATGTAGGCCTGCGACTCCGGCACCAAGTCGCGTACCTTCTGCGGCAGGATCTTGTCCGCCAGCCGCTTCTTTCGCTTGGAGGGCGGCCCACCCGCGCCCGCACCCGCACCGTAAGCGTCCCTGCAACACGCTCGTTGAGACCAGTCTCGCCATAACACGCAACAAACGAGCGCACCAGCCCACAGGTACTCACGGGTTGTAGAGGCCCGGCTTGTGCTGCGGCGGTATGGCAGCCCGCGCGTCGGGAACACGCTTGGCGGGAGGCGCGGGCGCGGACGGCGCGGTGGCGGGCCGCATGCCGGGCGGCGCCGCCACCGCGCCGCCCGCCGGCCCACCGCCGTACGCAGCGCCGCCAGCCGCGCGCCCTCCACTCACGCTGCCGGGGCCGCCTACACCGCCTACGCCGCTCACGCCCACGGGCGGCGGCGTGAACCCGCTACGTGCCTGTCAATATATACAACGAAACGTCTTACGACTTCGAAATACAATAAAATAGTTATTGAATATATATTTTGACTGTGGCCATGTGGCGTCATTGATTAAATTATCAACAGCCCATCACATGACCTGACACTGTACCAGATAAATCGTGGATGTCATCATCATGTACATTAGGATGGTTCTGAAGCAGTTTAAAAGCAACAAGGTGTTAGGTGATATCGAATTATAGCCAAACTCCTGAAGGCAGACGAATTCTGTAATACTCGAGGAAATATTGCCACAGGCAAAGGTTTGGTGGCACCTTTTTCTAAGAAAGGTGACACTGACAATAGTGACAATGCCCTGCTTAATTCATAAACCTTTCAAATACCATCAAATACACAATAGTAAGGTAATAGCAGCGTTCACTTGGGGTTTTATGAATTAGACTCCATGCGAACGCCAGCGTTTAATCACAGCAGTATATCCCTTTTTGGTGAGCAATTAGAGAAACGCCAAGGAGTCTACCTTGCTAGTATGACATAGGCTATATTTCAAGTATGCGAGCAGAGCCACAGACAAAATATAGTGTTTTCAATGTGTTCAAAGTTCTCACTAACTGGGGTGTCTGTATGTGTGTATCTTAAGTTGGTGTAACTTAAGATACACACATACAAACACCCCAGTTAGTGAGAAACTTTTGCAACTTTATAGAAAACTAAATAGATGGGCTACTGTTTTTGAGAGCCTTAATTCATTAAACCCAAAGCGAACGCCGGTGTTTGCGCACCTATTGTCGTTCTATTGTGTCTGTAATTTCCACGATTGAAAGGTTAACCTTCCAGATACTGTCAATTTGAGACACAATAATAAGACAATAGATGCACAAACGCCGGGGTTTGCTTGAGGTTTAATGAGTTTAATGGATTGGTTACTAAAAACTACCTATGTTAGCTATGACTATAATGACTATTGCCCCTGCCTGAACAATGTTATTATAATGTATATTATACCTTTTTTGCCCTATGATGAGTTCCCTTACAGTTAATTTTTTTCCGTGGCATGCATACTACTTTAGAGTACTAAAAAATAAAGTGGAAAAAAAAATAAAAATGATATGTTAAAAAAATATTGTCTTTCGTAAATTACTAAGTAAATTGTTGTGGTTATAATTAACTGTTAATAAATTAAGTAAATAAAATAAAAAAGTATAGAACTTAAAAATGTGTAATTAGTTAAATGGAACTTCTGCCAATAGAGATTGACACTACTCGACAAAATCGGAGCAGTCATCTTGTAATCGCATGTAACAGCAGAAAATTGGAAAAAAGTAATAGAAAAAACTCAAAAAACTATAGTAGAGGGCTGGAATAAATATATCCGAATCAACCGAATTAGGGACCAATAATCAACGTGGTTAGTTGGACAAGATTCCGATTCCGATATGAATACAAGTTCAAATCAAGAGTCAAGTTCTGACAATGAATAATAAATAAATAATTATTTTAAATAGACTGCATTTTATTTACCAGTCCCCCGCAGTTTCGCCCGCATTATTCCAGGTTTTTTGTTTTTGTCTGGTTTTTTGGTTTACTGTAAAATCTGTTCGAAATCCGTAGACTGGTTCTTGCGTGAAAGAGTAACAAACATCCACACATACATACAAACTTTCACATTTATCATCTATAAATCTAAAATTCGTAATCCGATTCCATTTTATTTGCCAACTGATTCGTTATTGTAAAAAATCGATTATATTTCGTTAGGTCACCTCACTATAATTGTCAGACAAAAACCGTCAGGGAACTCATCATAGGACAAAAAAACTATAGTAACAAATAAGCATAATATTATCAACATTCAAAATAAAAGATACATAAGACAAATACATCAAGTCTGAGAAGTGTGGCTGGCTAATTAAATTTGACCCGGTTTAGGAAAACATCTCAGTAGATTCATTTTTATTTTAACCTGCAGAATTTAACATTGAACTATTTTACTGTGACATTTTAAAATATATTGATGCAATCAAAATTGTATATTATAATAATTTCGACAACAGATTCGTTCTATATAAACACGGTTCCAAACGAAGATGAATGAACAAAGTCATTGCTCAAAATATCCGAGTTTTACATGGTGTAAGACTTGAAGTCTGTTCCATTATACGAGGTACTGATAAACGTTATAGAACTTACAGGAAAATTAGGTCCTGGGTAAGGTCGAGGCGGCATTGGGGAGCCCTGCGGCTGCGCGGGCCCCGGGTATCGCTGCTGAGGCTGCATGGCACCCGGAGGGGGCGCCGGACTTGGTCCACCGGTAGGAAAGCGTTGGGACATGATTTTCACTTCACTGATTATATTTAATGCTTAATCTTTACTACCAGATCATATTACTACTTATCAAATTAAACTAATTTCCTATTAATTTACAGAACATCTCCGATTAAACAAAAATCCAATGGTTTTAATACTGATTACTTTCGTTCCATTACTTACTGTCAATAAAATGTCAAACAACAAAATAACGCAAGTGACCCTGCGTTCTGAATTGCGACCAAAGCGAATGCGACTAACGCGCAGCGTCTCAATTATTACTCACTAACCCTTGTATTTTGTGACTATTATATTTGGTCGGTTTCGCGACATAAACACTGGCTGAGTGCCGACGAAGCCATAGACAATGAAAATTTTCTTTTTCATTTTTACCCAAAGAGTAAAAGTGAACGCACACTTATTCGAGCCGAACGCGTCGAACGAATCGAAAAAGTTTTTAGAATTCCTTCTCTATTGTCTGTGCGATAAAAGAACTGTCGTGGCGAGTGAAAACAACATTAATGATTTTAAGTAGCAACCCAACCCAGCCATCCGTCAAATGCCAAATGTGATATCATGTTGACAGAGGGTTTGTTTATTATGTTATTTTATAGTGATTTTTAATTGAAATCTTCAGAAATGTGATAACAAATGTCATTGAGCTGCAAGGGAAATAATATTTAATATATTATTACAGTTTTGCCAAAGACAACAAATGGCAAATCACACCATTATTGATCAAAACAAAGTCACGAACTTGGAAAACATTGGTATGCTGTGTTTTTGGTACGTAACACCTTTATTTTAATGTTTTTAGACTTCTTATGTGAACTCCTTTCCCTGTTATAACTCCAAATATGTATAAATTAAACGGAAATTCATTTAAACATGACGATATTTGTTTATTTTGTTTTGGTCAATATTTTCGATGGCTAGTATAAAGAGTATTGATACTTTAAAATAATGCATTTCGACTAACTTAGAATATTTCTTTTCAGGCTTGAGTAAGGATACAGTAATTAAAATAAAAAAGGGAAAGTGCGAGTCGGACTCACGCACTGAAGATTCTGTACAAATTTACTTATGAAATCAATTCCCAATTATTGAGCTACGAAGATTTTTACGGAGATTTTTCAATTTTTTTTTTTGTGACTGAATTTATAATTTTTCCCTGTACTTGTTCTATGAGACTTTGATTTATGCAAAATTTCAGGATTCTAGGTCAACGAGATTCACCCTATGAACTTTGATTCCCTTGATTATCGCAATATATGTTTTTTTGCGACATAAACGGCCGTATCTTTTTTTTTTTCGTTAACTCAGAAGTCAGATTTTTTTACAGCTTCAAAAAACCGCAGACTTGAGTGTATGGTTTTAATTTTAACTCGATACCTCCAAGCGTTCTCGAGTTAAAGGGTCTTAACAGATAAACAGCCGGACAACCAAGTGATCCCAAGGATCTTATATGCGAGATAGTCTCTTACAGGCTAAATAGATTTTTTACGAAGCAACATAACAAATTCTGAAGTGTACTTGTACAAAAGGGAAAAATGTACTGAGGAAGACAACGAGAAAGTGGTAGTGTTTCCCATTCTTACCTTTATATTTAAGGGTAAACTTGCTGCTAGCTACGATACAACATAGGCCTCCCCCTCGCTATAATGACCTATGCCCACTATTGGGCATAAGACTCCCCAAGTGTCGCCATTTATTATGATTGGATCGTCTGCACTCGTAGCATTCAGACGTGCTCAGTAGCAATATTTAATTTTATAAAATAATATCAGTGACCTTCTTTTTTGCGTTTGACCTAGTGTGTAGTTTAGTTAATACAATGGAAACTTAGAATAAGTGAACTAGTTTTAAATAAAATGGACAACAGCCCGTTCTCGAGAGATCGAGTGAATCTCGCCGCATCTCCAGCGAAGACGATGACGCAAATTCCAGCCCAATCTGATCTCCCAATTGAAGCCGTTTCAACACCTGAGATACAAAGATGGATGTCAGTCATTGAGCAGCATCTAAACGAGGTTTGTACTATAGCCTCGGATGGCAAACTCAACTCGGAGCAGAAATTGAAAATTTCTACATTGTGCCGTAAAATAGGATCTGGCACCTCACAGATGGCAGTTCTATATCAATCGCTAAAGCAGAAAGCAATCCAAGAGCGCATCCTCAATGAAGATCTGATGAAAAAGTGCAACTTGACTGACCACATCTTGGACCTTACGAAGACGATTAAGGACTCTGGAACTGTTTCATTTGCCGACATGGTGAAGAAGGGGTCAAATGATTTCATTCGACCGAACAATTTAAACTCCGTGGCCATATATCCCAACAACAAATTGAAGTCCAGTGACGAAACAAAAGTCCTCGTGCAAAAGATGATACGACCAGATCAAGACAAGCTGCATATACGTGGTGTCCATAAGACTAAAAACGGAGGCGTTATAATCAGTACCGAGACAAAAGATGATGCGGATAAAATTAAGCTTGCAGTCCTGAAATCAGCATCTGGCCTTACCGCCGACGAACCCAGCAAGCGCAAACCCCGGATTGTAGTTGTAGGAGTGCCGTCCTCTTTGGCTGACACGGAAGTCTTCCGGTGCATTTATGAACAGAATGTGGCCGAAAAGTTTCCGACGGTTTCCATGGAGTCCTTTTTGACATTAGTTAAATTAAGCCACAAATCGGGGAAAAAAGATTCGCAGACTTGTAACTACGTGATTGAAGTTCCAGCCAATATTCGCAGAGATAGAAGTTTTATGTAGTTATAAGATAATACCGCCAATGCCAAGGAGATGCGAACCGAACAATTCGATATTACCCGACCCCATCAACTCAGGAAAAATCCTAACAGTGCGAACGCGAAATAGCCCAGCGCCATCTCTCGGGGAATTCGGTTACTAATTAATACATAGGTACCGGAAGAAGTTTTCGGTGGTAATCTTGGATTGCGAGAACCGATTTTAATAATTCTTTTTTTGTTTTAAAGAAAATACGTTCAGATAAAATATGTAAACGAAGTTAAAAAAAATGCTTGCATATACGATTATACTACAAACTTAGTAAAGAAATTATTTTGTACAACCTTTTTCTCTTTTTTGTACAAAAACTGTTCTTTCCATCAAGTTAAAAATGATTTTCCTAGAAAGTCCTTATAAAGTTCTACTTGTCAGATTTTTTTCATATTTTTTAAACTTATGGTTCAAAAGTTAAGGGACACACACACATTGTTTTTTTTACTTTTGGAGCGATTATTTCCGAAATTATTGACATTATCAAAAAAATATTCTAGTAAATTCCTATTAATTTTTAAATACCTATCCAACAATATATCAGAAGTTAGGGTTAAAATTAAAAAAAAAAATAACTTCCCACTTTACATATAGAGCCCCCCTATATGTACCCTAATAAAACATTTTTTTCCAATTTTACCACTTTGTCGGCGTGATTGATATACATATTGGTACCAAATTTCAGCTTTCTAGTGCTAACGGTCACAGAGATTAAGCGAAGACGGACAGACGGACAGACAGACATGGCGAAGCTATAAGGGTTCCTAGTTGACTACGGAACCCTAAAAATGAATTCAGACATAAAATAAAGCAGCCTGCTCTAATTATTTTGTAATCAGCTTGCAACAAAGACCACGTCTGCCATTTTAATTTTATCAATACTATAAAGTTAATTCTAAACTAGAACTTTGGAAGGCATTTGTAATGCTAATGAATAATTTAGCTTAAGTTGTAAAAATACTCTCATTTTTATGTTATAAAATTACACTATTATACAGTGGACAAACCGCAAAATACTTAAAAATATCGTCCATAGGCTACTTTAAACCGTTACGTTAGGCCAGGTAGTCGGGCAAATCCGTATTCGGAGAAGCCATTTTTCAAGCATTCAACGCATCGGACAAATATGGTACCTCAACATCAACCAGTGAGGAAGATAAAATATTCCTGGTTAATGTATCAGTACCGTGCACCGAGGAGAGGAAAACTGCTTCATGATATTACAAGAATGTATTCAAGCTGGTCATTCAGTGAGAGGATTTGAACATTGGAATATTTGCATCTCATGTGGTTCTTCAATTTTAAGAGCACACCAAACACATGTTGACACTGCAGAAAAGAATATTATTTTACATTGGATACCGTTGCACCAAGTAATATTAAAATTATCATTTTAAATTAATATAATATTTAATTTCAAATACCTATTTATTATATTTGGTTACCATTTGAACTTTACATTTTTTTTAACTAACTCCAGCCATGCCTTTCCCCAAGTAAGATCTGGTCTGTCACTAAAACAGTAAAGATACAAACATACACAAACACATCATTAGGCTGCTTTTTCATCTATTTACAGTGCAATAAAGATTTCTATAAACAAAATATAACTATTAAGAGACATTTTATTTGCAATGCTAATGGTCTATTTTCTCAGGTGGAATGTTATAACAATTCTGTATGGCTATCTCAGTGTGCTGGCTGAGTGCTTCCCGAGCTGTGCTCAGAAACAAGCAACAGGATAAAATCAGGGATATGGAAATACAGCCATTGGATGTTGAACACAGCAGTGACAACCCACAACCACCTCCTATGCCTATGGCTGTTACACCTGCTATACACAGAGGAGTACCAACAATTACTATGTCTGATTACAAGCGTGTTACTGTGTGCTACTTCCCGCTACTGTACATTTAGTCTGTCAATGATTTTAGTTCAAATAATTATCTTTTACGAGTCAGGATACAAATCAGGCACACTTGTAGGAAAACTTATTATATGTATTTATATACTAGTTGACACCACCCCATCAATTACTAACACCAGAGCTGCTCTTGTTGGAAACTGTTGTAATTGTTTAGTGGGCAGACGCACTGTTGGCTGCTGTGGACATGTGATAAGTATAGTGTGGTTTTTATCTTGGGCACGGCATCAAGGTGAGGTTGAGCCACCTACGTCTTTTTTAGATGAAATACTGCTTTTAAGAGATGACTTTGAAAATGATGATGATGAACAGTAATAAATACTTCTTGTGACGTACCTATAATGTGTTTTTTTTCTCCTTACACGTCACCTTAGGGCCGCCGCCAACAGCATGGCGCGGCATGGCACGGCAAAGGACTTTATTACAAATCAAGTTATTTTGAATCTTATTTCAATGAGCCTAGAATTCGTGTTAGTTTATTTCCATACCAAGATGCTAAGACGCGCCGTGGCATGCCGCGGCGCGCCATTGCATTTCGCGAGACGTAATGTATCACATTGTGTCAAGGAAAAGTACTAATTGCTAATAGTTGAAATATGATTGAAACTTGCACAGCGGTTATTTCGGTTAATGTGGTCCGGTCGATGCTTTTCCTTCCCTGGCCCCCGGGCAAGGGAAGGAAAAGCACTTGCGCGCGCGTTTTTTTGTCTCTCACATTGACCGAGCACGGCAAGAGATTAGCAAAACTGATTGATGCCGGACTGGCTGGGTTACCAGTACGATGCCACGGCTTTCCGCGAGATGCCAAGGCATGCCGTAGCGCGACCTGCCGTGCCATGCCGGCAGTAAGCGCCAACCCTATTATTTTAGGTTTAAGTACAGTCAATGGCCGGCAAAAGCCGCGTTATTTTGAAATATATCTTTCGAAACATATAATTATTTCGATATACCTACATCTAATCCATTTTCATGAAAAAGTCTATCAAATCGTGTAAATCACATCAAAGTCTGTCACGTAGTACAGACGTGACTTTGTTTTATACTATTGTAATGATTTTTAAAGAAAATATTCATAAATCGTTCAACTTTCAATGATAAGCGATAGATGGCGCTAGTAGTTACATGAACTTTAGACATTCATTGTAGATATTAAGTAATAATTTATAATATTAGACTTTATGGATTTGTTTTGTATAAATATATCATGTCTGTTAAAATGAAATATTTACTTGCAGTTAATTATTAGATAAACTCTAATGTATATTAGATAGTCAATTGATGATACGTACTCTTTACTTTGCTCTGATTGGTCGGTTAGTCGACCGAGTGTTTGTGAAAGTTGGTAGTAGGAAAAACACGGAGTTTTTGTAACGGTCTTTTTGGACAGAGGCGGTCTGCTTTGAGTTGTTGAACAGAAAACATGTCCGACTAATCTGTGTATTTGTAAATGATTGTTAATAGAAAGTAAGTATGAAATTTTGTTTATCAAAGTGAATAAAATATTTTTACAATTTATCCTGGAGTGTTTGAATTATTACACTATATATTATTGAACAGTGCACTATTTTGACTTAAAATACCAAGAACATCTATCCACTCATCAGACAATCGCTCTTGTGAGATTTTAGATTATTATGAGAGTCATGTTTTGACTGTCCTATTTCACAGTATTCCGGTTAATTATAGTTTTGCTAATATTACCACTGTAATATAGAGATTATAAGGAATAAACTAACGTGCATTTCATTGATATACGCCACAATTTGTAGTGGGCCCAAACTCCAAACAAAAAAAACTGTCTCCTTTCGAATTTTGAAAGGTTAAGCTGTAGACCAATAGAACTAAATTTATTTTCCAAAAAAATTAAATCGTTTAGGACTGTGTCTACATCACCTCCTAGGGTTTCGTCATTATGTTTTTGCGCCAAAATAAATACTTTTCTTTCTTTCTTTTCTTTCTTATCTAAATACCAGACATTGAATTTTGAATTTAGCTGCCGAATGATGGGATTTATTGCCAAACTGAAAATGACTGGCCAAAGAAGGTCACCCTGTTGACAACCGACGGCTGATTCCGAAAGATTTTCCTTATAAAGTAATTTAGAGGGGTGCCTATAACATTGGTAAAGAAAACTGTAAATTTTGGGTATTTCTCTTTGTACTTCTGCCAACAAGGTATCCCTGTTCACGGAATTAAAGGCATTCTTGATGTCAACCTTAAGGATGACCTCACCTTCACTGCTGTTGAGGTAGGTAGCATGTACCGCAGCCTCACAGCCCCCTTTGGAACCAAATCCCAGATGTAGGGGTTGAAATTTGCTGGCCAGTGCTTCGCTGTAATAAGTACAGCAAATTTTGGCTGCGATACGACGGTATGTAGGCCCTACGGCAATGGGACGAATCAAAAGTCAAAAAGTCAAAAGTTTTTTATTTCACATAGGCCTACATGGGCACTTACTTATAAACCGTCAGAAGCTAGTGCACGGTTCGAAATTGGTCGTTTCCTATGGAGAAGAACCGGCAAGAAACTCCATGGTTACTCTTTTAAAAAAGTGGTTGCAGTTACAATATTTCCATATTACAGTATTAATAGGTATTGTTTAAGAACAGTGTAAACCGGTCTATATTGTACTCAAAAGAACAATAAAATCATCAAAATAATCATTTAAGGCTCCAGCAGACCGGATGCGTATGCGTGACTACGACGTAACCACGTCGTAGAGACGCGCGTAGTTACGGCGTAACCCGATGTCACACCTGGTTACGCATACGCATACGTCTACGCTTACGCAATCGAGCTGTGTACGCAACGCAGGCCCATTGCATGCCCGGCTGTGGCAGTTATATTTTATTTTACTGTTTTTTTTTATTATTATTATGCACGAGATTCAAACTGAAACAAGTCAAACAAACTTGGAAGAAAGTGCATTAATACCTCTAAGACGCACTAACACAAGGTCACCTAATGATGCAATTATTATTAGAGAAAAGTTTGTTACAGAAATCAGAAACGTTTATTTCAAATAGACCAGTTACAGGCACTTTTGAATAGTCAAATGTCGGTCAGTCCAAGAAAAGTGAAGCTAAATTGCACGTTCCAAAGAGTAGGTCTCTATGGAGAAGAACGTGCAAGAAAGTCCATGGACACTCTTTTAAATCGTATTGAGTTACATGAATCTTCGATTACATATTTCTTTTTTTGCTTCTATTATGTGAACACAATGAAGATAAGTAGGTAATAAAAATTAAATATAATGGTAACAATAAAAAAAGAAATTGAATAAGTCACTGGCAGCTAAGAGATGACCAGTCTCAACTGACGGCGCCCGTTCACGAGCATGACGCGTGCATCAGCCCCACTCAGCTCAACCATTTTGAAGGGAGCCAAATGACCCAACAACACGTGCCACCATCAGCGAGACATTTTAGTGAGCATGACAATCTCTCAACTGCCATGCTTGTAGTGTCAAACAACTTGTAACCAAGTAAAAATGCTCCATGGTACTTCACATTCACAAAATTGAAAAAAAAAGTGCTTCTACATTATACAATGCTATTATTTCTAAATGTAACACGTAATAAATCATAAGTTCTATTGAAATAAACAAATAAAATTTAAAAAAATAAATAATCCGAAAACAACAATAGGAAAAGGCCAGCAGCCTCTCTTCCAATATTTATAATTAAAATGAGAATGGGCAAAAATGTATGAAACCTGGGACCACCCTCCAATAGTAATGAGATATATATCGTTGGATAAGTCTTCTCAATTGGAACAACAATTGTTATGACAACTTTGTTGTAACAACTGTCCATTCAGAGTTATAGGACTTACAAGTTCAGGTTTAAAGATAGAAATATTAAAATATTTTTGAGGGAAAAATAATAACATTAATATTATTAATTATTATTTGTTTTTGTTTTTTAAATATTCAATAAAAAAAAATAAAAACGTTTAAAAATATAAAAAAAATTGTAACCCACCGGTATGACCTGACCGCCGCTAGCTTGGACCCTGTTCCCGACAGGTTCCAAGCTAGCGGCGGTCAGGGCTCTAGAGAAAGGAACCTCCTTCAAATCAAGCCCTTGATCTAATCGCCTAACGAGAGCCTCCTAAGGTGTTGGTCGAGGATCTTGGCTATTAGGCCATTAGCTGAAACAACTATCGGTACAATGATCGCTGAATCCACTTCCCACATGTCGACAACCTCGCGAGCCAAGTCTCTCTACGGGGCGCCGGTGTGGGCGCCGTCGCTGAAAAATCAACTGGCGGCCATACTGAACGCCTGCCAGAGGGTCATAGCGATAATGATGGTGCGGGGATACTGCACGGTCTCCCGCGAAGCGGCGAGCCTTCTGGCTGGCCTACCACCGTGGGATCTGGAGGCAACAGTCCTTGCACACATGCACGATATGCGCGTGGAGATGCAACGCCGGGGTAAAAGTCCGCTGCCCCGACAGGTCACGGCATGGTGGACAGAGCTCCGGCGGGATCTCATGGTGAAATGGCGTCAACGACTATCGCAACCCAGTGCTGGGCACGCCACAATTATGGCGGTAAGTCCCCTCTTTGAGGCGTGGCTGTAAAGACCTCACGGCGTCCTTACCTTCCGCATGACGCAGGTACTCACCGGACATGGTTCGTTCGGGAGTTTCCTGCACTCGATTCATGCGGAAGTGACGCCCGGGTGTCGCCACTGTGCGGAACGCCCAGAGGACACGGTGGAGCACACAGTCGAGGTGTGCCCAGCTTGGGCGGAGCATCGCCGTGCCCTCGTGGGGGCGATCGGTGGTGGAGACCTCTCGCGCCGGGCCTTGGTTGAGGCCATGGTCCGATGTAGCGAGGAGGAGTGGCAGGCGGTCGCCGACTTCTGCGAAGCAGTAATGCTCGCAAAGGAGGAGGCCGAACGCATCAGGCAACGGCGTTATCGCCGCCGCCGTCGCCGGGATTCTGATCCCGATTTCCGGCCAACGTAGACGCGGGCTTGCGGGCAGTGAGCAATGGGTAGCTCACTGTCCGGCCGTCCGGTAACTGTCCGGACCAAGCCCAAGTTGTCGACGGCACGCACTGTTCCCATGCGCCTCAAGGAGTTGTCAGCAACAGCAGGGACCCAGCCGGGTAGAAGCCTACTGGGGCCAGGGTTATCCGAAAGGGCGCTCGAGCCCCGGTATGAAAGCTAGAAGGAACGGGGTGGGTCTTTTAGTCAGTAAGAGTCTGACACTATCTCCCGCTCCGCCCAAGGGCGGGGGATGTCAATGTATGACTGTTCCCACCATAAAAAGAAAAAAAACCGCTTATTGGCCACAATAGTCCTGTCAGTGACGATGGGCCGATCCGAGTACAAAGTGATATGACCATTATCAAGAACTGGGTCGGGCTCATATCTATAGTAAGGCACTTTCGATTCCACAAGAGAGGATTCCACAGCAAGTTGCTGATGGATAACCCTCCAATAGCAATAAGACGTATGGTCATTTGATAGGTATTTTTAATTAGAACAACACTTGTTGCGACAGCTTTGCTGTTACAACTGTCCGTTCAGAGCTGTAAGACTTTTTATTTATTTAAAAAGTATTTACAGTCTTTTCTAAAATTAAAATAACATCATCACTGACAGGACTATTGTGGCTAATAAGCCTGATATAGTGGTGGTGAACCGAAGCGAGAGGCGTGCAATGATTGTTGACATATTCGTTCCGCATGACGAGAACCTTGTGAAAGCCGAGAAAGATAAACAAATCAAGATCAAGAGCAAGATTGTCTCGACATGTGGGAAGTGGATTCAGCGATCATTGTACCGATAGTTGTTTCAGCCAATGGCCTAATACCCAAGAGCCTCGACCAATGATTTAGGAGGCTCTCGTGTGGCGATTGGATCAAGGGCTTGATCCAGAAAGCAGTATTGCTGGACACGGCTCGTATAGTCAGGAGGTTCCTTTCTCTAGACTCTCTTTCTCTGACCGCGTATTTTTTTATATTTTTAAACGTTTTTTTTTTTATTGAATATTTAAAAAAAAACAAATAATAATTAATGAGCTATTAACGGTGTTATTATGTTTCCCTCAAAAATATTTAAATATTTCTATCTTTAAATCTGAACTTATAAGTCCTATAACTCTCAACGGACAGTTGTTACAACAAAGTTGTCATAACAATTGTTGTTCCAATTGAAAAGACTTATCCAACGATATATATCTCATTGCTATTGGAGGGTGGTCCCAATGTGCCCATTCTCATTTAAAGAAAATAAGAAATACGACTAATTCGTAGCTAATGACTGTGACTGTGGAGCAGGACCGGCATTCAGCCAAGCATTTTTATCGAGTAGATAATCTTCCAATTTATAATATGCTTGCCTACATAGCGTGCGTTTAATGCATGTTTTAAATTTTGACTCGTTTAATTGGAGAATTTCAAGTGGAATTTTATTATAAAATTTTACACAGTACCCCATAAAAGAACTAAATACTTTAGCCAATCTGAATCGAGGTTGATCTAACTTGTCTTTATTTCTAGTATTAAAATTGTGCCTGTCACTTATTTTAGTAAAAAGATGAATATTTTTCCTGACATACATAATATTTTCATAAATGTGATGACAAGGAACCGTCATGATGTTTATGTCTTTAAATAGTTCCCTAAGAGAATCGCGCCTGCGAAGATTGTATATGGCTCTGATAGCTCTTTTCTGCAGAATAAAAATAGACTCAATGTCTGCAGCCCGTCCCCATAGCAGAATACCGTAAGACATATTTTAATAGCACAATAACTACCTACATACCTTGTATTTCAAGTGCAGCACAAATTTTCTCCCATAATAAACTTTTTTATGATGCATTTTTGTAGTCCTTACTTTTAGAATTGTATTTACGCACAATTTCAATAAGCATTTCTTTTTTGTCACTATTCATTTTAAAAATAAAACAAAACTTAGTCCCAGTTTGTAATAAAATACAACTAACTGTTTTTACGCGCGTAGGGTAACGCACAGCAAACGTACGTGCGTGTTCAAATTGGTTCGGTGTGACGTCCAATATGGTACGCCACTGAATACAACGTCATCATCGCGACGTTGCCGCTGTGCTCTGCGTAAGGTACGGCGTTAAGTCACGCAGCCTGCTTGTGTCTTGGGAGCTGCATTGCGTAGGGCTACGCGTTACGTGGACGCGCACGTCTTCGTTACGCATGCGGTGTGTCCTGTCTCATACAGTTCCATACATTACAACTCAGCGATACGTGCACGTCTACGCTTACGTCTACGCATACGCATCCGGTCTGCTCGAGCCTTTAAAAAAAGTGAGTCAAAATATGAAGTAATCTAAGAATTCGTGGAGTCTACAGTGTTCTTCCATTTACATTATAAAAAGAGGCTATATAAAAAAAAAGCTGTCGATAAATGAGACGTTAACAACCAAAAAAGAAAAACTAACGAATTTAATGTGGTTGGAGTCAGATAATATAAAATAAAATAAAAATATTGCAAAAGCAATGTGTTAGAAAAAAAAATGTTACAACAAAGATGGAGCAGTTAATATACTGTTAGGATAGAACGAAAACGAAGAAATAACATCTATAATAGTCTATGAAAGCTGCGCGCGCACTACTTTTCCCTCGCATTTTGGACGGGTTATTATTGTCATGGCGGGAACATCGCTCAAGGGCCGTAAGACTTATAATTACTTATTTGTGCGGAATTAGATTAATTAGAATTGTTGTTATTTTGTTCTTTTAACTAAAAATATAGAATTGTTTATTTTTGTTGTGTGTCACGTAGTTTTTTTTAAATATCTGCACTTCTGATTCCTAAAAATACATTCACATAATATTATGAGTTACTAGGGGGCCACAAGTGCAGAGGTAGTCATTGCCAAACAAGCGTGTCTTCGACATAGTCTTTGACCTTGTAATATGTTTTTTTGGTAAAGACACGCTTAATATGGGTTTTGAACTTTCCTTCGCTAAGTCAGTCACCGCTTTTGGTTGCTTGTTATAAAAGCGTATGCTATTTATTAAAAATGACTTACTACTGGTCTTACCTAATCTCCATTTGGGTAATATAATTTCGTGTTTAATACGAGTATTTATGTTATGGAAATCGCTTCTAATTTTGAAAAGTCGTAGGTTTTTACGGAAATACAAAATACTTTCTAAGATTATAAGATATAAAGAGAAGGCAGTGTCAATATATCGATTTCTTTGAATTTATTTCTGAGGGACTCGCGAGGATCCATTTTATAAATAGCCCTGATTGCTCTCTTTTGCAATACAAAAATCGAGTCTACATCAGCTGCAGATCCCCACAGTAAAATGCCATAAGACATAATACTGTGGAAATAGGCATAGTAAACTAACCTAGCTGTGGCGACATCTGTCAACTGCCTTATTTTTCTTACTGTATATGCCGCTGAGCTTAACTCTTTGAATGCCGCAATTAGAGACACAATAGAAAGACAATGGCTTATGTCGAACTGTGTAACATAAGACATTCAAAAGGTTAATCTACCTGAGAGAGTTCTAATATGAGCACCCCACTGCAGATTGGAATCGACAGTTATACCTAAGAACACAGTTTCTGTAATTACATAGAATAGAATAGAATAAACTTTATTTTAATTCCAGTAGTAGCCCATTCATTAAATTTGAATTTATTATTGACTTGAACCTTTTTAACTGGACAAGGCTTATTAAATTCCTGACACACTGTAGAGAATAATGTAACATAATTTACATTGCCGCCATCTTTCTTGCGCAGGGCACATAAATTTGCCCCGTACAAAATGTCAATGACGGCTTCGTTCACATTGCCGGAAAGCATGAGATTAATAAGGGCCGGTTCCCTATCCATTTGCATAAAATTCTAGGATCTAATATAACTTAGCATAATTTTATTTGGCATAATTATATTTTCGCATAATATAATTACGCATAACATTTTACGCATAATTTTTTAAGCTTAATTTCTCTAAACATAATAATTATTAAGCATAATATCCTAAAGCATAAATTTGTTTACGCATAATGATATTAAAACATATTTTTATAGGCATTATAATGAAATAATTAGGAAGCATGAAGCAAACAAGCAAGCATGCATCATGCAAGCAAGCATGCAGCATGCAGCATTCAAGCGAGCTTGCAGCATGCAGCAGGCAGCGTTTTTGTCACGGCTCCGGCGCTGCGGGCCTTCGGCGGCCCCGCGCGTGCTAATCGTCGCAGACGGCTTTCGCTCACCGCCGCGGCTTAGGCTGGCCGGCGAAGCCGGCCAACAAGCCGAAGCTGCCCGCTCGCAGCCGCCTGCTCCTCAGCCTACGCGCCTACGCGATTATAAATTAAACTCTAGCGGTAGGACAAACAAAACTACGTGGAGTCAGTTTTGCAGCAATTTGGTTCTGTCACTAACTTTTGTTGCATAGCATATTAAAATTTTAACCAACAATATTATTTAATTGTTACAGAAACTGTAGCAAATTGGTTTGGTCAGAATTATGTATGGAGCACTAAAAGTTCACCACTACCATTTCCACCCAAAGTCTGGAGTACGTTTCTAATAGAAAAGGAAAATATACCTAGGACGCAAAATCATGCAGAGGCATGGCACAATAGATTTGCACATTCTGTGGGAAAACACTATGTATAATAAATCATTTGCATGAAAATTGTTTTTGTTATTTATATGAATTGTATGCCTAAATATTATTATGCTAATAGTCATTAGGCCTACTAACGTTATGCGAATCAAATGTATGCCTAAAAAAATATGCCGAAGTATTATTATGCCAAAACAAATTGTGCCAAAATCGTTATGATGAAGTATATTAGGACAAAGAACATTATGCGAAAAGAAGGGATCGCATAAGGGCCGTGAGCTCCTTTAGAAGAGACTCACCAGCTTCCCCGGCGCCTGCACTCATCAGGTCCTTAAGATATTGTGGCGTCAAGCCGTCGAGCCACTCCGGAAGGAGCATACGGCTGCAGAAACTTGTTGGGCTGAAATTTCAAGGGAGTAGGACTCTGAATTAGGGGGGTCAGGAAAGGTGAGATCATCATCATCTGCCGGGGCGAGGTGTTTGCTCTCTAGAGCTGCAAAAGTTTCTGGAGAGTACGGCGCAACCACATCGCTATTAAAAATGATCCTGGCTGCACCTCTAATATCACCCTCGCCTAGTTTCGACTCCACATAGTGCAATAAACCCCATTCGGGAAGGTGTGATGTTGATTTTGGTTCAAAACTCTGGGCCAAAATATTACAGTTATCTTTAATTTGGGCTTAGTTAGTGATTTTTTTGGTTGCCAAATTTTTTTTGCACATGTAGAATTCTAAACGGGAAGGTGAGTAGGTAATTGTTCCAAAGTACCTACTTCGAGAGTTCTCTTGCACGGTGAGGCGGACGCAACGTGCTAAGTTCGACGCCACGGATGGCCTCGCTCCGCGAGGAACTCTTTTTAGAACCGGAATTGAATGTTTGAATTTTACAAGGGTATTCCAAAAGGGTTAAGGGTGTGAAACAGATGTAGGGGGAATCGAAAATGTTCGGCATGAAGAAGGTACATTTTGGGGTTTGTGCTTTTTGCCCAAACGTACCTTCCAGCTTCCCGAACAAGCCGGATTCCGAAATGGTTTCAGCACCGTAGACCACATACATACGCTACGGAAAGTTATACAGAAGACCGAGGTGTATAACCTGCCTCTTTGCCTAGCGTTTGTGGACTACGAGAAAGCTTTTGATTCGATCGAGACTTGGGCTGTGCTGCAATCTCTCCAGAGGTGCCAAATTGACTATCGGTACATCGAAGTGCTGAGGTGTTTGTACGACAACGCCACCATGTCAGTCCGACTTCAGGACCAGACCTCGAAACCTATCCTCCTGCAGCGAGGTGTGAGGCAGGGAGACGTCGTATCTCCGAAACTGTTCACGGCCGCAATGGAGGATGTCTTCAAGGTTCTGGACTGGAGTGGACTAGGCATTAATGTCAATGTACATCACTCACCTTCGGTTTGCCGACGACATAGTAGTCATGGCGGAGACTATGGAGGAGCTCAGCACAATGCTCAATGACCTCAGTAGAGCTTCTCTAAGAGTGGGTCTTAAAATGAACATGGATAAAACCAAAATCATAATTAACAACCATGTAGCGCCCATTCCTATCAAGGTCGGACACTCTACACTCGAAGTTGTGGACGATTACGTCTACCTCGGACAGAAAGTCCAATTGGGTAGGTCTAACTTCGAGAAAGAGGTCAACCGTCGAATCCAACTTGGTTGGGCAGCGTTCGGGAAGCTACGCGGTATCTTCACGTCCAACATACCACAGTGTCTCAAGACGAAAGTCTTTAACCAGTGCGTGTTGCCAGTGATGACATATGGCTCCGAAACGTGGTTGCTCACAATGGGCCTAATCAGAAGGCTTAAAGTCACCCAAAGAGCAATGGAAAGGGCTATGCTCGGGGTTTCCTTGCGTGATCGAATAAAAAATGAAGATATCCGCAGGAAAACTAAGGTTGCCGACAAAGAATTGCCAAACTTAAGTGGCAATGGGCAGGGCACATTGCTCGCAGAACAGATGGCCGTTGGGGCCGAAAGGTTTTGGAGTGGCGACCGCTTACCGGAAGACGCAGTGTTGGAAGACCTCCTAAAAGGTGGACCGATGACCTGGTGAAGGTAGCAGGAAACCGATGGATGCGGGACGCACAGGAACATTCGATGTGGCGACGCTTAGGGGAGGCCTATGTCCAACAGTGGACGTGTATCGGCTGAAATGATGATGATGATGACCTTCAAGCCTCGTTCACCCTTAAAAAATCGTGCTTGGGAACAATGTGGGCATCTCACCAGGACATCCAGCGAATCCAGCGAAAAACACAAATAAAACATTCGCAAATAAAATCTCCGAAGTGATTTTTTTGTTGCATCTACATTAAATTAAAATGTGAAAATACCTCCTAACTAAACCATCGTGGCTATTATTTTATTATTATGGTTACTCAAACACTAGTATAAAATATATTAAAATAGTAAGGATTTAACCTTTCAAATACCATCAATTATTATAGACACAATAGAAAGACTTCAGACTGACAAGACGCGTGTGGGTTTATGAATTTACTTACTTAAAAACCAGAAGTTACTTATTCTCATAAATTAAAAAAATATTTCAGGTTTCACAGACAGGCGTTAGTGGTGCTTTGATGTCGATTTATAGAAATCTGCAGCATCTATTAACATAAAACGCTGTAAAGATAAAAATAAAAACAATAAATTTGCTTAAATAGTAGTTTATGGTTACTTAATTTAAAGATAGGGGTTAAAATTTAGGCTTCAAGGCTAGAGTCAATAGGCTCTTAATAACCTAGTGCGCCTCACCATCACCGATTGCATTACTACTCACCGCAGGTGGGATCGCAGTCAAGCACTGGTTTATATTAATTTAAAAAATAGAGAAACACATTACCTCTTTCTTGCTGTATTTCTTTGTATATTTTTCCTTTTTGCTTGTCAATAACAAATGTGAACTTTATTTTAATGAAAATGAAGTAGTACACTAGAGTTCGTAATATTGCTTCGTAATCAATACATTTAGTGCGTAGGGTAGGTATACAAAATCCGTGCTCAAAAAAAATTAAAACAAAAATACCTTCATCGATATATATGTACTACGTACTAGATGAGGCGTGCTGAACACTCAGTTCAATCGAATTCGTTGCACTGAATTCTATGCAAATTGACTTTGATGACTTTAGTTCAATTTTGACGTTCACACAGTGCGCGAGTGAGCGGCGCTTATAAATTCAATAGAAAGTGAATTTGGGACGTAAATAATAATTTAGTAGTCATAAAAGTAAAATAATTGATTATTCAAGCAATTTAATAGCTTCAAATATCGCAATAGTATGTTAGAAATTATATTATTTTATTTAAAAGTTTTTCTATTTTACAATCATAGAAAACATGCAAATGTTCCCTCCCACACATTTAAATCTCATTGAAATTAGAAAACACAAACACACACAACACACAAAACACAAAAAACAATAACAACAAAACACATAGGTACACAACACAAAAAAAACACAACACATACAAAAAACACAAAACACAAACACAAAACACAAAAAATAATAATTAAAAGCAATAATAAAAAAGAAAATAACCATAATACTCAATGCATAACATACAACACAAAAAAAAACTTTGACATGTCAAATTAGTGATTAAATTATAATACAATTGATTAAATTTATGACTGATTATTTGGAATATGAATAACTTTAATGACTATAATTTTACTACCAAATACATTAAATATAAAACTTTGATTTGCTTTGATTACTACTTTATAATATACTAGCTTTTGCCCGCGCGGCTTCGCTCCCGCTCTTTCCTACTCCACACTACTATATCCTACTCTACCCTATTCTACCCTACCCTATCCTAATCTACCCTACTGTACACTATCCTACTCTACCCTACCAAACTTCACATAAACCATGTACTAAATAGTCCGAACAAAGCCTAGACATTTCGTTTGGATAGGTGAGCCCGTTCTTGAGTTATAAAATTACAATGAAAAGTGGCATTGATTTTTATATTATAATACTATTAAATTATTAGATTATTTAGTATTTTTATTTGTTTTGTAATGATGTTGCACATAGACTCAGCCAGCATGCGGCCTGGCTCATTGCTCGGCCCAGTTAAAATAGGTAATGATTTGGATGCATCTTACACAAATAATTATTATTTTGAATTTTTAACCTGAAAGAAAAGAGGGGTGTTATAAGTTTGAGGTGTCTGTGTGTCTGTGGGTCTGTGTGTCTGTCTGTGGCATCATAGCTCCTCAGCAAATGGACCGATATTGATGCGGTTTGTTTTATTTGAAAGCTGACGTAACCGAGATGGTTCTTCGATACAATTTATCAAGATCTGTTCAGGCGCTCAAGGTCATCAGCTCATTTGTTGGCTGTGGCTGGGATCTTAAACACTTAATGGACCCAGTAGGCTTGGACCCTGCTGGGCTCCTACGGTTGCTGACAACTCCTTGAGGTGCGCGTACCGCACTTAAGCTCGGTCCGGTCAGTTGCCGGACGGTCCGACGACGAACTACCCATTGCTCGCTCGCTGTCCGTAAGCCCGCACCTACAATCACCGGTAATCGGAATTTTTTGAAAGAAAGAAAGAAGCACACAGGTACACACAATGAGAATTTGAATCCCGGCGCATAGGACGCCAGGGCCATATTGCCTTGCGCGTGCTGCCTTCCTTCTGTCCTTTGCCAGCATTACCTACTACTTCGCAGAAGCCGACGACCACCTGCCACTCCTCCTCTCTCCGGGCCATGGCCAAGGCTTGGCGCGAAAAATCGCTGCCACCGAGCACCCCACCACGAGTATACGACGGTGGTGGTGACAGGACACACCCCCAGGCGGGGCACACTTTTACCGTATGCTCCGCTGTGTCCTCCGGGCGGCCCACACAATATTTATTTATTCATTATATTCTTTATGCACACTAAAGTACAGAGGCGGCCTTAATGTCTTGAGCACCCGGGCGTTTCTTCCGCACGAATTCGGTGCAAGAACTATTGCCTCCCAATCCCACGTTAGCAAGACGGCAAGGAGGCTCACCGCCCGCACGACATCTCTCGCCGTTTCCACTCTCCCTGGACCGTCACACCCTAGACAGTATTGCGACCTTTCGTGACGTTTATCAAGGGTGTATATTTAATAACTTGAGTTACGACACATTAGATGATTTTTTGAACGAGCCATCGTTCAAAAAATCAAAATAAAGAACAAAATAAAGTTACATATTTATAATGCGCCTATATAAATTGTGTAAAGTTTGTAATATAAAATCCGATGAATGTCTTTCTGCTGAAATTATGATTTCTTGTTTTTGGAAATCTTCCAATTACTTCTCACGCTCTAAGTCGGGGCAGGAGGACATGTCACAATTTTCACCCGACTACGGCAAAGCCAAAGGAGGATTAAGATTTTGACAGGCTATGTATGCATTTTAGCAGACTAAAATAAATAATTATTAATTTAAAGACTCTCTAAACCTAGTGTCCTGATCCCTGTGACCTGGCCTACCACCGTTGGATCTGGAGGCAACAGTCCTTGCACACATGCACGACATGCGCGTGGAGATGCAACGCCGGGGTGAAAGTCCTCTGCCGCGACAGGTCGCGGCATGGCGAACAGAGCTCCAGCGGGATCGCATGGTAGAATGGTATAAACAGCGACTATCGCAACTCCGTCATGGGCACGCCACAATTATGGCGATAAGGCCCCTCTTTGAGGCGTGGCTGGAAAGACCTCACGGCGTCCTTACCTTCCGCATGACACAGGTCCTCACCGGAAATGGCAAGTTCGGGAGGTTCCTGTTCCGAATCAAGGCGGCAGTGACGCCCGGGTGCCGCCACTGTGCGGAACGCCCGGAGGACACGGTGGAGCACACAATCGGGGTGTGCCCTGCTTGGGCGGAGCATCGCCGTGCCCTCGTGGGGGTGATCGGTGGCGGAGACCTCTCGCGCCGGGCCTTGGTCGAGGCCATGGTCCGGAGCGAGGAGGAGTGGCAGGCGGTCGCCGACTTCTGCGAAGCAGTAATGCTCGCTAAGGAGGAAGCCGACCGCATCAGACAACGGCGCTCTCGCCGCCGCTGCCGGGATTCCGATCCCGATTTCCAGCTACCGTAGGCGCGGGCTTGCGGACAGTGAGCAATGGGTAGCTCGCTGTCCGGCCGTCCGGTAACCGTCCGGACCAAGCCCAAGTCGTCGACGGCGCGCGCTGTTCCCGCGCGCCTCAAGGAGTTGTCAGCAACAGCAGGGGCCCAGCCGGGTCGAAGCCTACTGGGGCCAGGGTTATCCGAAAGGGCGCTCGAGCCACGGTATGAAGGCTTGAAGGAACGGGATGGGTTTTTTAGTCAGTAAGAGTCTGACACTATCTCCCGCTCCGCCCAAGAGCGGGGGTTGTCATAAGATGATTTTTCCAATCGAAAAAAAAATAAAATAAAAAAAAAACCCTGTGAAGGGGGGACCAGTTAGTCAATAAAATTGTTTGTCAGTCTGCTTCCCCAAAAGAGGTGTCAATACCAGGAGTACATAAAAGTCGTCAAATATAATAAAATAAAATGTATAAATAAATTTAAAACTATAATTATATTAATTCAGGGCAGAGTAGGAGTATAGTAAGGTTGAGTAAGGTAGAGTAGGGTAGAAGGTAGAGTAAGGTATAGTAGGGAGGAGTAGGGTAGAATAGGGTAAAGTTTTAGTAAGTAAATTTTATTATTATTATTTGAAAAGGCTTCACTGGTACTTACGAAAAATTATCATCAAAATTCAATGTGGCGCTCTCTAGTGGAGAAAAAAATTAAATTAAGTATGGGGATCCCCAAAATTTATTGCTTTTTTTCTATTTTTGTTTGAAAATCTTAATGCGGTTCACAGAATACATCTACTTACAAAGTTTCAACAGTATAGCTCTTATAGTTTCGGAAAAAAGTGGCTGTGACACACGGACGGACGGACAGACAGACAGACAGACATGACGAATCTATAAGGGTTCCGTTTTTTGCCATTTGGCTACGGAACCCTAAAAAACACTAAAACTATCAAAATAACTTTAATTTCGGAAGTCGGTGTTTCTGTAATAGTTTTGCCTTTTTTTTTTTTAATTGAGATAAACTAGTGCTTGACTGCGATCCCACCTGATGGTAAGTAGCGATGCAATCTTTGATGGTGAGGCGCACTAGTTTATTAAGAGCCTATTCACTCTAGCCTTGAAGACACCCAAATTATAATCGGACGGGAAGACCGCAGAAGGCAGACTGTTCCAGTCCTTCGACGTACGCGGTATAAACGACAAGGCGAAACGCTTAGTCCGGACCGTAGAGGTTTCAACAACGTAAGGGTGAATATTCGCCGTACGTCGGGTTGTCCGATGGTAGAATTGCGATGGCGGAATCAAGTCATGCAATTCCTGCGCACACTCTCCAAAATGCATCCTGTAAAACACCGAAAGGCTGGCTACCCTACGCCTATGCTCAAGGCTTTGAAGGTTGGACTTAACCAAATCTGGATCACCAATTAGCCTCTTTGCACGCCTTTCCACCGAGTCCAAAGCTGCCAGGTGGCATTTTGCAGCACCAGCCCATATGTGACTGCAGTACTCCACACACGAACGGACCTGTGCTTTGTATAACATTAAAAGCTGTCCCGGTGTGAAGTACCGCCGGACCTTTGCAAGAACGCCCAGCTTCCTAGCAGCTACCTTGGCTTTGGACTCAATGAACCGCCCAAAGTTAAGGTCTGAGGGAATTTCAACCCCCAAGAGCTGAAGGCGGTCGGTGTACCCCAGGGATAAATTCCGAAAAGTAGGAACCAAGGTGCACGGGCTCCTTTTGGCAGTGAAAAGACACGCTTGTGTTTTGGCGGCGTTGAATCCCACTAGATTGGCTTCACCCCACTTGGAGACTGCCTGAAGTGAGATATTCGTTCGCTCTACCATAGCCTCTCTTTCAGACCGGATTAGTTCCTTACTAGCCCGAGCACTGGGCAGGTATCTCTCTACAACTGTGCTATCATCTGCATACCCATAGATACCGGGCACCAGCAGATCGTTGATATGCAACAGGAAGAGAGTTGCAGAGAGAACAGACCCCTGAGGAACTCCGGCATTAATCGTCATGGGCTCTGATGAGCATCCGTCGACAACAACTCGGAGAGACCGTTCACTCAGGAAGTCTTTTACCCAGTTAATCAGACCAGGGGAAATGCCGTACGCTGGAAGCTTACTCAATAGGCTAGCGTGCCATACCCTGTCGAAGGCCTTCGAGACGTCTAAGGAAACGGCAATCGCTTCCCCATTCCTCTCGAGGGCCTCGCCCCACAAGTGGGTGGCATAAACCAGTAGGTCCCCAGTAGACCGCTTGCGGCGAAACCCGTACTGTCGGTCACTGAGGAGATCGTTACCTTCCAGGTATGCCATGAGGCGCGAGTTCAATACACGCTCCATAATCTTGCAGAGTATGGAGGTTACCGAAATCGGCCGATAGTTGGCAGGATCGGCACGACTGCCCTTTTTGGGCACGGGTTGCACGTTGGCAAGCTTCCAGGACTTGGGCACTATACCAGTCCTAAATGAGAGGCGATACAAGCGCGTCAATACAGGAGACAACTCGGGCGCACAAGCCTTTAGAACAATCGCTGGTATGCCATCTGGTCCACTGGCTTTATTCACGTCTAGACGACGCAGCTCTCTCAGAACTTCTCTGTTCCTCATGTGAACCTCCTGCATTGAAGAGTTACAATGAGGCAGAGTCGGTGGAGCAGCATTGCTAGTGTCAAGACGAGAATTGTGGGCAAAGAGAGATGCAAAGAGTCCTGCTTTCTCTCTTGCCGTATGAGCCAGTGTTCCATCAGGCTTTACCAGCGGAGGCAAAGTGGGCCGACAGAAGTTCGCCTCGACCGACTTGGCAAGAGACCAGAATGCTCTGCTACCGGACGGCTGTGCAGAGAGTTTTTTGCCAATATGGGTTATGCGGTCGAAGCGAGCCTTCTTTAGTGCTTTTTTGTAGGACTTGGCAGCATGGTTGAAGGCTCTCTTCTTAGAATTCAGATCCGGAGCTTTGCGGTCACGAGCGTCAACCCAGGCGAGAAACGCCAATGCTTACGCTCTTCAGCCTGAACGCAATCGGCGTTGAACCACGGGTGAGCTGAGTCACCGATGCGTACATCGCTATAAGGGATAAAATACTCCATAGCTTGGCGTATCACATCGGTTACAGCATCCGCACAGCTCGACGGATTTTCAGAAGAGAAGCAGACCACCTGCCAAGGATAAGACGCAAAGAAATGCCGCATCTCATCCCAATCTGCCGACCTGTATCGCCACAATCGCCGTTCGCCACGTGAGTCGCGGTCAGGTGGGGAGAAGGACGATACAGACTTCACCAGACAGTGATCTTAAGTTCCAAGTGGTGAGGAAACTGTTACGACACATCTGTCCGGATCGGTGGTCAGCAGTAGGTCCAGACAATTGGCAGTATGACCAACTACATCAGGCACCCTCGTCGCTTGCTTTACCAACTGGGAGAGGCCCAGCGACACTGCAAAGTTTCGAGTTTCCCTTCCAGCGTGGTCGGTCCTCTGGTATGGGAAAAGCCATTCTTGATGGCAGGCGTTAAAATCCCCCAGAGCGACAAACTGCGCATCAGGGTGCCGATGCAGAGCCTCATCGGCGCCCTCACTGAGGAAATTCGTTATTTAACACCGACTTCCGAAATTAAAGTTATTTTGATAGTTTTAGTGTTTTTTTTAGTAAGTCGGTTATTTTTTTTTGTAAAAAGTTTTTTATTTCACACTTTTTAGTTGCAATACACTTACAGCCAGAGTACCTTTTTCTCATGACAATTCTAATAACCCCAAACACGGCTAGGATACCTACATTGATTAATTACGGAGTTCCGGTGCCTATCTTCCGGCTCCATCATCATCATCAGGTCACATCGATGATACCATTTTCAACATATCTATTCAGAACTATTCATTTATTTGTAACTATGTTCATTGGGAGATCTGTGTGAGTATGAACTTCCGTTGGCCATTTCTGATTTTCTTCACCAGTTCCAATTCATCAAATTTCATGTTTTGACTATAAATGCTTAAGTCTTTGATGAAAATACCAAAAGAACTAAATGGTTGCCTATATTATTTGGCGAAATCGAGGAGTTCCCTCGATTTCGCCAAGATTCCATCATCAGATCCCAACTCGGTGACTATGGGACCATTTGGGAAGTATACCCTTTCCAACAAAAGAAGAATTTTTCAAATCGGTTGGCAAGTGACGAAGTTATGCGCGAACGTACATAAAAAAAAAATACAATCATCCGAATTGAGAATCTCCTCCTTTTTAGAAGTCGGTGAAAAATACATGTTAAGATTGTTAACATTTTGTTAACTAACAGATGGAGTATGAATAAATGTGTTAGCATAGCATAATCAGCCTTTTAATGTTCTCACTGCTGGGACTCAGGCCACTTTTAATGTTCTCACTGCTGGGACTCAGGCCACTTTTAACGTTCTCACTGCTGGGACTCAGGCGACTTTTAACGTTCGACGTTCTCACTGCTGGGACTCAGGCCACTTTTAATGTTCTCACTGCTGGGACTCAGGCCACTTTTAATGTTCTCACTGCTGGGACTCAGGCCACTTTTAATGTTCTCACTGCTGGGACTCAGGCCACTTTCAATGTTCTCACTGCTGGGACTCAGGCCACTTTTAATGTTCTCACTGCTGGGACTCAGGCCACTTTTAATGTTCTCACTGCTGGGACTCAGGCCACTTTCAATGTTCTCACTGCTGGGACTCAGGCCACTTTTAATGTTCTCACTGCTGGGACTCAGGCCACTTTTAATGTTCTCACTGCTGGGACTCAGGCCACTTTTAATGTTCTCACTGCTGGGACTCAGGCCACTTTTAATGTTCTCACTGCTGGGACTCAGGCCACTTTTCTCTAGAAGAAGGAATGGGCCACTTAATCCACCACGCGGGCCTAGTACGAGTTGGTGAATGTCACATACTATGTATCTTCAAATTGTTGGTTCTAAGGACATTTCCTCACGATATTTTCCTTCACCGTTTTAATGGCAGTGGTGATAATTAAATTATGCATATTAAGTCGTAAGTCGAATTCAAACGTTTCTCCGTGTTCGGTATGATATCAACGATCACAATAGTTAACTAAATCAGATGTCCGTAGTAAAAAAACCGAGGTTGAGAGATATACCTATCGGATATATCAATAAACTAATGGATAAAGCACTCAAAACAGCTCAAAATTCAAAAGCACAGAACGAAAAATACGAGACGAGTGATGTAAGGCATGCGTGTGATATAGTAAAACGAATTTAATATCCGGTTTCAAGCACAAATCGATTTCTATCGATTTCTTAGACTAGAAAATCAAATATCCAAAATCCACCTAGCCGAACTAAACGATAACGATATATATCAACTGCTAAACGAATACATTTTGAAAAATAAAATCACTAGCTTTTTCTCTTTATAACATACATAATAATCAGAATAAAAAAGACAGTGCGATATGCACAATTCATATTTTTATGAAAATAGGTTTATTATACATTGAAATATGCAATCAATGTACTGCATTACCGAGATTATGTATTCTGTTTTAGCTAGGCGCTACTGAAACCAGATGCCTAAAAACGGAAAATCTAAAAAATATCCGTTAGTATTCAAAGCCAAAGATGCCCATGCCTACGGCTGATCATAGAGTAGAAAGAAGTAATATATGTTAGCGTCAAAACAAATTAAAATAAAATACGCCAGAATAAACCAGGTATACAAGTTCCTTGGAATAAACTGTTTAGGCGGGGCGTAAACATGGACACTTTTGTGTCAAATGAATATTACCACACTACCGGTGAATATTTGATTTCTATGGAACCAATATGAAATTATTACTTCCTGCGCATACCTAAACATTTTTTGTGTCCAGATGCTTCCTTATCACGTTCTCATGACATCAAAAGTTTGGTGTCGTTAACTGGAACAAAAAGTGTTTCCGTTTGCGCAGCGCCTTATTGACCTAAGTAGTTGCGATAGGTAACCTAAAATAGGTAAAAAACTTATTTTTTAGATATCTCATTTATTTTGATTAAACTAGGGCTACTATTTTCTTTGTATTTTGAAATAGAAAAATATAGATTTTTTTTAAGCCATATCTCAACTTATTACAAGTTTTGGCCCAGAAATCCCCGCCTCCTTTTGATCCACTTCCTGGTTACCAATTGAGCTGAAATTTTGTATGCATGTGTAAATCAGATGATAAAGCAAAATGATTATGACATGGAGCTGATCTGATGATGGAACCGGAAAGTGAGCAAAGGAACTCGGAAGTTAAACGAGACAACCCTATCGAGTTTTGGCTCGTACGTTTCGTCTTGACGAGTATTTTGTTATTATATAGTAAACCATGGGTCTGATGATTGAACTGGAAGATGGCTATAGAAACCCGGTAATAAGTGCAATAAGATAATTGTATCGTGTTTGAACTTTTTGGAATGGTCTTGACGAGTATTACTTGTATAAGTGCATGCCACGCTATAAAAGCTTGCTATGAACAAATTATTGTCTTTGAAAACTTGTTTCATCTAAAGAAGCTTCATTGTTCGTGGAGTCTATGTTGGGGTTGCATTCTTCGTGTGATCGCGTCAATCACTTTCGAGTACCGGTAAAGGTGTGTCTTGCTGTGGCTAAAGCGCGAAATGTGTTAATAATAAAACAATTATTTTATTTTCACAGTATGACCGAATATGTGAAGTTAATAAGTAAGTCAAATGTAGGACATTGTAAATCAGAGGTCACACTTACATAAAGCTGGGTTATCGAGAGTCAGGGCACCACATGACGCCAGGAGTCACTGAGGCTTCGTAGAGCGATAACAAGAGATAACGTTCTCGTACTCATTTCAACTAAAAGTTAATATTAGATTTATAGTTATGACAACACCTAGAAATAGTGTTACCAGTAGATAGATGGAATCATCTATTATATAGGTACTGCTTGTTGTTGGCATCCATAATATTTAGTCCTCAGTGACGCTGTGAAAAACATAGACAAAAATATTGCTTGTAGTGGAGATGAAAATTTTGAGATGGATGTTGTGACGGAAATGGATCAAGTGAGAAATGAGTACGTATATTAGAAAAAGTTTCAAAGTAGCGCACATAACTGGAAAGTTTAAAGGAAATAGTTTGTCTCGATATTAGTTGATAGGTATAATATCACGTGAAGTTCTCTCTATGAGTTATGAGTATACATTTTTGTTTTATAAAATCATCCAATGTCTTCTTCTGCTCTAGGGCGGAGCGCAAGGGCGTGTCAGACTTTTACTTACCAATACTACACCTATGTTCCTTGTTTGCCTAGTTCTTTGTCTTTGTGTTTCCCTTTCGGAAGCCAGCCCACGTTCCCAGTAGGCTTCGGTCCTGCTGGTAGGGCCCAGTAGGCCCGACGCCTACTGGATTTTATTGACGATTCATTGAGGCGCGCGGTTAAAACTCCGCGCTGTTAACTCCTCGGGTCCGGACGACTACTGAACGGCCGGACGGCGAACTACCCATTGCTTGTCGTCTGCAAGCCCACGCTTATGGTTGCTAGAAATCGGAGTTAGCGGCTGGGCTGTTCCCTCATGCGAGCAAATGCCACTTACGCTAGCATTACTGCTTTGTAGAAGGAGGCGACAGCCTGCCATTTCTTCTCGCTCCGGAGAGTTCTACTCCATCGTGTCCTCCGGGCAGTCATCATAATGGTCACCCGGGCGTTTCTTCTGCACGAATCAGGTGCAGGAACTACCCGAAGTTACCATGTCCGGTGAGGACCTGTGTAGAAGGTGAGGACACCGTGACGTTTCTCCAGCCGAGTGGCTGGCATAAGGAGCCTTAACGAGGGGACTTACCACCATAATTAGCCATCAGTTATGAGCATACATGTGGATGGATGGAGAGAGATGGAAACAAAAGAATTAGAGGAAAGATTGTGTGAGGAGTGATATGAAAGAGAAGGGAGTTAGTGATAGCATACCGGGCGACAGGACAAAATTGAAGAAAAATACATGTTGCGCCGGCCTCATCCGAACTATGACAGTACAACAGTGCGCTTTATTATGCTGTACATATATTTATGTTCTGCTTAGTTTTACTGGAAACGGTCATTTACAGGCACCTTGATTTAATTAGTCTCTATGTAAATAACCACATACTTGCCTTAGTTAGATATATTACTGTCCGACAAGCAGTTAGCACATTATTTCACTAGGACTGTTAGTTGTTGATGAAGCTTACTCTTTTATTTTAAAACTCTTCCATATTATGAAACAAAGTCCCCCACCTCGTCTGTCAGTCAGTTCGCGACAAACTAAATAAGTACAAATTTTAAAATGAATTTAAATTTCGCCAATAGACAGAGTGATTCAAAGTCAAAGTCAAAGTCAATAGTAGTTTATGTGACTAGGGGATACAGCAGTGTCTTTAAGTCGCGGGCGGCATGTTGAATTCCGAACGAAACGTGGTTGCTGATTTTAATCTAATGTTAAAAATTAACTCCTGAGCATTGCGAGGGAGTTAATAAAGAAACCTGAGTGAAGTGAGGAATGTAAGCCGCCCAAGACAAAGACAGCTTTATCCCCGTGTTGCATACTCTACTTTTTACACCAGCTGTGAGATAATTAATAGACAATTTGGTCGACTAAATCACATATCAGAGAAATATAAGTATTATATTTACAAGTTCATCAAACAAACAAAATTCACTACTCCAAGATTCTATAATTTCAATTTGTGAAGTGAGGCTTCACTCAGGTTTCTTTATTAACTCCCTCGCAATGCTCGGGAGTTAATTTTATAAATCCCGCACTATCGTTCGGGATTAAAATTCCAACCTTCGTTTCGTTCGGAATTTAACATGCCGCCCGCGACTTTAAGACACTGCTTCATCCCCTAGTCACATAAACTACTATTATTTCACATAGTCGTCAGAAACATGCACGGTCCGAAATAGGTCGTTTCCTATGGAGAAGAACCAGTAAGAAACTCCATAATTCGATATTCGATGAGATTCATAACAAAAGTTCATATAATAGTAAGTAGTCTAGATATATAGTTATTCTTGGTAATATTTTGTACTGTAAATAAGTTGAGTTTGTAAGTTTTAACTGCAAATCGGTGAAGCGGTCTGTTGAAGCAGTTAATTTTCTGTGTCAGTCAGCGGACATAGTTGCTCTGCAGGAAACATGGATCCATCACCATTATATACCCTATTTTGGGAAAATTTACAATGTTTTCGAGGAAAGTCAGCTCAACATTTCAGCAGGAATACTGAGAGAGTGCCTGTATGGTGGTGTTGCGATCTTGTGGCGTAAGTGAGCCTTTGAATCAGTGTGGGTAATCAGCTGCGTTAGTGCGCGTTTAACAGGGGTTAAAATTTTACTCGGAGACAGATACATACGAGTGTTCAGACTCTATATGCCGACTGACTCGAGTGAAAATCTGGCAGAATTCACAAAGTGAAGCGAGTGCGATTGTCAACGCTGGTAACGTTGAAAAGATTGTGAGTCTATAAGTATTTTTGTTGTGAACTCTTACAATTCTGTAATGAACAAAAGTGGAGGAGTTCGGACATTGAAAAATTGGGTTTAGGATCAAGTAGCTATACCTTTGTCAGTGACCCGTACGGCTATGGCTTGACCATTGTATAGTGAGATGCAATGCCGGGGCGAAAGTCCGCAGCAGCAACAGGTCGCGGCATCTCGGACAGAGCTCCGGTGGGACCTCATGGTGAAATGGCGTCAGCGACAATCGCAACCCAGTGCTGGACACACCACAATTATGGCGGTAAGTTCCCTCTTTGAGGCGTGGCTGGAAAGACCTAACGGCGTTCTCACCTTTCGCATTACGCAGATTCTCACCGGACATGGCAAGTTCGAGAGGTTCCTGCAACGGATCCATGCGGAAGTGACGCCCGGGTGTCACCATTGTGCGAAACGCCCGGAGTGCACGGTGGAGCACATAGTAGAGGTGTGCCCCACTTGGGCAGAGCATCGCCGTGCCCTCGTGAGGGCGATCGGCGGGGGCAATCGCTCGAGCCGGGCCTTGGTACAGGCCATGGCCATGGGCATGGAGGAGTGGCAGGCGGTCACCTCCTTCTGCAAAGCAGTAATGCTAGCAAAGGAGGAGGCCGACCGCATTAGGAAACGGCGGCGGTCACAGCGCCCCAGCCGCCGCCGGGATTTCGATCCTTATTTCCGGAAACCGAAGGCGCGGGCTTGCGGACGGCGAGCAATGGGTAGCTCGCTGTCCGACCGTCCGGTAATTGTACGGATCCAGCCCCAGTCGTCGACGGCGCGCACTGTTCCCGTGCGCCTCAAGAAACTGTCGGATCGAAGCCTACTGGGGCCAGGGTCCCGGCCGCTTGGTCCCGTAACGAAAGGCAAGAAAGAACAAGGGTGGGTTTTTAGTCAGTAAACGTCTGACACTATCTCCCGCTCCGCCCAAAAGCGGGGATGTCATTAGATGATTTACCCACCATGAAGAAAAAAACCATTGTACCACTCTGTCAAGAAGGTACCGGGAAAAGATTAATAATACACACAATTTTTTTTGTTATTCATCCAAATTTATTTTATCACCTTCAAAGTATGCCTTCAGAAACGATACACTTACGCCAACGAATAATCCAATCATCAAAACATTTTTTAAACGCTGTTTCCGATGTTGAGTTTAGTTCTTTCCGCGAATTCTGCTTTATGTCTTCTACAGATTGAAAACGGGTGCCACGAAGTGTTAATTTGTGTTTAGGAAAAAGATAGAAGTCGGCTGGAGCCATATCTGGCGAATATGGTGGCTGCTCGATGGTATTTGTTGAGTGTTTGGTCAAAAATTTGTTCACAATGATGGCAAAATCCAAGAATTTTCTTTCTACAAATCTGGCCTTTTTCGTAGAATTTGCTCTCTTAAATGCCGCATAACGCTCAAATAATATTCTTTATTTACCGTTTGATCTTCCGGTAAGAATTTTGAGTGCACAACACCGCGATACTTAGTCAAAGAAAACAGTCAATATGACTTTGACTTTTGTTCGTGATTTTTTCGGTTTTGGTTCAGTTGGAAGGTGCCACTCCGAAGCTTGTTGACTTGTTTGCATGTCAAACTCGTAAACCCACGTCTCATCGCCAGTAATAATGCGTTTCATGAATGTTAGGTTGGAATTGACTCGTTCTAGCATGTCCTCAGCGACTCTTATGCGATTGAGTTTTTGGAGAAAATTCAGGCCTTTTAAGGCCTAGCCGAGCGGCAACATGTTTCATACCTAAATGATTAGTTAAAATGGTACGGATCGACTCGTGAGACACAGAAAGTTATTATGCTAGGCTATTTCTCTCAAACTTAAATGAGGATTTTCAGTCACTATTTCCTTCACTTTTGCGATGTTAACTTCAGTTACTAGTAACTGAAGTTAACAGTGAGCTACCCATTGCTCACAGTCCGCAAGCTCGCGCCTACGTTGGCCGGAAATCGGGATCAGAATCCCGGCGGCGGCGGCGGCGGCGATAACGCCGTTGCCTGATGCGTTCGGCCTCCTCCTTCACACACACAAAGGTTCAGTCAAAGGTTCAGTTAAAAACCAGCGTCAGGCAACTGCCGCGGTTGTCTGACAGAATGCTGAACTGAACCTATTTGGCACTACCGTGAGACACATTATTACTGATAGTTTTTATTTAGTTTTTTATATTTATTTTTAAGTTTTATTTAAGCTATTAATTTATATTAATCATTTAATATTTGTTATGTTCATTGTGTGCCAAATAAACATGTTTTCTTTCTTTCCTTTGCGAGCATAACTGCTTCGCAGAAGTCGGCGACCGCCTGCCACTCCTCCTCGCTCCGGATCATGGCCTCTACCAAGGACCCGGCGCGAGAGGTCTCCGCCGCCGATCGCCCCCACGAGGGCACGGCGATGCTCCGCCCAAGCAGGGCACACCTCGACTGTGTGCTCCGGGCGTTACCTCCGCATGAATCCCGTGCAGGAAACTCCCGAACGAACCATATCCGGTGAGTACCTGCGTCATGCGGAAGGTAAGGACGCCGTGAAGTCTTTCCAGCCACGCCTCAAAGAGGGGACTTACCGCCATGATCGTGGCGTGCCCAGCACTGGGTTGCGATAGTCGTTGACGCCATTTCACCTTGAGATCCCGCCGGAGCTCTGTCCACAAGGGTTCTGTCGGATCGGCGCGGCCGAGGTTTCGGCGGAGACGTCCAACCGGATGTACCGGTGGTCGCAGTACGTCTCCACCTCCTCCATAACGCGCCAGTCGACGACACGCTGCGACAGAGCGGGGCTGGCGAACGAGATATCCCGGAGTTCGGCCTGGAGCTCGCTCCGGAGTCTGGCCACTATTTTTCGGAGAGAGGCGTCGATGGCTTCCCTGAGGGACGCGGCATGCCGTTGGGCCGTCCTCTCCTTCGACGTCCTCTCCCGTTTCCTACTCATGTCACGCAGTGAGTGACAGCCAGCCTTTGGAGCGACTCCCCGTCCGAGTTCTCCTTGGAATGCCTTTCGCTGCCGGATGGCTCCGAGAGGTCATTCTGGGCGCCGGTCGCTGCAGGGTGACGCCCCTCCGCGGCAAGCCTCGCGGCTCGCTGGGCAGAGGTTTTGCCCTTCAGCCTTCTGCTATAGTAGAGGGACATGCGTTGAAGCGTTCCGACAGAACATTCGCAGACGGCCATCCAGGCCCCTTAGGCAGCAATACCCAAGGGGGTCATTGGCCGCCTCCCAGGGTGCACCGTCCAGCAGACTGGCCTTCGCTCCAGACGTATCCGCAAGCGAACTACAGCCTGCGGGTACTCGTGGAGGTTTTCTGTCGTGGCATCCCAAATTACATTACCTAAAAGGCTATCTAACCGGTGAAGCTAAACAACTTTTACGACATCTACAGATCACAAGTGATAACTATTCTATTTGTTGGAACATTTTAGAAAAAAAATAGATTCAACAACAAAAAATTTTTAACAGATTGTATTTTGAAAAGATTCTTTGGTCAAAAAAACCTTGCTTCAAAAAAGCAATCAGTTGATAGTACCAGTGTTGTTTTAAACGCAACAATATCAAAAGACGAGACCACCTTGAGCAATATAATAAGTTGCTTTTCTAACACAAACTATCAAGTTGTATTGGCAACTGCCTTGGTTAAAGCAGAAACGAACACTGGGTCTACCATAACACTGAGGTCTTTAGTGGATCAGGGATCATAGGCTTCTTTTATAATAGAGTCTGCAGTCCAATTACTTGGGCTTAAACGAAACAAATGCAACAGCGTTGTAGTTGAGGTGGGGAGTGATAACACAGCCTCAACAAATTGTAAGAATGTAGTTTATATCAAACTGCAATCTCTCCAGGACCGTACTTTTAACGTACAAGTCAAGGCATAATATGTACTTACCAAGTTAACTTCATTTCTACCTGAAAGAAAAATTGTGGTCTAGCTGTAGCCTAACTTACCAGTTTTGAAGTTAGCAGATCCGAAGTTTAACATACCTAACAAAATAGATTTACTGCTGGGTGCAGAAGTCTATAGTCAAATTATAAGCGAAGGATTGATTCGAGGAACACCAGGAACACCAATAGCGCAAAACACCAAGCTGGGTTGGATTTTGTCTGGCAAGGTGGTGGGAGATAGTGAGACCAACACAGTGGGCTGCAACAGTACTATCATCACTTTGCATACTAACATTTGCAACGAAGATTTTAACCTGAAACAATTCTGGAATCTCGAATCAGACAACTTTACCCTAGGTAAAAAACAATTTACTCCAGATGAAAAACGTGAAGAGATTTTTACCAAAACAACCAAACGCGATAGTTTCGGTCGGTATATTGTAAAGTTACCGTTTAGAGAAGAAGATCCGAGCTGTAAATATGGAAATTCGCGAGATATTGCTATTAAACGAATGTTATCTTTAGAAAAGCGTTTTATAAAAGAGATAATTAAAAACTAAATATTCCGAAGTTGAGAAGCTGTATACTTACCCTATCATGAAGTTAGAAACGATAAAACAACTACCAAATTCCGAGTCGTAACGCTAAAAATAATATTTGACTTAATTTACCTATTTCTATAAACGGACATAATAATAATAAAATGCATGTGCAATAATGACGATAAGAATAGTAATAATAAAATTGATGTAACTCTGCGCACCTTTCTGATGTCATGTATGGGGCAGTGGAGGACAGTCCTTCACTATCCAGGGTGTCGACGGGTTTCGGAGAACAGCGAACCGTTAAGGATCGAGCGTGGCATATTCCAGGGTGACAGTCTGAGTCCACTGTGGTTTTGCTTAGCTTTGAACCCTCTCAGCACACTGCTGGAGGGTTCGGGTTTAGGCTACCGGTTGAGAAGAGAGGATGAGGTCATATCTCACCTTCTTTATATGGATGATCTGAAACTTTTTGCTTCCAACAACTTGCAACTGATGGAGCTACTGAAGGTAACTGAAACCTTCAGTAGTGCCATCAGAATGGAATTTGGTTTGGACAAATGTGCAGTCATGTAAAGCGAGGAGAGATTATGGAATCTGTGGAAACCCAACTCTCAGGTTCCATACACCTCAGATCCCTCACCTCAACCGAAACTTACAAGTATTTGGGTATTTCGGAAGCGTTGGGCATCAATGCTGCTGACGTGAAACAATCGTTGAAGGAGCGCTTCTTTGGCCGCCTGAATAAAGTACTGAAAAGTCTTTTATCGGGCGGGAACAAGGTGCGCGCCTTCAACGGTTGGGTCATACCGGTTTTGATGTACTCTTTCGGTATGCTCAAATGGACTCAGACGGAACTCGACGCCCTGGATAGGAGAGTCCGCACTCTGCTTACCACAAATCGGATGCATCACCCACGATCATCGGTGATGAGGCTGTATATCCCGCGGAAGTGTGGGGGTCGTGGCTTTTTAAATGCCAAGATCCTGCACAACCGTGAGGTATGCAGTCTCAGGGAATACTTCCTGGAAACCGACGTGGGGATGCACCGAGATGTAGTGGCGGTGGACAAAGGCCTCACCCCGCTCTCCTTGGCCAACGAGAACTGGCGCAAACCTATAGTAATGGATACTAATGAACGCAAGGAAGTATGGAAGGGCAAGGAGCTTCACGGGCGCTTTTACCGGGCCTTACATGGGCCCGATGTAGATCTTTTAGCGTCCGTCTCTTGGCTACGCTTTGGTGATCTCTTTGGAGAAACCGAAGGTTTTGTCTTTGCAATTATGGACGAAGTTATGAAGACGAACAACTACCGGAAATATATTGTGAAGGACGGTACGGTTGACATCTGTCGGGCATGCCACCGGCCTGGGGAATCAATCCGACACATTATTTCTGGGTGTTCTCATTTAGCTAACGGAGACTATTTGCACAGACATAACCTTGTAGCCAGCATAATCCATCAGCAACTTGCTCTTAAATACAATCTTGTTGAATCAGAAGTACCGTACTATAGGTATGTGCCCGACCCAGTTCTCGAGAATGGCAGCGTCACATTGTATTGGGACCGATCTATCATCACTGACAGGACTATTGTTGCCAATAAGCCTGACATAGTGGTGATAGATCGACTAGAGCGTCGCACAATGATTGTTGATATAGCGGTCCCTCATGACGAGAACCTCGTGAAAGCTGAGAAAGATAAACAAACTAAATATCTTGACTTAGCTCGCGAGGTTGTCGACATGTGGGAAGTGGATAGAGCAATCATTGTGCCGATAGTCGTGACGGCCAATGGCTTAATTGCCAAGAGCCTCGACCAACATCTGCGGAGGCTCTTGTTAGGCAGTTGGATCAAGGGCTTGATCCAGAAGGCAGTACTCCTAGACACGGCGCGTATTGTCCGAAGATTCCTCTCTCAGGAGCCCTGACCGCCGGCAGCTTGGACCCTGTTCCCGATGCCGGTGGGCTACTATTTTTTATATTTATAAATGTTTTTTTTTAATGTTATTTTTTGTAGAAATATTTAAAAATATGATAAGTATGTAAATAATAAAAAATAAATAGAATAATAATAATCTTTATTTCATTTTTGAATAAAAAAATAAAACTTGTCATAATTCACCTATTCCCATACACTGACATAATACACATAAATAATTTATAAACACAATGAATAATTATGACGATAAAAATAATACATGACATACACGGACATACTAATAATAAAATGCATGCATGTATAATTTAATTTAAATAAAAATATAATTTATAATAATGACATAATTCCCCAATTCACATACACTGATATGATAGTAATTTGCATAAATAATTAATAAACACAATTATTAATAATAATGACGATAAAAAATAAATAAAAATATTTGACAAAATTCACGCATTTTTATACACAAACATAAAATAATAATATACTTACATCACATAATTTAAAAACTTTAATGACGACACAGAATAAGCATAAAATACATTATTTATTTTACTCATACTTATACAAAGATATAGTATTATAATAATATACATACATAATAATAAACCTAATTAAATGCAGCAAATTAGATCTACGATAATTATCAATTGAACTCCGTGAATTGCTAATTAGCCCTCATCCTCTCTTCTACATTTTGCTGTGTCCGACAGGGTCCATATTGTTCTATGAAAATTTTCAAAACCATCTATGTATACATATGGATTACAATAAAGTATTGAGTATTAAAACATTCACGATTAGGAAGAGTAACTTTTGGAACTGCCTCTGCTCCATACTTAGCAGTAAGAACGCTTCACCAAGTCGCTTATGACTAAGGAAACCTATTCCCGTTAGCATCTGAAAAAATATTAAATGTTTTTTTTTACGTTGATGATTTGCTCACTAGATGTCAAACTGTATCTGAAGTAAAACAGATATTTACATAAATTACGATCATACTAAGCGAGGGGAGGCTTCGAACTGCAGAAATAGTCAAGTAATAATAAGCAATTGTCTAGAGCAATTAATGAAAACCAAACAGCTATAGAAAGCCACCTAGAACTGAAAGAAAATGAAATCATGAAGATACTGGACTTACCTGGAACCGACGAACCGATGATTTCGAATACACCGTTCAGTTACCACCGATCAGCGAACTTGTAACAAAAAGAAAAGTTATTTTGGATATAGGAAAGCTGTTCGATCTGCAATAATAAAAGCTAAAATAATAATTCAGAAGCTTTGGTTTGCAGGGATAGAATGGGATGATAAACTACCATCTAACCTCTTAAACGAGTAGATTACTTACCGTATGGGACTGATTGAACTTACCAAATTTAGACTTCCACGATGGATTAACTCAAGGAAGAACAGTACCATGGAACTCCATTGATTTAGCGACGCATCCAATGAAGCTTATGCTGCTGTAGTCTATATGCGTGTTGTAGATAATACAGGAAACGTTTACATCAATCTATTGACTTCCTAAACAAGAGTAGCACCAATTAAGCAAGAATCAATTCCGAGGCTTGAGTTGTGTGGCGCAGTTTTATTGTTATCTAAGCTCGACAGTTTTTAACATTTCAAAGGGTAATACATGCGTGGACAGACTCCACAGTTGTGCTGTCTTGGCTAAGCAGTCACCTAACTCGCTGGAAAACGTTTGTAGCCAACCGAACGTCGGATATACTCAACATTTTAGATAGGGACCAGTGGGCACATGTATCATCTTCTGACAATCCAGCAGATTCTGCGTCTCGTGGAATAAATCCATCAGAATTACCCAATTTTGAGTTATAGAAAACAGCCCCCCTAGCCAAGTTACCACCGTTTCGCTCGCGTCGAACGCTTTGAGTTGGCCGCGTCGCCGAATCTTTTGTTCTGACCACGCAACTGAGCGTTGAGATGACGTCATTCCCGTACATTTGAAGCTTTCTACTAGCGTTAACTATTGCAGATTAGCAACTTGGCTAGGGGTCATGGGACCGTCATGGTTGAAAAATTCTACTATTAATTATGATAGAAAAGAAAAAGTTTATCAAGTTACGCAAAGTGATAATATCGAGCTATGGACTAAGTTTTCGTCTCTTCGTAAGTTAGTTAGGGTTTTAGCTTACTGCAGGAGATTTATCAAAAAATTAAAAAGCGTAGATAATCATAACTTCCCTACATGGTTGATTAGCACTGAATTAAATGAAGCTATATAGATATATGTATCAAAGAATGTCAAGCAATAAATTTTCGCTATATTTTTTCTTTTCTTAATAAAAGATATTGAAGAAACTAAAAATGTAAATAAAAAAAGCAAACTTAAATCATTTTCAATCGTGGAATTTACAGACACAATAGAAAGACAATAAGTGCGCGAACGCCGGCGTTCGCTTGGGGTTTAATGAATTAAATCCGTTTTTAGATAACTCTGGCATCTTAAGGGTAGGTGGTCGTCTGGAAAAAGCTGAAATTAAAACCGATCCTACACACCCAGTAATCTTACCATGGAAACCTCATTTCACTGATTTAGTCCTCGTTGAAACTCATCTTATCACATTGCACGGTGGACCACAGCTAATGCTGAACTTTCTGCGAATTAAATATTGGACATCGATTTTTAGCATCGATCATGCTAAAAATTGAGCAAAAATAGTTATTCGAAGATGTGTTGTCTGTGTACGATATGCTGCACAGACTACAGATCAACTGATGGGACAACTGCCTCCAGCTCAGGTTACACCAATTCGAGCGTTCTACCTGAGCGATGTCGATTATGCAGGTCCCATGCAGATTCGTACCTCTAAAGGCATATAAGGGTTATATATAATTTATGTTTATTTATATCTATGGCTACAAGAGCTATACATTTGGAGGCTGTGAGTGATCTAAGGTCACAAGGCTTTCTTTCAGCCTTTAAACGGTTTGTTACCAGACGTGGACATTGCGCTGAGTTATTTAGTGACAACGGAACCAACTTTGTAGGTGCCGCCCGTGAATTTCGAAGCTTTTTCGCACAAGACAAAACGAGTATGCTGGTAGAAATCGCTGAATATTTAGTAAACAAAGGAAGTACGTAACGAACGATTATGGGAGGCTGGGATAAAATCCACCAAGTACTATCTTAAGCGCATAAATGGCAATGCAACTCTCACTTTTGAAGAGATAGGTATCAACAGTATTGTATCAAGTGGAGGCTTGCTTGAACTCTCGCCCTTTGTTCCAAATTAGTAACAATTCTTAAGATCCTACGCCCCTCACTCCAGGACATTTTTTGATAGATGAACCTTTAGTATTGGTACCGGAGAACAATTATGAAACATCACCTATCTCATCATTGAAGCGTTGGCAATTAACGCAACAAATGTTGCAACATTTTTGGCGGAGGTGGTTTAGTGAATACTTAACTCAATTTTTACACCGATACAAGTGGGCAAACAAAACACCAGAACCAGAGATTGGTGACTTAGTTTTAGTTAAGGAGGATAATCTTCCTCCAGCCAAGTGGCTTTTAAGCAAAATAACCTCAAAACACCCGGGTTCGGACAACGTAACGAGGGTAGTGACTCTGAATAATGTAAAGATGGCTTATTTAAACGATCAGTGACTAAACTTTGCATACTACCTGTCGCTCAGTAATATTTTTTTTTTTTAACCTGTTATATTAGAATTGTAAAGTTTTGCTGATCATAGTTACTGTTGTTATTATCTAACTATTTTTTTATCGATGTCTATTTGTTTCTTAACCACTATGATTTATTTATCACAATTTTAAATGTTATATAGTCCATTTTGTCGAATTACATAGGTAACATTCTGTCCATGGTGGTCGGAATATACAATTTTATATATTTATCATGAAACTGTAGTAAATTAGTATCAGTTTTGGTCACTAGATGACGTTGTTAAATTACGTCACATTTCTACATTTCGCTATGGTTTCGTTACCGAGCTTTTATAGGGTCTCAATCAAATTATGATTAAACTTCTTTGTCTCAGTAACATTGGTTCCATTCAACTGTAACTATCGGCCCATATCCCTTTTATAATCGTGAGGGTACTCGACTGTCAGTAGGTTAGAGGGCTTACTTGAATTACACGATGCACAGTTTGAGTTTCATAATGATCTTGACACTGAAAGTGCGATTCTTAACTTCAAACATACGTCAAAATATTATAGGAAACGTGAAATGTGAATGCTTGCTTCTTAGATCTCTCCCGAGCCTTTGACCTTTTTTCTTACGTCGTTATATGGGAAAAACTGTGGGAGAGAAGAGTGCCGGCGGAGCTGTTGCGTATTTTCCAGTATTGATATTATAACCAGTAAAATTGTATAGGATGGGCCGATAGGCTAACTGTGTCGTAAGGACTAGAGTGCGGGGTTGTCAGGGGGGGATAACGTCACCAAAGTTGTTTGACATGTATAATAACGATCTAATCGTTGAGCTCAGAAACAAGAAAATCAGGTGTCGCATTGATGATGTGAATGTCAACAACATCAGTAATGCTGCTAATGAGACCAACGGTTAGGGCACTTAGTTGATGTGAGAGCTATTCTCGAGCATAGCTCAGCATGACCTTATTTATAATGTCAGTGTAAAAAAATATTTTGGTCTTTAAGGCTGTCGGTGGTAAATGTCCTGATTATGTTCCTCCCATTAAACTTAATGGAAAGGATATAGTGCAAGTTTAAGTACTTGGGCAATTACGTCACCGACGACCTTAATGACCAAGAGGATATTGAGAGGGAACGTAGGGCGCTAGTAATCTGATGTAATATTCGCATACTCGTAGGGTGCACGGTAGGCCAGTTAAAATAACACTATTTAAAGCCTACTGTTTTACACATGCAACCTGTGGACCAACTATACTCAGCGGCCTATCAGCGCTTTGTGGGTCTCATATAATAACGGATTTCGGATATTGATGTGGCTGCTTCGTTTCTGCAGTGCATCAGATATGCTATCGTTAGACAGAAATCAGCCTCTATGCTCTGCAGCTCGACCCTGAAGACTATAGCGGGGGATACGATTCTCCTTTGTTAGGTGATGTTGTTCACCGTTGTATAAGGAACAACCACCGTTTTAAAATAGATATTAAGGTTACTAACATAAGTTATAAGTTTTTCTCAATTGTTTACCAATCCCTATGGATGTTCCTAATCTGAATAAAAGATTATTTTATTTTATTTATTTAGGGCCTGCGATCACTTAAAACAAGACGTCTTAGACAAAACAGTTTTATCTACGGCACGGGGCGTTATGGCTGTTGTGTATCGAAATATCGCTTTCTTGTCTAAGATGTCTTGTCTCAAGTCTGCGCAGGCCCTTATAGTAATCCTGTTATAAAACTGTATGTGGATCATCATTAACATTTCAGTTGTAACGCTGGTCTGGATACGACATGCACGTCCTCCCCCTAATGTCACCACAATAATCAGTCGTCTTGCATCCATTGGATCCCCACGACCCGCATCAGGTTGTTGGTCTATTTTGTTTACATGGTCGCCACTCCAGCAACTTTCAGCTTTATCGACCATCTGTTCTGCGAGCAATGTGACTTAATAAATGTGATTCTTCGTGCTACGTCGGTATTTTTTTTTTATTGTTGATAGGTTCGCGCTTGACCGCTATCTCACCAGATGGAAAGCGACGATGCGGTCGACGATGGAACGCGATTACCTAAAAGAAACCTATTCACTCTCGACTTAACTCTTTGAATGCCGTAATTAGAGACACAATAGAAAGACAATTGCTTATGTCGAACTGTGTAACATAAGACATTCAAAAAAGATTCCCGGGTTTTAGCTATCAGGAAACACAGACTCCGGCAAGGATTGATTCTCCTGCGGATATCCTCATTCGTCACTCGATCACGCAAATAAACTCCAACCCTAGCTTTGTCCATTGCCCTATGGGTGACTTTAAGCCTTCTGATAAGGCTCATTGTGAGCGTACGGATTCTTATTGGTTCGGGCCCCAGGTCCTTAGGTATAGGTGGCGGTTTTCCGCCACTGATATTTTTCGAATGTCCAACCAATTGCATAGATGCATAGTTCTTTGAAAAATCAGAATTACAAGTATTTTATATGACAGTCGATCTACGACTATTTCTACTGATTTGTTTGCTAGTGGTTGGCCAAAATTGTACTTTAACCTTTAATTCGTACGGCATGTAATGTAGTAATCAATATCTATCCTGTATGAAATAACGCTTTTGTGCAAGTCACAAGACGCTTCATTCGTTAGTTCTGTCAGTTGGAAGCAGGCTCGTCGCTGATGTGGCATGCGTGGTGCGTGCGCTGGACCCGGGGTGGCTGGTGCTGGAGTGGTTGTGTCGCGTGGCAGGCTGAGGAGGTGTCGCGGGCGTGGGGCGTGCGGCGAGGCGGCGCCGCCTCCGCCGCTCCCAGCGATCGCTCGGCGCGCGAGCCCGGCGACCGGCCCAGTCCGCGACTAGCAGCGCCGCCGTCCGCACGCGCGCGCCCGCGCCCCGCGCCTCGTGGCGCCCGAGCGACCGCGACAGACCTCCACCAATACACCATCCAGCACTGTCTCCGGCCGGAGTGGCGGTTCGCATCTTACCGGGCAGCATTAGAGTGAAATAGTTATTTCTAATACTGTCAGGTAAAGATGTCGTCCGCGCTCCACGTTCTACGTTTGGCTTCTGGAATTCTTCGGAACCGGTCCGGTAACGACGTCGACATCTACCGGGACCGGCTGTTCATTGGAAGCTCGTCGCTGCATCAGGTAACCGGACGACGCAGACGACGAGCCCCCGCACGCGCACCTCAGCACCGCGTGCGCACTACACTTGTACGTTAACGACACTCGCATCACCTTTGGATCCTACGGTAACCTACAACAAACGTGTTATATCGTCGACCTCCGTCGCGATTTAGAGATACGTCGCACGCCATTACGTCACATGTATCGGTTTAGAGTCCTCGTTGCGTTTTGACGTCTCTAGAAATGTCTTGTCTTTGGTGACGATACCCTAGTTCTTTGTCACAAAAGAATACTGTGTAGCTTTACTCAACGTCGCCTGATAGGTATCATCTTAGTTCAGCGATCGCCGCATGCGCCGCCATGCATCGACTTCGTAACCGTACAACCGGTTATTGGCTATGGACTTCTACGTATTGCTGTCTTGGTTTTTAATCGTATTCATGTAGTCTGTAGTGTCCAGTAATGTTAATATTCGAATGACAGTAGTGTCAGCAGCGCCCTCTGCTCGTAACGTGCACGTGCCGGAGCTGTTGGCGGTAGTTGCGCCGATGTAGCCACTTGTAACTAATGAGAAACGCGTAACAGTCGGGTTGGTTGGAGCAAGAAACGCTTCCCGAACTCGATGTTATCAACATAATCCGCGCACTGTTGCGTTTCCTCATCGTCGCTCACGTAACCCACTTAACTAATTAAAATTCCTCATGGCCGGCAATGAGCACGCGTTTTCAACTCATTAACTGGGCGCGCGATAGCACCGCCGCCGCCACGCCGCGCCGCCGCGCTGCTCCGCGCCACCGCGGCCACGTCTGTTCGCCTCACCGTCTGCTGCTAGCACACGTCGCTCTTATTGTTTACACGAGTTCGATCAGCTGCTGTAGTCTGACACTACTGTCACGCCGCTTCTAATCAGACATTGTCTTTGTATTGAATTATGCAGCTGTAAAGCAAAGAGCAATGAAGAATATGTGAAACTGAGGTTATTGGAAGTAAGCTGACCCTCAGTGGAGGCCTCAGCATCAACACTCCGATTCATAACTATTTGTAGTAGGATTTATTAAGTAGAAGATGTCGAATTTTGGCTCCACAAGTTGGGGTGTAGCTCCAAAGCTCCTCAAGACTCCAAAGCTTGGGCCTTACCACTACCTCTTCTGTGCACCAACAGACTGAAACACCCTAGTACCTTAGTTACTGTTCCTACAGATTTGTTGCTGAGGCTAAAGCCGATCAGTATTAGTTACATTTTGAAGCTTCTTATTGATGTAGAGATTACTTTTTATTGACATTTATGACACCCGAATTCAAAATTTAACATGAACTGACGTCGCAAATGAACAATTTGTTCTTTTATTTGTTTTTTGTTGCTGTTTGTAAAGATTGTTCAACAATATAAAAGCATTTTTTCACTTGAAAATATTTGATTACCGTTGTATCAACGTGTCATTTTTTGCACTGTCATTGATTTTTAACGATAACGCAAGTACCTACCTAGTTGTTTGTGTTTTGTTACACAAAGCTAAGTTTAGCACTCAAACACTAGATTGTTGTTAAGTAAGTAACACTTAGTAGAAATGCAGCGAGAGTTCGTTTCTAGGATTCAATCGCCACATCACGCCTTCGAGGGCGTCTGGATTTACATTTAAATTTTAGGAATATGACATGTTTCTGAGCGGAGAAGATGGTTGAATAGACATTGTATGAAACGGCAGTGGCGGGTGTGGTGTCGGCGCCACGCGGCCGCCGCGTGCCTGCCACGTCCCCGCGCACTACAGTTCCGTATCGAGGCCTGAAGTTCGCCTACGTTTGCGCGAGACTCGATAACGCGACCGGTGAAAGCCGCAGTAAATTAATCGCTCAGGTGGATTCCGCTTTCGAAATGAATTTTTATCGCTATCTGAGTGTCGCCGCGGTTGGGACCGGTTCTTAATTTCCTATAGGTGCGCGCGTTGTGCATCTATTTCGGGAGTCGTTGACCGCGGGTTTGGCACTACCGGCGGCCGGTTTTATTCTGTTCGTGTCAGAGAGTCGTTCCGGGAGCGGCTGCCCGCCGATCGGCGATTTCGTGTAAAACTCGGGCGTATTTCAGGCGATGACGTAACGCGCGGGAGTGCGTCGTCCCCAGGCGCCGGGAGGGACATGCCTAATCGAGCATAATGTTATTAATAAGCCGGGGGCGGGCCGCGACTCGCCCTCGCATAAAACTACTATTTATCGGCCATCGAGCGCATGCAATCCAACACAAATATGATACGGCACACAGCACACCGCAGTGACAGGGCGCGCTCGGTGCACGCAGCATTGTTGCGCTATTTATATACACTTCTAAACTCAGACGTGTCTGTCCCAGCCTGTCCACCGTCCGCAAGCCCAGCGTGCGGCGCAAACACAACAGAGCTTCTTCATACACATTGAGAACTTATTGCACATTATCAGGGTAGCCTGTATTTAATAACGCATGTTTGTAACATCTGATCTCTATAATAATAGTACCAGACTTGTTACCGGTACTTGCTTTAGACAGATCCAAGTTTTTGGCTTGAAGAGTTTGAGCACACAGTAGATATAAAATACCTAAAGGGTGACTTTGAAAGTATTCATACAAATATCAACTTTCACAGGGGGATCAAAGCAGACCCGCGAAAAGAAATCACCTGCTAACCATGCAAAAATAAATGGACATCATCGAGTGAAAGTTTTTCTATCATTCTTATTAGTTCTTAAATTGAAAGATTATGAAATTTTCAAAAGAAATTATATTGTTGACACAAAATTATCCCTTTGCAATTAAGAAAGCGTTCCTCGTCAATAAGGAAGTTATTTTTCAATAATAAGGTATTCTATTTCATAATCTTCCTTCAATGTTTATCAGTGAGATTTGATCCCAAAGTCCCCCCCCCATCATGCGTCGTTTATCCTCAACACGGTCGTGACCTCGACGAATAACTTTTTATGAACCATATTTCGCCATGTTGTCCGCCATCATCGGCGATGTGGATGGTGTCGCAAAACCGTAGCAACGTTTATCCATATCGCTCAAAAGATATTTTCAATCGATTTTTTCAATAATTTCAACATTATTGCTTTACCACTTCGTTGATGCAATAAATATACATTCATGCAAATCTGGCTTTATGGTATGACAGTCTATAAGCGAAGTCGCGGACGGACAGACAGATGGACATGCTGAAATATAGGAGTTCGTTGACTGCTAACTACTACATAACCCTAAAATGTAATGTTTTCTTTGATTTAAAATGTACCTATATAAATATTGATTTGGGATGCTTTCTGTCCAAAAACCGCTTCAACTTGGGACCCTGTGTGGGAAATCAAACGTGGCTTATTTGGGGCTCTTACCCTGACTAATAATAAGAATCATTAAATAACACTAGTAACGTCGTAGCACTATCGCTGTGACTGGAAACTGATTGCCAAATGTCTACAACAAATCGTTGCAGAGGTGTTTTGTCAAAAATGTGTTGCAGTTAGTGCCAATTATATTAGGTTCTTAACTATGAAATTATCGTTTCTTAAATTGAAACGCATTACGTTAGTCTGAGAAATCTTCGGATTTACTTGGAGCTGTAAGTTAGCAGTTCTAAATACGTATGCGTCATCAATATTGCATACCGTTTGAGAATCATTGTGTCCACGGTAGAACTCATATTCTAAAATAAACTAATTAAAAAACAAGAGAATAGGGTATTTTTTATATGAGGTTTTTTGAACAATTCATAGCCAATCCGAAGATATTCAAAGCAACCCGTTTTAAAAAACAGCAATATCACAGTAAGGACCTATTATCATGAAGTAGCAGGACGACAATAACTCTGCGATACACTCGCTCCTTACGGTGGTGCCTTATAGTTTGTTAAGGTGTACTTCGATTTTGGTAGCATAGCAGATCTCCACTAATGGGCATCAACAATTTTATTATAATTGTGACAGCTTGTCCACTGTATCGCTTACTCGTCGATGGTTCATTACTTCAACAATACCTAATTTATAAAATTAACAACCACAGTATAATGACCCATAATGGTTTATCAACTGTCGACTGCTACTCTGATAACAAATGTTATAGTACACGTACACATAGTATAGTTCACAGCACATCATATTTCAATGAAGTAATTGCATTCCTTAAAAATCTCAACTTTTCCGAGTGGCATGTGCATTTAGCACAAATACATACACTGATGTTACACAGTGACATAGTTTCAGCATAATATATACTGCCATATAATGGCCTAGGAAAATAATAATACATTATGTTAGTGACTTTGTCACTTTAAATTAAAACATTTAGGTACTTAAACTTCTGAATCGCTCTGGTTAGACTAAAAATAAACCGGTCAAGTGTAAATTGAACTCGCATGGAAAGAGTTCTACTACGTTACTAACATAATACTTTACTTATAGATTACAGGATAACTATAATCTTCAAAAGAAATGTTTTCTTTAAATTTTTACAATATAATTTTGTGCTTAGTAGTTTCGAAGCTAAGTAAAGAGGCACCATCAACGATTACCTACATCACTGCTTACCATCAGGTGGGATCGCAGTCAAGTACTAGTTTATAACAGATAAAAAAAAAGAGGGGAATAGTAAATTTTCACCTATTCCGTACTGATATTAGTAAGTTTGTATGTGGTTTTTTTGAATCTCTGAAACTACTGAAAAGATTCTTAAAATTCACTGATGTATCTGCACTATCCCTGAGTGCTAATAAGCTATAAATTTATTTTGAAATCAGGAGTTTTGCTGGCAGAAGCTAATTTTGATACATAACTTTAAAACGGTTTATTTTAAAATTATGAAGAAATTAATATACTAGCTTTTATCCACGGCGCGTCGCCCGCGCACATAAAATATAGCCTATGTCACTCAGGAATACAACTGCTTTCATTCGGTAAAAAAATGTCATCAACCGGACCAGTACTTCCAGAGATTACCTCATACAAACAAATAAACAAACTTTATCTCTTTATAATATTAGTAAGTAAGTATAGTGTAAGTATTTTTCCTATTTTAGTACAGCTGTGTCGAAGCAGTCGCGTTCGCAATGCATTATCACTGCTACGCGGACGGAGCTATCAGACCTGTGATAGTATTGCGTTTATAGCGCAACTGAATTGCGATTGAATCGCTACCGCATCGACTCAAATAGTCGTCATGGGGGGCGATTCCCCCCTAAGTGTTTTCATTTGATTAGTCACTCGGTACTGTTTTCTAATGTTGTTGTTGTTTGAAGAAAAAATATGTCAAATTAACTATCTCCTCCGAGAAATGTCGTAATTTTTACCGCGTACATCAAAGGCCTGTAACAAATCGTCTGCAGTGGTCTTCCCGTTCAATTATAATTCAGGTATCTTCAAGTCTAGAATGTAGAGGACAAAATAGATAGGTACAGAAGAAAATCTCATGTATGTACTTCACTTTTTATACTTACGCTCGGTGGATGCACACTAATGAGCGTTTGAGCCGGAATAGTTCGACTTCTGTACTTATATATTTAGTGATATCTGTTCCTTAATAAACTAGTGCGCCTCACCATCTACGATTGCATCACTGCTTACCATCACGTGGGATCGCAGTCAAGCGCTAGTTTATGTCAATAAAAAAAAAAAACAAATGTTTAGTTTTATTAAATGATAAATGATATTAATTTTGCAAATATGTTTTTTTTTAAATACACTTTTACACGTCAATTTTGTTTTCAGTCAGTTTAAACTAGATGAGGCCGGTGTTTCCTAGCTGACTACCATGAGAAAATACACCGAAACAAACTCAGGGGTCAAATTCTCTTTTAAAGTCCATACAGTAAAGAACATGTAATGGTCAAATCATATGAGAACCATGCAGATTAGTGTCTAATATGGTCTTTTGAGGAAAGAACCACACAGATTTGAGTGGACCTGTCCAGTCAGTGCAAGCTTTTGCCAGTATTCGTGTTGGTCAAACTTAGGACTACTAAGTTGGGTAGGCCGCATCAAATACTCAAAACTGCCAGACATCATGTTAAAATACAGAAAAAGAAAAAGTAAAATAGAATTTACAAAATGTAACACAGATAAACATAAATAAAATTAATAATTATTATAATTATCAACGTCAAATGGTAAAATAAAACAAAGAACCTTCCAAGTTCTAAGTCAAATTGTAAAATAAAGTTTTAAACAAAAATCTCCAAATATCAAAAGGCAAAAAAAATAAATAAATAATCATTAATGTCAAATTCGAAAAAACAAATAAAATAAAAAAATATTAGTAATAAAAAAGGACATTATATAAACCACTAGTATAGTACAGTACTGGAGCAGATCAATCCCAAGCCGTTTTTTCTTCAAGATACTCTTTTACAGTATAAAAGCCTTCTTACAAAGTTTTCGCTTAACAACAACGATTTGAATTTATTCAGGCTAAGTTTTTGAATGTGACTGGGAAGTTTATTATAAAAGTGTATACATTGGCATCTAAATGAGCCTCCTATTTTTTTGAGCCTGGTTGCAGGAACCACAAATTTGTGTTTGTTCCTAGTATTGACGCTACGGATATCACTATATTTTTTAAACATGATTTGGTTTTTATGAACATACAGTTATTTTCAAAGAAAAGAGAAGGTACAGTCAATATATTAATATTTTTTAATTCATCTCTGAACGAGTATCTGGGAATCAATTTATAAATTGCACGAATAGCCCTTTTCTGCAAAACCAAAATTGACTGGATATCGGCGGCATTTCGCCATATTAAAATGCCATATGACTTAACACTATGAAAATAGCTGAAATAAACTAAACGGGCTGTCTCTAAGTCAGTTTAAAATTTGAATTTTTCTGACAGCATATGCTGCAGAGCTAAGGTTTTTAGATAATTTATCAATATGTGGACCCCACTGAAGCTTAGAATCTAGAGTTATGCCTAAAAACACTGTAGTATCTTCAGGACACAACTCTTTACCTTTTATTTGTACACTTGTTTCCACTTGTCTAACATGTGGCATCGTAAACTGAATACAATTAGTATTTTGTTATTATATTATATTTTAAAATATATTTTATATTTTTTGTTATCATTTACACTGTTCGAAGAGTTATATACATTAAGATATAAAAAGAAACTGACTGAGACTAGGAATGTGAAATTTTACACTTGGCTTCTTGTAAGATGTGAGGCGAGCACTACGAGGGTTTTTCAAAATACATTCTTGAGTGACTGAAAAAGGGGAATATCTTTAGCAATACGAGTCATTTAAAAAAATTGAAAGTTTTTAAATGGTACTAAGTTAACTTGGTTATTAAACTTGAAGCTTAACTCAATTTTTACTGAAGTATATATTACTAACATTGGGTATAATTTATTAATTCTTTGTAATTACCAAAACATGATTTCAAGGCACTAAGGATCATGGCGAAGTCCCGAACAAAATTTTGCTGGCATATTTTTTTAGCGTACAGCGATATACAAAAGTATTTATATTAAATTCCAAAACAATTTTGTTTTGAACATTACTATTAATAGAAACCGAATATTAAAGATATTCCAGTTTAAAGTTGGCGAGATTTTAAAAACCTTATGAATTTGAAAAACGCACTATTGAACGAAACGGCTAGTTGTCATGTCAAATGTTATGTTTTCTTTTTCTACAAGCCATTAATTAGGCTGGATGGCAGTTGAAATGTCTAATGCAATTCTTTTTTCTGGTGATGTGATTCTCAACATTGTATTTATTGTAATGACTATGTCATTTTGCGTCATTTTAGCAACTATTTTCTAAGCACAAACAGTTATTTTAAGTTTATTATCTAATTCGGAAATGTATTTCCTAAGTATTTATTATCAAAAAACCATGTTACTTGACCATGATTTATATTAGTAGAAATATTAAAAGTTCAATTTAGCCAAAAAATTCTTGAATCTTTTTGATTTAATAATCATTATTTATTTTCGTAAAAAATCTAGTCAATTCAGTTTCCAATTATGACGTTTTTTTTGTAGTCCTTAGACAGGCCATAATCTTAATTAGATAAAACTAAGTCAATAATTTCGTTGGTATATGTCATGGTACATTATGTAGACACTTAATAATTTCATCAATAATTTACTCGCAGTTGTCCTTTTGTTTGTAAAAATACGCTCGATCCGACTAACATAACCTCGTTTTTAGGATTCCGTAGCCAAATGGCAAAAAACGGAACCCTTATATGTCTGTCTGTCTGTCCGTTATACTGTTGAAACTTTGTAAGTAGATGTATTCTGTGAACCACATTAAGATTTTTACACAAAAATAGAAAAAATGCAAACAATTTTGGGGGTACATTTTTTTTTCATCAAACCTATACGTGTGTAAGACACTTCCAAAATGGTAAAAAGTGTGTGTGTCCCCTCCAACTTCTAAAATAAGAGAATGATAAAACTAAAAAAAATATATGATGTGCATTACCATACAAACTGCCAACGAAAATCGGTTTGAACGAGATCTAGTAAGTAGTTATTTTTTTAATACGTCATAAATCTAAAAAAAATACACTATTATTAAAACATCGATCAAAGTTACAACGAACTACAAACTTTTATATTATGTTACTAGCTGCTACAGAACCCTTTATGGGCGAGTCCGACTCGCACTTGGCCGGTTTTTATTAATATAATGTAAGTAGGTACCTACAGAAATGATTATAAACTTAAAAATTGGTAAAAATATTTAATCTTTAAATCAGATAACAGTTCACCAGTCACTCTAAGTAGTCCCATGCAATTGATGGCATTAACTCCAAGATTGAACTATATAATATAATAGATTCCACCAACTGCGTCTGACTGCTTATGACTTGCGAGTGACTTGTTTCAATTTTTTTTCGAGAGAATAAAGAAACATATTTATTTTTGGCTTGCTCACATAACTTATTAAAACCAAATAATACATATGAAATAATAATAATAATAATAAATACATACACCCGAACATATAACCTCCTTTTTTTGAAGTCGGTTAAAAAAAAAACGTGTAGGTCATGTAAGTTATTAAAATAAAGGGCTCGATGAGACGAATCCGAAAGTGTTAACAACTACAATGTAAAAAACAAAAAGAGTTGTCAATCTCAAACAAAGTTTGAGTCATATCTATGATTGACCTAAAATTAATTCCACTTTCTCAATTCTCAATTCTCCGGTTTCGAACTGTAAGTCATTTTCCAAGGTTGGGTTGTTTGATACCGAAAACTCTTTTTATATTTCAAAAATCTTAGCTAGGATAATTTACGTACCTATATAGCTAATAGATAAGTGACGGTTAGGGTGCTGAATACTGAGATGGCGACATGTTACCTTTTTTATAGTGAGAAATCATCCCAGACATTCCCCGCTTTAAAATCGAAGTTCCTGCGCGAGACTATATTAATGTGGGTGTTATGAGATTTTGTAATAAAATTCTTTAAATTATACTATTAAAAACCGCATCTAAATTCGTTTCGTGGTCACACAATAAAGACGAGAAACGACTTTAATCAAACAGATAATATGCACTTGGACTGTCGCTTCGCTCTGACTTCACACGGTTTGTACGTTGAGCAAAACGTTGAGCGTTCTTAAAATACTGACGACTAATAAGAACAACGTGGTCAGGCACGATCGATCATTATCATCATCATCATTATTTCAGCCGAAAGACGTCCACTGTAGGACATAGGCCTCCCCAAGCGTCGCTATAATGACCATTCCTGTGTGTCAAGCGACCCTCACTAGTCATCGGTCCACCTTCCAACGCAACAGCTTCCGGTACGTGGTCGCCACTCTAGAACCTTTGGTTGAACCAACCAAACTTGGTTTTGTTAAGCCAACTGCCACGTAACTTTGGTGATTCTTCGGGCTATGTCGGTAACGTTGAATAGTAACTTCGTTTTGTCGATAACATATCAATATTAAAAAAAAAATCAACTGATTCATCCACGCCCACGCTCAACCATGGGACACACTGCAATTTTACCCAGAGATTTGAGGTGCAATGTAGGTACCCAGGATTAAAAAAGAATATTTCTAAATTCAACCTCTCAGGGCGTGGATAGGGATGGTAGAGTTTGTTAGAAATAATCTACAAATAACTTTTGTGAACTTTCTCCACTCTCAAATCAAATCAAAGTATTTGTTTCAAATAAACCATTTCCAGGTACTTTTGAATTGTCAGTCAGTCAGTAAAATGATGATGATTACACATGCAAGAATATCCATGAAACTCTTTAAATTATGTTAAAATTATATTTCAAATCTCGTTTACATATTTTCTTGTCGCTTCTATTATGTGAGAACAATGTAAGTGAATAAAAAAAAAACTATGTAAATTAAGAAGTAAAAAAAAAACCACTGGTAGTTAAGACATGACTAGTTTCAACTGACAGCGTCCGTTTAATCCCATGTTATTTGGGCTCGGTGCACCATATCTTTTTCGTCTATTCTGTCACCAATTGCACTCCTTTTTTCCTATATCCACACACAATCCATCCATCCTTTCTTTGGCTTGGTTCTTCCTCTCCATTCTAAAAATACAAATTAATTTATGGTAGGTACTAAAATTTGCAAAATTTTAACTGACCATTTTTTTTCTAAGTATTGAAGAGAAAATTTTTCTCTAAATTTTAATACTAATTGATTACTGTACTCAGTAACCAAACCAAAACCAAAGATGTTAGCGATATGTGCATGCCAGACCTAGTGCGTGTTGCTGGATACCCTATTCATATGTCCTGGATTTTTTTGAATTGGATATTTGATGGAAAGTGTCATCAGGTAATCAGCTTTTTCTCTGGTTTCTTTACGACACTTTCCTTCGTATTTTTGAGTACCTAATAAATCCTTTCTGAAATTCCTTCCACCTAAGCAATATAATGCAAGGTTTTAAATTAAATTTAACCTTCATTGGAGGAACATTTACGAGTATATTGTTATTACTAATGTTTTAATAACTTGCTTCGTTTGTATTGTATCCGATTACAGCATGTATCTAATCTATTGTTCAAACACTTCCTGTGGTACGTTTCAGTATAAACTAAGAATACTTACTTATATTACTTTTATTATTGAACAAAACCAAAATCCTGCTGGCAACTTGCAAAAATGGATTTTAAATGGCGTGGCTCATGCCGGAACGTTGAATAAGCCTGCATGCTCCTGTGGCGTATAATATATAAATACAAATCAGTATTATTTCTGGTAGTTATAAGTGCTAACTGGACGCGTACCGAGAGGACTAGTTTGAGACGGCGCAGGAGAAGAAAGTTTGGAAGGACTTGAGGGACTTTGCTGAGCCTTTGCCCAGCAGTGGGACAGCAACGGCTAGTAAACAAACAAATATAAGTGCTAACACTAGTTTTAAAGTAGTGTATATACTAATTATCTATGGAGTTTGTCTAAAATATAAGATTTATTAAAATATATAAACTGTATTGCAATTGCATGAAATCGAATTATTGAGTTCTGGAGGTGTTGTCGAGATGAGATTATTTTTCCGTCTTACTTACAGACAGACCAACTGGAGAATTTTCTAGTTTAATCCTTAATACCTTATTAATATATTGTTAATGTGAAAGTTTATACTTTTGGATGTCTGTTATAAACCCGCTTAATCTGCTGGATTTGGACTTGGGTATTTACAATCTGCGCGGTAAATTCTCATGAAGACTTAATTTTTAGAACCATGTCGGTTTGCATTGGTCAGTTTCCGTACAGCTTAGCTCACAGTGTGAGGAGCTCAATGATACGAGGAACAATACCATAGTAAGAACATTCCCCCGGCCCCTGCGGCCCCCGCGAGCCGCCGCGAGCTGCGCCTGTAAAAGACATCAACGGCGCCTCCTCGCTCCACTGCAGCCGTGCCGCCGTCCAGCGCGCCGCAGATACGACTGTGCGAGCTACTCGCTGCTGTTTTCTGTAAGCGGCTGCCGAGCCAGCGAAGCATGCGAACTAGCTTGTTATAAATTATCAAAATACGACAACAATGAATTCTCATAAATGAACAGCGTCAAATATTTAAATTTGATAATCGCGGTCATATGATGAGAAACCGACGCTAAGCTATTATTATGTAAATATTCAGTTTTTTTACAACATTAACCTTATTATGAAGAACTTCCGCTAGCCGAAGGTGGCTTTATCGCCGTATTACAATGTTCGTGTAGAATACTTTAAAGTAGTTAAATCATTGGTTTCTTGTCGATGGCCCTGTTTGTTCAGCCGGCGTGCGAAGGTCGTCGCTCGTCGCGCCAATACACTCGATACTCATTGTTGGGCAGGTTGCACATAACTGGAACACGGTTCACTTACAAAACGTGCGATCTAAAAGGAAGATTGATTAAACCTGAAACACCTCAAAAAAGGAACGCCTGAAGGATATTTGTGGTTAGCCTGATTGTACAAATAAACCCACATGTTACATTAATGAATGGAAAACGGCTGCCTCATGCAGAACATAGCGCGAGCGGTAGCGCGGGATAAGGTCTTCTCGCAATTTGACAGTTTTAACGCGCGATGTTGAGATGATAATAGTGTATTATTAATAGACAAAACCGTTTTGTTGTGTGCGTTGACTGCTCGTGTTTGTTTACACGTGTGTGTGCCTGATGACGTGGCGATGTCGCGCGCGCCGCCGGAGCCGAGCGCGGTGCGCGCGCGACTTCCACGGCGCTGCTCCTGCGCGCGCGCACTATAAATACCAATCTATGCCATCAAACACGAACAAATGCTCGTATTCTTTTCTTAATATTCAATTATTTCATAAATACTGTCGCGTATAAGAAGTTCATGTTGACTAAACCACCAAGATGAGGCAGTTTATCGTTGTTGCCATGTAAAGGTCATTCTTCACTATGTGAACTACTCTTTATATGAATAATTCAGCCCTAAGCCTGAACATCAGTGGTTCAGGTCATCCAAAGCTTGTCTATAAGATTGCACGGTGCGATAAGAACGCCTATTGTGCACCTATTATTATTAATGCATGAAACTTATAACCACGGTGTTTGAGGTTGAAGTTGTGTGACTGCGTTAATTTAAGATGATAGAAGGCTTTGCCAAAAGGCACTCTGACCTCCGGTATATACTGTAACCCAAATGTAAACCACATCAAAAGTACAACAAAGGAGTTTACAGGATCAAAAAATTATTGTTGAAATTGAATTTAAGATGTACGTACGGTTCGCTTGCGTCCCCGCCGCCGACAATGGCAGTAGTCGAAGATAATTACCTGTTTGAATTACCTTGAGTAACGACCCTAAACCTGCATTTCAATTAAGACAAAGCATCAATCTGCATCTGCGCTACAATCCAATTTTGAAGCAATGTATTCCAATGATATGTACCCTGTAGTAGCAATAGTTAACTAGCTGGGTAGCTTTGAAGATACTATTAAATTGAGAACGTGCGTGGAACTCGCTTTTGTTTAGTGTTAACAAGTACGTATAAATTAAGAAAAAAATAATTGAGAGCAGCTATTTCAGAACTTCAGCTTCAGCCCTCATTTGAGAAGTTATGCTCAGAAAAGCAAACTGATCTGTCTCATCGATTGTATTTGATAAACTGCTTCAGCTTATGGAAACTAACAATTTGTGTAGTTTTGTAACCAAAGTGTCTACATAACTGGATAATATGTGGAATCATTGAGATACGCCTGAGTAATAGAGTAGAGAATTTTAATTATAGTACTTATTGACTGAGCAAAGATGCCGTGAAGCTCGATAGATTTACTGCCAAATATGGCAAAGGCAACAGAATGTGTAGTTTGTATCAAAAACTAAATACTTTCTAAACTTGCTACTGTTTGATTGGCGTTTAGCTTTAGCGAAGCCAGCACACTGGATAATTAAATAAAAATTATATTACACCACAATCAAGGCGTTCTTTTATTGAAGATGAATCCTAAACTAATTATAAAAAATGCGACTCCTGATGCGATATTTTAGTATCACCATTTCAGCCGACAGTCGTCCACTGCTGGGCACAGGTCTCCCACACGTGTCGACATATCGACCGGTCCTGTGCGCCTCGCATCTGGCGGTTTACAATTGTAAGGTCAATGAATAATAACATATAATTACAATAATATAATGTATAATCTATAATGTCAGATGGCTTTTTCGAGCAAAGTTTGTGTCGTGCAGATCTAACTGAACCGCCCGTTCCTTCCGTACGCTGAATACGCTCAAGGTCGCTAGCGCTTGTCGCCTTTAACGGCTGATTTGAATGAAAGGGCATTGAACCACATTTGCATAGATAGATTGCTATTTTGATTTTTCTGGTAGTTTTTTTCATCTCAATAACGAATTTAAATTACCTGCAGTGTTTTATGATGTCAATCTTGTACCTCAGTGATACAAAACACTGTGGTCGGCATAAACCATCAGCGTGACAAGGTGGCTCCAAATCGCTAAAGCCACTAGTCGAAGAGTTGCATGTGATAGACTTCGTGCCTGTGTCTCGCAAACTCCAGCACAAACATATATTATATAGATCTTTCATAAAGAAACAGATTTAGCATTGTAGGCAAATGCAGTTTTCTGAATAAGTCGACTATGCTACTAATTGATGGTCAGATATGAAGAGAAAGCAAGAACAAGTGAAGCGAGCAAAAATTTCAGCTTCACTTCCAAGCGACCTGATAAACCGAGCGCACAGCCTATAAATAAGAGGCCTAACTTGTCCTTCTTGAGATCATGCTTGAAGAATATTTTTTCAGTCGTTTCATTTCTGTCACTTGTCATGCCAACCGGCACGTCACGTTATTGTACAGTGGTGATTGCAATCCTAACGTGGCACCTTTCAATCTTCAACAATGTGGTCGTTGAGGAAAATAATTAAATTTGTTTTAGTAAGTAAGTTTGGTCAGCAAAAAGATATGGTTTAGTTAGTGCAAAATTGTTGCGTTGTCAACAGAAAATTATTGCTTAGTCAGGATTATACCACGTGTAACGGAAATGGTGGTTATATTCTAAGGTAAAGCTCATTCAAACTGGAGGTCTCCAAATTTTTTGACCACTTACCATGTTTTTTGCTTTTAGGTAGACCCCTTTTTATTTTAAGAAATCATCAAATAACTCCTTCCTTCTTGGATTGTCAGAATTTTACTGACTACGACCCACCTGTGTTCTTTCATTTTCCATTGTTGCTAAAATACAATGAATACGCTATTTATTATTTTATTGATGAAACTGATATGAAATGAAACCAAAATAAAATTATTGTGTAAAATCAATGAGTATTATAAATAGAAATATTGGAAGGGATAAACCTGGGCAAGATAATACATTTTCAATCTTTATTATAATTTCCTTGTTGATGATGTCCGGTTTGTTTATTTTTGTTAAAAAATAAAACACATTTTATTTCATTTGATTTCAATAAAATTAACAAATATATGTATAAACATTTAATTAACGCCAATTCAAAATTGAAATCGTGACCTATTTCATGAGCTCGTCTATTGTAGAGCTCTATTTAATTTTTCATACATAATTTTCACAAACTCCTTATCCAAAGCCAACAATGTGTACAGGATGAGAGTTCCAGAATATTTAGAGCCTTACTTTCTGAATATTAGAATGCCTAGGTATCATATAAAAATAAACTTTATTAGCAAACAAAATTTTAATCTATTTAAAAAAAATATATAAATGAAAATTCAAGTTTGAGAAGCCTGACCAAGATTTGTTGCTCTATTAATTTAATCGCTGATGGTTTTTTTTATTTCTTATGACATTTATTAATAGGCTTTTCAAGTGCCCAATATCACATACGTACCAGTGCCCACTCATTTTTGCCGCCACGTAGATATAACTCAATACTTTATTTACTGGCTAAATCATTTTTATAAACTAATTAGTTTATTTAATCTGACATCAATATTGGTCCATCCATCACAAAAAATTGTTAGTATGATCTTAAAAAAATCTATATTAGTAACTAATAACTAAAAGCGACTTAGTCTTAGTCCACACCAGAGGGCTGTCAAACTTACTAGTTATCATTTTTAGAATGCTGTTGCTGCTGCCACGCAGTCTGCTTAGTAGTGATGCTGTCTTCTTGCGCCACGTGGCATCAAAGACGTCTGTGCGTGATTCAGCGAACATGATGGAAGCACTGCAGAAGCGTGGCAGACGCAACAACACCTGTAGGCAGTGTTAAAGTGGATGCGCAAAGCGTTACAAGCCCTTCGTATATATCTAACCCATAGGCTCGCCGAGTACAGAGATCTGCAATAAGCGTTGAATAGCATTACTTATAAAGCTAATCAAAACTTATCTTTTAGCTGACCAGAAAAATAAAAAAGAATGAAAAAAAGAAAATAATGAAAAAAGAAAATAATGAAAAAAGAAAAAAAAAAAGAATGAATAAAAAAGAATGTAAAATGAATGAATGAATGTAGAATGTGTATTGTAATTATTTTGTGCTGTTATTTAGGGTTCAGTACCCAAATGGCAAAAATTAAATCTTTACAATTTTATATCTGCCCGGATATTTCAAGATCATTTTAACGTGGGTATACTGGGTATTCAGAAGCCTATTATGATAATATACGTAGTACGCAATATGTATAGTTATATCTACTACCGATATAGTACTTACAAGTAGATATCTACAAATACCTATGTACATATCAGAGTTCTGTTACAACACCACCTCTACATGTGTATGATTTAAATAGTGGTCCTATCTTTATGTAATCGTCAGCTTGTCTGGTAGGACGCCAGCTCGTGCTCGTGGTGCTCTGCAGTGTCAACACAGGTGAGTGTCAACACAGGTGAGTGGCAAAATTTTGTGTTTTGGTGCTAGAAAATTTTGTTTGCCGTGAAATAGTTATGTTTCCCGTTTACCGGATACCTTCCCGTTTAGTATCTATGACCTTAGAACAGAACTCAATGATCTACCTCCATGAAAGCTTCCATCGTGTGACACAGCTATCCCTCCAGCTTGTGCGCGGCGTGGAGACAGCGCCACTAACTTATGCTTCTAATTATTTATTTTTTTTGTTCTGTGAGCTGTATATTCAGCCAGATAAAACATTTATGGTTAGTTAGCCGTGTATATAAAACGTGGATTTTAAAATACAGTTTGCCGGTAACGGTCACTCGCATACGAGAGGTTTCATAACGGGCAGCGGCTCAGGCTGCGGCCGCTCGGCTCGGGGTGCGGGGCGGTGCAGCGGGGAGGGGGGGAGGGGGGACGCTCAACGCAAAGGTCAGCCGGCGTGCACCTGCGGCGCGCGTTCTTGGAGCATTTATCACAATCGCCACCACACCACCACATTACCTACAATACATTTAATTTCGTCGACGAAGCTTACCACTGCGTAAGTGCATGCGTATGCAAGTCGCACGAAATACTATAACATCAAGATCGAGTTGTCATCCATCCTGAACGGAGCAAACAAGACTCTAAATATGCTGTTCTTCATTCTTGACGAGCGCACTCTCGACGTCGAGCTCGCCCGGTGCTAAGTGATGGATGAGGTCTACAGCAGAGCGAGCAAGCCAAGAAGATGAAACTGTGTGCAAATAAAGCTGTTTGGAAGGTGGGTGCCTTGTTACTGGTTGACTAGTCGTGTGCGGAAGGTACCCATACATCATATTATTATTATTATTAATTTGTTGTACTATTTTTTTATTTCAATATTAAAATACGTCAAAATATCTACGAATACGAATTAATAAACGAATATTGTAAGGAGATAGAATAGATTTTTGTTTGTAGGAGTTATCTCTGAAAGTACGGGTCCGGTTGCTAATTTTTTTTTTCACCTATAGAACGCTGTATTATCTAATCCTGAGTCACATAGGCTATATGTTATGTACGCGGATGAAGTCATAGGCAAAGGCTAGTCCTTAATATTTATGAGTTCCAGGTCACATTCAAGTATTGAGTATTATCATTGTCTGGACTATTTTCTGTTCTGTGGTCAGGATAGTGTGTATGCAGGGAGGAGCTGGCATCTGACTTCGTCATCTCCTTGTAACGCTTCTATAATCACTTTTAGAATATTACACTCCGTCGCACAGTCCCAACCAACATTCAATAATTCACAAGGCTTTTTGCATTTTTTTTAATATTCCCAGATTCTATAACTAATATTTCATTATAAAAAAAGGAATATTTATAATGAAATTAAAACAAAGATGGAGTTAATAGATGTTTACATGATAATAAAGTTCATGAGCTAACAAGAAAGAGAAGCTCATTGCTATACTCATTGTCTTCAACGTAGTCTTTATTATTTCTAAATACACTTTCTGACACGCTAGATATGGGTTTTGAACCTTCCGTCACTAAGTTCCGTGACCGATTTTTGCAACTTGTTATAAAGGCGTCATTCAGTTTATGATGATTGACTTGTTTATCGTAATCTCTATTTAGGTAGTAAATACTATTAAAATCGCTACTAATTTAGCAACAATATACAAAATAGTTTCAAAGATATATGGATTGCGCTTGGATCGCTATGAGTGCACATCCTTGAGAGTTAAGTTAGTAGTGTTGGTGGCGTGTGTCGGCGCTGAGCTTTTTTTTTCCGATGGGAAAAGTCATCTTATGACAAACCCCGCTCTTGGGCGGAGCGGGAGATAGTGTCAGACTCTTACCGACTAGAAAAACCCATCCCGTTCCTTCAAGCCTTCATACCGGGGCTCGAGCGCCCTTTCGGATAACCCTGGCCCCAGTAGGCTTCGACCCGGCTGGGCTCCTGCTGTTGCTGACAACACCTTGAGGCGCGTGGGAATAGCGCGCGCCGTCGACGACTTGGGCTTGGCCTGGACAGTTACCTGACGGCCGGACAGCGAGCTACCCATTGCTCACTGTCCGCAAGCCCGCGCCTACGGTGGCCGGAAATTGGGATCAATATCCCGGCGCCGGCGGCGGCGGCGATAACGCCGTTGCCTGATGCGTTCGGCCTCCTCCTTTGCAAGCATTACTGCTTCGCAGAAGTCGGCGACCGCCTGCCACTCCTCCTCGCTCCGGACCATGGCCTCAACCAATGCCCGGCGCGAGAGGTCTCCACCGCCGATCGCCCCCACGAGGGCACGGCGATGCTCCGCCCAAGCGGGGCACACCTTGACTGTGCGCTCCACCGTGTCCTCCGGGCATTCCGCACAATGGCGACACCCGGGCGTCACTTCCGTTTTAATTTGGAACAGGAACCTCCCGAACGAACCATGTCCGGGTAGGACCTGCGTCATGCGGAAGGTGCGACGCCGTGAGGTCTTTCCAGCCACGCCGCAAAGAGGGGACCTACCGCCATGATTATGTCGTGCCCAGCGCTGAGCTGGCCGGCGGCGCGCGGCGGCGTGCGGCAGGCGGTAGCCGCGGCCGCGCTTACATATCTCTGTGTAATCGCCACGTTATCGCGCGGAGCTGCTCGGTTTAGGATAATGTGTGTTTCGATAGCGTTCGATAGCGACCGCTGGCGCCGAGCGCCCGACCGAACAATCCCACGTTGTGATTGTGACGCGGCCATTCTGCGCAAACCACAATTACAATCACGTTCCTTTTCATTTTGAAAATTTATCGATATTAATTGCTTTATTTATATTGGGATGGCAAAAATTTAAAAAATAAATAATTGCAAACACCGGAATTATTAATCACCTTCAAAATTTCGGGGTGTGTATGTACAGACCTACTACTACATACTTCCGTTTACATCAAAAAGTTTATACTCAACAGAAGCGGGCCTCGGCCGGGGCAGTGTCCAGAAGAATAGCTACCTGCTTAAACGTACTTCCGTATACCTTAACGAGGCAGTTATCTTATTAGTCTTGGATAGTTTCGCCTTGTTAATGAATCAGGAGTTTAGTATAAATATTTTCATAAATACAGCTATGTACTTAGTTTGTAAGTGGAATTTATCAAAAATGAGCATTGGTGGCTGTGTGTACGTACATGTGTGTCGCAGGTCGCGGGGTGCGAGGCGCGCGGGGTGCGGGTGCGGAGTGCGCACACATGACAACAGTGCACACGGTCTCATGTCCATTTGGTGGATGGGCGGTCGGCGACCCCGCGGCCGTGGGCGCCCGCCGCGATAAACTTTATATATTCATACGTACGCATGTGAGATGTGCGCCTGTATCGGTGGAGCGCTGGCCGGCTGGTTATGTCCGGTACCGTTACTTTTCTTGCTTTCAGATCTCGTTCGGTGTTTAATTCTTGTTTTAAAACTGGCCGCGCGACAGCGAGCCGCCGCGCCGCGCTCCGCTAATGAATGTAGCGCATTAACATGCGACGCCGAGCGCGGCCGAGTCCGGCCGAGCCTGAGCGAGCGCGCGCCGCCACCTGCCCGCCTGCACCCGACGACCTGCTAACGGCCTCTTCAGGAACGGTCCACTGGTGCCTTCCCCGAAAGTGGCTGTGTTCCGTCGAGTCAAATGGGTGAAGGTAAACATTACGTGTAGTCGTGCGAGTTTGCAGATGGGATCGTGTTGAAATTTTAAAGAACGCTGGAATAATTGCACAATTAATATGAATCAGAACTAGTCAAACCTTAATGTTCATATTCGCTGACATCATTTTATACAAAAGTTTCACTTATTCGATTCTCTCAATTACAACGATCGAGAGTCGTGGCAGATTCGCGTAAGAAGGCTAAGTCGGGTGACGTAGGTTCGAATCACGGCAGTCCGAAGTTGCGTAAAAGTCGTCAAAAACGGAACCCTTATAGGATCAGTTTGTTGTCCGTCTGTCCTTCTGTCAAGGTTTTTTTTCTTAGGAACGCTTGGAGGTTTGAAGCTAAAATTAATATTAAATACTCAGGTTAGCTAACCTTATTGTTTTATTGCTACTTAACTTATAGACCTTCGTTATGATTTTATTATCAACTAGCTTTTGCCCGTCTGTGTTTCCTGATAGTTACAACCTAGTTTTTATGGTCTTTAAATCATGTGTGAACTGAATAGATTAATAAGCATGCTCCATCATCGACCACATCATCGCTTACCATCATGTGAGACAGAGGTGAACCGCGAGCCTTACAAAAAAAAAACCGATTTCTTTAGTTAGTATGAAACTATTCGTTTCATATTCATCTACTATAAATCGTGGCAGAGAGATCATAAGCAACAACTATCATAATATTACGGGGCACGGTAGTGCCTCCACCTAGGCGAGCAAAAAATTTGGCAATCGTATTACATTAAATTAGATTGTTTAGTACGATTGCCAAGTCAATATATTTATTTAAAATATAAAAGATTTTTAATATTGATAATAATAATATTTTCTTGCACTATAAGAAATGGCAAAAGGTCAAGTAGGGACTGATTAAATTAACCGACTTGTTATTACATGGATTTCACAACTTTTTACGGTAGAAGAACTGAGTTACGAGCCTTTGATGTTTTTACAAGTTATGTTTTGGATGGCATTATTTTCTTTCAAAATAACTTGGTACTAATAGAATTGTATAACTAATGATGAAAATGTCTAATAAGTAATCAAAATATTGTATACCTACTTAAACAAAATTGTCTAAGAATAATTAATGGCTCACAAGTATCTTTATAATCTAGTTATGTGCTAATTTATCGGCAAAAAATTAATTAAAGGTGTCATTTAAGCAATCGATTTAATTCATCATTTGACCTCTTATGTCTTTTGAAAATTTAAAATAAAGTTTGTTACTCAAAGAGCTGCCCGTTTGCTATATTAGTTATTATTCCGATGGGTTTATTTGTAAAGTAAACATGGTAGGTGTCTCATCATATACAATTGCGAAAAAGGATCTTGAGCGCTCGGCGTCAGAGTGGGGATCGCTTTGCGCATTCCATACATTGGCGAGGTAATCGTCTTCGTTGTTACATACATGCAGTAACGCAGCGAACGAATGACGCAGAAGTGACGTCTATGACGCGATGGCGCGGTGAGCCAATCACTGACACTCCCCGCCCCTGCGTCTCACTTCGCACCGCTAAAGAGACCGAATATTTGACTTCTGCGCAACTTGAAGCCAGCGCTCAAGATCCGTGACGGCAATTATACGTTTGTAGAGTTAATGTGCTAGGTGAACGATTATATAGGGTTGCCAACCGTACTCTAAAATAGAGTATTGTACTCTATATCATATAGGTGTAAGATATAACCTATATATATAGGTGTAATTTTTTACTTAATTACATTGTTCTCACATAATAGAGGCGACGTTCCTGTCGTCTTTATTATATGTAAACGAGATATTTAGAATAAGTACATAGAATTATTGAAAAATGGAGTTTCTTGCACATTTTTTTCTATAGAGCTTTGGACTGTGCAATCAGCATGATTTTTTTAATTGGTTGTTTTCTCTACAATTCAAAAGTAGTAATTCAAAAGATAAATAAAATAATCTTTAAATAGACACTTAGATTATTGATTTCCAGTTGTCAGGGCCATTTTTTTTTCCTTTTTGGCCTTTGTCTACGGTTTCAGTCGTAAAACCGCTCTTTAGTATATGTTGCCCCTTGGAGATGTTTGAAGACGATCGTCATTTGAGAGTCTACTCGCTGGTCACTTAAAGTGTTTCAGTGTTCCAATTGTTCCAAATAATAATAATAAATAATAAAATTTTATTTAAAAATATAAGGTAATACAGTAAAAACATTTTTTTCCTTAATTATTTTTTTTACTAAATGATGCATTTAAAACATTAGTGATGTTCCGATCTTTCGGAACACTAATAACAACAACACAATTTTGTCTTTGATTAGAGAGTATGAAATATCGATAGATTTATCGATAATTTAACCAAAAAAATATATATAGCCTGAAAAAGTTTGCTTTTGTATCCAGGAGAATGGTTGATCAATATTTTAGAATATTCAGTTAATTTTTTTTTTATAAACAAATTGAAACGTGTTAATTTTTGTAGGTATAATATTTATCAGCTTTTTGATATTATATTCAAATTACAAAATAGTAGAAAAGGTTTAAAAGTCAACTCTGTTACATTTTCTTACATGTTTATAAGAATTTGGTCTCACTAAACTCCAAATGTAGTCCCAAATCATATTTTCGTTGTATTGGCTCTGATAACAGTTTTCGAAGTCCATGATGTCTAGATGAAAACGTTCTCCTTTTTCTTTTACATACGCCTTCATGTTGTTTTTAAAGGTATTTAAATGACCATGTAGCGTATGTACCCTTAAAGACATTCTGCAGCCATAGTTTTAAAATCTTCTAACATGTTTGCAACTAGCTCTTCTTCACAACAAATTCTTCGTCTTCAATATTTTTATTTGAACTCTAAGATAAGCTTGAATGAGACAATTTTGTAGGAGGTTTAGGTGCTGGAAGTTGTGGGTTATGAGAGATTGGAGCCGAAGACTAAGCAAAATCAGGATATTCAATGGATTTTGCATTTTTCAGCAGGATTAACTACGCAAAAATAACAGTCACCGACGTGGTCTTTTGGCTATCGCCAAATTCTTGGTACTGCGAATTTCATACTTCGTTTTTCATCTCGATACCAACCTAAATTAAATAAAGATAACAATAAAAAATTGTAAAGACAAAGATATACGTTTGGTGGTGGGATACTGATTTATCTTCCATATTTCATTACACTACCTACTAAGCCACAGTGCATCTCATAACGATTCTAATAATCCCAAACACGGTTAGATTACATCAAGAGAGAGTTCATAATCAGATAATAACAATATTTCTATGGGACCAACTTGGAAGCATAACCGTTCATTAAAAAAAATTCAATATCGGCCCACAATTGACCGAGACATCGGTGAACATACATAAAAAACCGCCCCAGTGCGAGTTGGACTCGCCCATGGAGGGTTCCGTAGCAGCAAGTATCATAATATAAAAGTTCTTATAGTTCGTAGTAACTTTGATCGATGTTTTAATAATAGTGTATTTTTATAGATATAAGACGTATTAAAAAAAAAAAAACTACTTACTAGATTTCGTTCAAACCAATTTTCGTTGGTAGTTTACATGGTGATGTACATCATATATTTTTTTTAGTTTTATCATTCTCTTACTTTAGAAGTCGCAGGAGGGGGGACACGCATTTTACCACTTTGGAAGTGTCTCTCGTGTAAACTATTAAATTTAGAAAAAAAATATATTGGAAACCTAAATATCATTTTTGAAGACCTATCCATAAATACCCCACACGTATGGGTTCGATGAAAAAAAAAAAGTTTTGAGTTTCAGTTCTAAGTATGGGGACCCCCAAAATTTATTGCTCTTTTTCTATTTTAGTGTAAAAATCTTAAAGCGGTTCACATAATACATCTACTTACTAAGTTTCAACAGTATTATATAGCTCTTATAGTTTCGGAAAAAAGTGGCTGTGACATACGGACGGACGGACAGACAGACAGACAGACATGACGAATCTATAAGGGTTCCGTTTTTTGCCATTTGGCTACGGAACCCTAAAAAAACACATTAAGCAGAACATAGAACCTCCTCGTTTTCGAAATCGGTTAAAAATAACTCAATTGGAAAATAAAGTCAAGAAGTTGAACATTTCAGAAAGAGCACTGTAAACGATAATTGACAGGAATGTGTTATCTCTTCCATGTTAATGTTGCCATGTAAAACTATTGTAAATTATAGACATTTGACTAGATGTATGTTGGTTCTGGCTAATCTCCGAATAGGACTGATTTTGATGGGGGTTAGCTATTAGAAATAATTTTACTGTTATTTATGGGTGTAAAAATATTGAAATTGACATTTGCTTAGACTAATTAGACGCGGCCGAAGTTGCGGGCGACAGCTAGTAATCATAATCATGTCCCCACTGACAACGAATGGGATTATTTTTTACCATCTGTACATTGTACTCTGTGCTGCTGAATAGTCAATCTTGCTAAACTATAATTTTCCTTGAATTAGGTAACAACTCTTTGACTATTACATACATGTAAACCTACATAATCAGCCTTATAATGGTCCCACTGCCACAGGAGACCTGAGCCCCACTCGGGCCCTCTCTCTATGACGCTCCCTGTGCGGGCTGGTGGATGTCACATGTGTTTGAATTTATGATTCTAGGGCATGCTGGTTTCCTCACGATGGTTTTCCTTCACTGTTTTGAGAGCAATAGTGATGAAATTACACAAAGTAATGCGCCTGGCTGGGTTTGAACCTGGGACCTCTCGGCCATCACCGCGCTCTCTCTTAGAATATAAAAAAAATATTACTACATACTGATCGAGTATTTTTGCACTGTTTTGTGATAACAGGTATTTTTATTCATGTCCTTTATCGGTCCAGTGGAGTAGCGTGGCGGCGCCGGCGGGACCGCGGCCCGCGCGGGTAGCGTGCTAGATGGAGCTACATTGCTCGGTCGCTTTAGACACCGAGGTATAAAGTATTAATGACTAGTTCATCAACTCAACGCCTAAACTTATTTTATGAAAGATGAAAGCGATAATTTCTTTATTATGATGAATTTTATTTGTTTTATAGTGCACAACAAATATATTAATAAAAACATTACATATTTATAAAAAACCCTTTGATTATCTCTCTATATCTTTTTACCACAAGCAAGGGGGCGCGGGCGGCTGAAAGTTTACATGAAAGAAGTTTATAATGAAGTCCGAATAATGCGACGCAATTTTCACCTATTTGTGAAAAAAAAAAAACTTACGGACTATAATGAAGAATATACCAACTATACTAAGTATGTAAGTGCTCATCAGACATGACTATCGATGCTTGGGTTGGTGACAGAACTCCGCTCTTGCCGCTGAAACTTCCGTATGGTGTTAGTGTAGTTGGAACCGAGTTATAACTGTATTGATCGCCGGCCACTGCCGACACCAGGTCCGGCCAACTGAGCAACTCCTGCGTTGAACCAGTTATTTGATAAAATCATTAAGAAATCACCCAGGCAAACACTGCCCGGAAAACTATTTTTGTGAAATGCATGGTCAAATCTTTATCACTTCATAATGTGACCAACCATTTTATGAAATGGTGGCAGATAAATTATGATACTTAAGTCAGTCAATTTTGTCTATATGTTTAACGTAGCATGTATATGATAATATAAATAAATCTAAAATAGTCAGAACTCATGCATTGCTCTTGTAGAAACTAACTAAAAGCTTAAAAAATATATATACTTATAACTAGGCTATGGTCTGAAAATAAAAATTCAACTGCAATGAAATTCGTGTGCACGTCGTTGGCACAACTGCGCCGTATAACTGCATTCGAGCTGCTTGTTGACTGCAGCCTCGCATTTATGTAAAATAACGCAATTTTGCGTGGCAACGATATTTCACTGCACTTTTATTTTCCTTTTGAAAATGAAAATTATGATTCAGTTTTTATAAAGAAACAAGCGATTTCATCAGCATGAATGTTGGTTATTGTGGACGTGAAATCGAACTAGAACCCAAATAAAAAGTAACCTATGTCCTTTCTTGGGGTTTAAGCCTATTCCGTGTCAATTTTCATCAAAATCGGTTTAGTAGTTTAATCGTAAATAGATAGACAGAGTTATAACACATTTATAACATTTGAATAATTGTCTGCCGTACCGCTACCGGTCGGCTACATTACTATTTCACGATATAATCACTCATGTTTGACCATATCATGAAGTAATCGTGTGTTCAGGTACAGATAGGTGCATCAATGGGGTTTGGCACTTTTCTCACATTAAAATACTTTAGCAAAAGGAGTAACCAGTTGATGATGTACCTACATATACTCGTAGTTAAGCGCAAAGTGTTAATTAATTTATAACCCATAATTATCATGATGAAGTCAGTGGGTACCATATCATGAAAAACGACTATTTCATGAAATGGTTGTATAGATCATGAAATTAATTCTAAGATCTGGCCTCGAAATGTACATTGTTTGCCCTTCGATGTTAATTTATAAATACGTAGATAATGTAATCGGTTATGATAATGAATCCTATCAAGTTATATCCTACCAATAAGTTCTTTGAACGTCATAACGTGTCTCAATAACATCTGTTCTTATTACAGCGATTCCGTAGCCAAAAACTAAATTTAGTGGTCTGCGCGGGCGCATCCTCCTTATTTGGTACTAATGCTACTTACATACATATATACTTACGTAAAGTACTTAGTACTTATACTGTATTGTTAGACATATTGACTTTACTAAAGTAAGCACATTCATTGATAAGTTAAGTTAGACGTGAGCTATTTAATAATACTAGTAATAGATATCGAGCGTGTGACGAGACTACGTACGTTAAAGCTGCTATCCGAAGCAGCATCGCTGAGCATGGCGATCTCACCTCTATCTCTCGGTCATACAGCTCATTATTGGATTGTAGGTTATTGTAAATAACACGTAATGGATAAATTTATTATTCTTCTATAAGAATGGTAAATCAAGGAAACGTGGCTATGTTTTGTAAGTTAAATATTGTATAGGTACTGCATGGGTTGCTTGAATAGTTGAATCGCTCTACTAATGGAGCAAAGGTCTTTTATTTAATTATGCTAATTAGTGTTCGCAGCGTCATTGTTTGGATTTATTCGATACCTACTTACCCTTGGGTTGGCAGTTAGTCGAACATGTTATTAGGGGCAGTATAGCTTTCACATAGGGCGTGTTCGAGGGTCTAAAAATGTACAAAGATTAAGTAAATACTTATTTATGCTTTAGTTTATCGTAGCATTTTAAACACTATTTTTTTTCATTTAGAAAACATACATTATTAAAAAAAAAAAACAAAATCACGCAAGGCAGTCTAGTTAAAAAAAAGGAGTTTTGGTCAACTTTAAAAGAAATTTATCATTAAACAAAGAGAATAAAGCTGCTCTAGTGATCGGCAAAACAAGATTAAATGGGCATTGGGCACCGCTCGAGCCCCGGTATGAAGGCTAGAAGGAAAGGGGTGGGTTTTAGTCAGTAAGAGTCTGACACTATCTCCCGCTCGCGTGAGAGCGGGGGTTGTCATTGGACGATTTTTTCCCACCATAAAAAAAAGTACACGCCTATGTATGCTATTAGGCAAAATCAAAGGTTTCGTACCTCACAAATTTGACATGATTCTGGAATAATACTTGTCGAGAAGTTTTTTCGATAGAGTGAAAGCACTATAATACTATCACTATATAGTGGCTAGTGTACCTCAGGGTACTGTTTTGGGACATTACTGTATATCACATTCACAGCAGATTTACAATAGAGTTTTGGGGCAACTGTAGCTGCCTTCGCATATGACACTGCAATAACTATCTGCAACGGCTCTAGTCTAGTCTAGGCCTCACAAAAATCCAAAATTGTATAACTGCATGATTAGACCGAATGTATTCAAAGCAGTCCATAAAATATCTACTCTTCTTCTTCTTCTTCCTGCCCCTGTCCTATCTTATTTGGGGTCGGCGCAACACGTAACGCCACACGTCACACCACGTCATGTCACGTCTGCATGATTAGAGCGAATGTACTCAAAGCAGTCCATATAATATCTATTATCACACGATAAAACTGATCACCAGTCCAAGTTTGCGAATAAAATAGCCTCCACACCGCATCTGTGTCAAGTCCCTGAGAATGTAGACCGAAAGGCCGACTTGGACAGACCACGTTAGAGCCAAAAGAGATGCACTCGACATAATGATATCGGGGACAGTATTGTACTAGCAGCTACTCGGCAGAAACATTAAGTTGTTGCTGGACGATATACTCCAAATATGCAGAACTATTCTAAACTCATACATAACCAGATAATTAAATACTATATCAGACATTATATTAACTGCCTAAAACGAAACAAATATAAGGCCATTATTATGAACCAGTTTGGCACTTTTCGATACCTGTTAACACTTTTCTAAAGGTATTTAAACTAAAATTGAAATGGTTCATTATCGATTTAAATTTTTAGACTCGTTAATATATTGATGATGTGTTCTAGATTTTCTGTGTAATTATAAAACAAGATATCAAGATGTCTTTGATTGGGGCTGCCGTCAAAAAGTTATTGTTGTAAGTTAATAATCAGATTAATGTTTTCGAAATGTTTATTTTCATAAAATGGTACCTTAAGTAACGCGCTAAGTTTGTTTCAATAACTGTCCCTTGCGGGCCTGTGTAACCGGCTTCTGTCCTCGCCAGTGCACAGTGGTTGCCAATCACCACCGCCGCCGCCAAGTGCTGACAGTGACGCTCGAGCGTCTGATCAAGTGAGCTGTTGAACCTGAGTCCTGACACGGCTTTCACGGTCGCCTTGGGGTAGGGTAGAAAATTTGGTATTTACTGTACCTACTAAAACGCTATGTATGGCGCTTTAACTTAGAATATAAAGAGCCGCCTTCGAAGCAAAAGCGTCGGTGGTACCTAAATTAGTACTTACCGATGATATTGAAACCGTACTTTATAGATCCCAGAAAATACTCGAATTAGGGAGTTTGATAAAAGAAAGTACAGTTGCGTATGTTCATGTAATGTAAGAATACGTCACGGCGAGTCCTCGGAATGGAGCGCACAGAGGAGCACCGGCAGGCAGCGGGAATCGAATTCCTTGCAAATAGAAGCGCCACTGACTAAGCACAACCAGTCGGTTAGCAAGTGTCGTACATCGACTACTATTAATAGACGCGGCTCGCGTGTGTGCGTGCGGCCGCAGGTGCAGGCAGCACTGTGGTGCGGTCCGCGAGCGACGCCAGCCTTAAGCGAGCAAGTGTCGCGACGAGAAATTATTTGATGGCTGCCAAGCTCGCGGCGCGCCCACTACATTACCATAGCACACTGTGCGATACACGCAGAAGCACAACTTTGCGGAGCATGGTTTCGTGGTCTCGTCGAGTTGTGGTTCACAACCCTATATTCAATGCAATACCTATCCGATACGAGTTATAATTACATGGTTTCTTCTTGACAACTTTATCTTAGTTACAGATTGTATCAAAAATAAGAGAGCCTTCAAATTCTCATTCTGATTTAAATTCAGAAAATGACATCGTATTTTTTTTTATGTTTTACTATATTTAGACCACTAACTTAATTAATGACTTCGTTTGTGGACATGATTTCCATTCTATTTTAAATAAAGTTACGTAGTCAATTCATTTGTTAATATAATAGTTTATTTTTGTATGAAGTTGCTTCAATTTTTTTGAAAGTTTTAAAGTGAATGTGACAACACTGTAGACTCCGCAGACTGCTGGGTTATTTTCTTTTGCAACAATTTTTTTAAACATAATTATTGTTTTGGTTCTCGAGAAGCTCGTCGCTACAGTGGCACGGGACAATAGTTATGGAAAAGGCTTGCCGAAGTCAGTCTTCAGATGGGTGATTACTTCAACATTACACTCAGATTCATACGTGCCTTGGAAACCACGTTAAGCTGTTGGTCCCGGCTCTCATATACTGTGGCAGTCAGGTTGTTACATCAGGTAGATTAGACACAATCTTTTTATACCAGTCATACAAAATCAAAACGTTATAGTGTGGCAGCCTGAATAGTATCGAGCTATAGCCCTTTTCACCAAAGTATAATCTTATTATCAGTAGATCTTTGACACCTTCCTCCTTAAACTCAAGAATGTGACCTTTTTGAGGATGACTATAGTACCTAATGTCAATTTCTTAGTAATACAGGGTGTAGAGGAAAACTGTGGTTGTGTTTTAAAACTGCTTGTGTCCATAGAAATAAGTAACTTCCTTCAAGGAAGTTATTGTCAATGCCAATGATATGGACTAAGCTAGAATGTCACACAGTCTTAACTATAGAAAAAATAACAGCAGGCGTTGGTGTTGAATGGCCGTACCCTAAAAACGATACCGAACTTACACATACATATCTAGGTCACAGATCGCACCGACAGACAGCATGTATATAATAATTTGTACTTATTTAGAACTATTTGCTGGAATTTTAACATTATAATAGGAACTAGCATGAATTTCTAATCACAATTTTTAAAACCTACAATAATTGTTAGCACCTTTAGCTGTCTTCGTTCTGGTGAGAGTACTTGATAGAGCAGTAGTGCTTGCTAAGCTACGTGCGAGCATACCATTCCTGTAATGTTCTGCCTAACTATCGCCATCTTCGTACCATTTTCATTAGGGATTCCTGCACGCAAAATTTACGATATATGTATATACCATTTGAAAATTCAGCCGATGAGACCCGCTTGTGGGGCCAACTGAAATGTGCAATCACGCAATAGGTTTCGATACTGAGCAACGTCCGGCAGGCAGGCAGCGATCAAACGTTGGTCAAGCTGACTAAAGATAGTGAAATTCACACCAGCCGGCAGGCCTAGGGTCGGGCCCTAGGCCTGCCGGCTGTAGCTGGGTGGAGAACCCCTTGGTGTGATGATATCTACTCAGCTGTCAGGCATAATCCAGGTCGGTCGGCAGGCAGGATCACGTCGGGGTTACCAGTGTAATGATACGACTGCGTGTTCTAAAGTACCGTTTATTTAGACAAATAAATAAGCTTATATACTATCAAAATACTGTAGTCAGCAGACGCTCATGAATAAATAAAACACATAAATAAATTATAACACTATAATAACATATCTGAGGCGGTCGTACGTCAGAAGTAAAGGTGCTAACAACAGCCATTATTGGACAGTTTCCCGAACAACCTGAAACGAAGAACGGTTTAGCCGTGGCTGCAGGGTAATAGAACAGTAGAAGAAATATATCAAACCCGACAGGGCCGGGTTGCGATATAAATTCAGCTAAACTTTGTAAGGGATTGTCTAAGCAAAACATGATAAAACTACATGCATATAAAGTTGATATTGTATTTATAATTTTTAGTAAATTAAAGAAAAAACATTTACCTATCTTTTGTACTCAAGAATACTGTAGTAATCAAACGTATTTTTTCAGAAGCGATTATAGCTTTTGAAAAATATAAGTACCTATTGTGGTATTTTCGACAGTCTTTTTTATATTATTTTTATGGATATCTAAACTGTATAATTATACGGATTATAGAGCCGTTTTTTGCAATGACCACAACATCAAAATATCCAGAACGCTACGATAGCTCAACTCAGTCTATCAGCTAGAGTGGTTTGCAATCACCCTAGTGGCCCATACCATAAAAGCCAGGACAGTCACAGATACCCAAATTAGCATAGTCTCTGATATGCTTCACTAATAAAATCCCGGAAGAATTGTACGTGTGAGTAAAAATATGTGTACCACTACCTCAAGGCTCATGTAAAAATGGCACTTTGAACTAGATACGCTGCAGTGCTCAACCCCAACACTATGACGCGCTGCAGTGAATAAAATGACACAATAGATAGTGAAAATGACGTAGCTGATGAGTTGACTAGAAGAGTACCGGACGCGGTGATCTTTGGACCAGAACCCATTGTGCCAATTCTTCTTCAGTTAGCAGCGTAAGAATCAATCTGATACAACACAATGGAAATCTGGTAAAACCTGATTACTAGCAGTCTAAGGAGGCCATCCCAACTCTGAACAAAACTCTAACCTATCCCAAAGGCTTCTGTGACTGGACGGAGGCAACCTACGCTTGGTAGCGGAGACTCATCGGACACTGCTCAATAAATTAATACTTCCATGTAATAGGTTTCATAAGGATATGCCACTGTCAAGAACATGCATAGACATCACGCACGTACTCCTTAGGTGCACGGGCGTCACTGAAAGAGCAAGCAAACTCTAGGATTACTGAATTCCCATAAAGATGCCCTTTAAAAACTGGGAGGCCCAATCTGCTCCTGGAGAGGGGTGGGCTGGATGGAATGATGGCCGCTACGGCCCATGTTATCACGTAAGTACAGTAGTCCACCATAGACTAAGTGCGAACATCAAATTCACATAGACATATTTACAGCCTTCACCTTGCCTTCTACTTTTCAGAATTTATCCCTGGAGTATACCGATCGCCTTCAGCTCTAGGGTGTTGAAATTCCCTCAGACCTTAACTTTGGGCGGTTCATTGAGTCCAAAGCCAAGGTAGCTGCTAGAAAACTAGGCGTTCTTGCAAAGGTCCGGCGGTATTTCACGCCGGGACAGCTTCTAATGCTATACAAAGCACAAGTCCGTTCGTGTATGGAGTACTGCAGCCACGTATGGGCTGGTGCTGCAAAATGCCACCTGGCAGCTTTGGACTCTGTGGAAAGGCGTGCGAAGAGACTAATTGGCGATCCAGATCTGGTTGAGTCCAATCTACAAAGTCTTGAGCACAGGCAAAACCTTTCGGTGTTTTACAGGATGTACTTTGGAGAGTGTGCGCAGGAAATACATGACATGATTCCACCATCTCACTTCTACCATCGGACAAGACGACGAACGGCGAGTATCTACCCTAATGTTGTTGAAACCTCTACGGTCCGGACCAAGTGTTTCGCCTCGTCGTTTATACCGCGTACATCGAGGGACTTGAACAATTTGCCTGCTGCGGTCTTCCCGTCTGATTATAATTTAGGTGTCTTTAAGGCAAGAGTGAATAGGCTCTTAATAAGCTAGTGTGCCTCACCATCAACGATTGCATCACTGCTTACCATCAGGTGGGATCGCAGTCAAGCACTAGTTGATACCAATTTAAAAAAAAAAAGCCGAGATATTTGTCATACACAGGTGGATACAGTTTGTGTTTATTATCCGAGATTACCTACTTGAAAATAAATTGAACAAAACAGTACCTACACCTGTTTCTGAGGCGGGTAATCATTAAAATTTAATTTTTCCCACTCTAGGTCTCCACCTGGAGTGATAAAATTTAGTAAAAGTCTGATACACCATCTCACTCCTAAGAGGGCGTGTCAGACTCTTACTAAGCCCACTTGTGTTCCTTTAATATGCCCTTTGCAGTCCAGAGCCATGCCTATTCTTCCGAACGTTCCAGCAGTTAAATAGAGTACCGTAGAGTAACGTTAACGTTATGTAAGTAAACGCTAGAAGGAATATTATTATCTACGAAGGTATGGATATATAAGACAGCGCCATCTAGTCACCACGGTAGAGTTGCAAAATTAATGGGATAGTGTTAGATATTGGTATCCGCTGCTCTAAATGAATGAGGCTCCGAGTGAGCCGCGAGCCGACACCGAGCGACACAGCGTCGCAAGCTGGAATACGTGCACGCCGCGCCGGTCGCGACCCCGAGCCACGCATTAACATTCAAATTTATGTCACCATTAACGCTCCGTAAACACTGCTTTAGTCGAATCACTGTCTCATTTGAATTTTTTAAATAAAATCAAACGGTCGTTGGAGTCAGTTTTATACTTTTAATCATCGTCACAAGTGCGCGATACGCAAGACAGCTAACTGAGATAGCGAAACGTCTCACTAGAACTGGATCAACTTACCTAAGGCAGTTCATTTGCTATACTTACTCTTCATGTTTACTTTTTTCAACCACCAAAAAATACATATCTATAATAAAACGGTCAGCTGATCCATCTAGCATAGCATCCGGCCTCATCTAGCATAAACTGACGAAAAAAAAAAATTGACGTGTAAAAGTGTTTTTTAAACCTATTTACAAAATAAATATCATTTATCATTTATCTGTAACTTTATAAGATGATGTTACGGATTCGCACTAAATGAATGACCAAATGTAATTTACTATAATCTTGTATGGATCATCGTAAATATGGAAGCTGAGTTATTGCACACAGTACAATCGTTACAAAAACGGGTTGCTTCACAGCGTGCGCCGGCGCCGCCGCCGCCGGCAGACAACGTGCGTGCTCGTGCAGAACATCCACTCCAACCAAGTATTGTATCGCTTAACACATTTCTTGATACTCGAAGACATACTGATAGTGACTGGTTACCAAATTACTACTTTACTTAGCAGAGGTGCTTTCGAGCCATGAAATAAAGTCAAGGGATTTTGCACCCTGGACAACTTCTATTACTTTGTCTATGTTTTGCTTTATTTAGCCCAACCAGGTAACAAAGGCGGCCAATTATTCTGCTCAAAATTTTTTGGTAATTTATTTCAGGATCTACACTTTAAGACGTTTTAATTTTTATATTGATGATTGCCTCTTTCGAATAATGTCATTAAATTTCCTACACCCGGTTGCTAAGAAAGGTTTTTTACTTGTTTCACAAGTTGAGTTTGTCCGATTCCTGGTTGAGGGAGGCGAGTATCCAAAAATGTTTTAGTAAAGCGTCGCGTCGCGCCAACATTAGACATCAACGCACACGGCGCGCCGGCTTGCTACCTTCTTTTCACCTGTTCTGTTAACATGGCTGTCCGTGGCACCATATATCATAGCTGCAGTGAACTTGAAGTGAGAGCTATTTCGGCTTTGTATGAGTTGGAACGACAGTCGTCCTTGTCAAACAAAATAGTCCATGTGATTGGAGTCAAGTTACAGACGAGATACGTGGCGCTCGCCCTTAAGATTAGCAATTCCAGAAATGTAAATGACTTTGTCAGCTAATGTAGAGGAGCTCAAGAATTATAAGTATGGTATTGCATAGAGAGGAGTGATTACAAAAACGTGTGTACTCTATTGGATACCTAGATTAGATTTTCTTTTAGATAAAAATTACTTCCACGACTTACAAGAAAAGTTCTAGAGTTTTAGAGGCAAGCTCTAAAATGTGCAAACAGGCAATTGTTATGAGTTGCTTTGTCGAGTTATTTAGAAAAGTTGACAAGAGCAAAGCAACTTAAACATTATATTGTTCCCTCTGGGATAAAGTCTATTTCCTCGCACGAGACGTGACCAGCTCCACGCGCAACTGAACTAATATCGATAAGTTTGTTTGCTAATAATCCCTAATGATTCCGATCATAATGACATGTCTGCGCTGATAAAACGGCGCCGGGTTAGCTGAGGGAGTACGTGCCGCATGCGTCTTTACAAGTTGCTGATCTATCAGTGAAATAATAAGATAGGTGCTAGAGCAAGCTTATTATGTAGACATTATGCCTAAAATGCAAACTTATGCTGGTAAATGAGTCCAGCTGCAACACTGGACACTTAGCTGTTCTGCCACCCACAGTGCCGTGCGAATGCCTGGGGGTAGTGGTGGGGGGGATCGCAGCCGCATCGATGCGAGATCCCAATCAGGAGCTACCGCTGATCGCCGACTATTGAACTGGAGTGGCTAACTGTACCACGTCAGGCATAACTGAGCTTCTGCAGAAGGTTCAGTCCTTACAAAATTAACAAACTATTACTATGGAATCAACTGTGATAGTGATACCATCATAAAATATCGAAAAACCTTTGTTCAGGAGTTAAGTTAATGTTTGCATAACTAGAAAAAATTAGGGAACTGCTGTTATCTTACGTTTTTCGCTAGTTCAGGATTACTCCCAAACTAATTATCTTTTTTGTATTTTGTTATTAAAACCTAGCCTAAACGAATGTTGCCTTTTAATTATTTATTTTGATCCATTTTTCATCGATATCTCTAATAGGCGGTATTTTTTATTAACGAAATTAGTGTCTAAAGACAGCAATATGATCATTTTGTTAGTAATGTAACTTATACCTAGTACAAATTTAAAGTATATTTCATCTGGGGGAGAATAAGCAGAGAACTACAATGCAAGAAATAAACTACCTGACAAATCTCTCTCCATAGTAACTCTGAACAGATGAAGTGAGGTCTCTCTACCACTGTTTTCAGGATCATATTACTATTGACCCGTATTCTACTTATCAATGATGCGATTTTTTTCCCAAAGAAGTGCATGGAAATCGTCATTCCGGTTCAGAGCAATAATCTCCGAGGCACTATAGAAACGGGACTATTTCAACAGCATTCTAAAAACATTATTGTATTGAATGCATAAGACATCCAGAGATTTTTTGGTGTACCTAGATCCCTGAATAAGATAATTTTGACTTGGTCCTTACAATGGGAGAATCTACAGGTTACTCGTAATTTTTGATCCCCATTGCATATGCTTGGAATTAAAATCGCGGTCTAGGATAAACGGACCTAACCTAACATTATTATGTTCTTATCTTGTTCCTTGGGGGAGCGTACACGGCTGCTAGACACATGACAAAATTTGGCTTTAACAAATACATACATACTTGCACTACTCGGTTTTTAAAGTAATATTATAAAGCTGAAGAGATTGTTTGTTCAACGAGTTAATTGAAAAAATATTTTCTTGTTGGATGATCCATTCGTCGAGGAAGGAAGTATATATGATATATATCATCACAGTGTGATGTTATGACTGATCAGTGTGATGATCACACTACTACCGACAGCAATGAAAAAGTTAACCACAAAGGCGGGTAAAACGGTAATACTCCTGTTGGCATAAAACTTTATAACAGCTAGTGTAGTGTTTGGTAAAACAGCTGGTGACTAATATTTGCTGTGAGAGTAAACTTAATTCAACAATGCAAATCTTTATTGTAATTTCTTGTATTTTACAAGATCTTAAATATGAAAATTATTTGAAATCTTGTCCTCCTACCATACCTATTCCATTAATTAACAGTTTTATGAAGTTGCCATCTTGTGCTATGCTCAGTGCCCCGTGGCTAGTGCCCTGTGGCTTGTACCCCGTGGCTAGTGCCCCGTGGCTAGTGCCCCGTGGCTAGTGCCCCGTGGCTAGTGCCCCGTGGCTAGTGCCCCGTGGCTAGTGCCCCGTGGCTAGTGCCCCGTGGCTAGTGCCCCGTGGCTAGTGCCCCGTGGCTAGTGCCCCGTGGCTAGTGCCCTGTGGCTTGTGCCCCGTGGCTAGTGCCCCGTGGCTAGTGCCCTGTGGCTTGTGCCCCGTGGCTAGTGCCCCGTGGCTAGTGCCCCGTGGCTAGTGCCCCGTGGCTAGTGCCCCGTGGCTAGTGCCCCGTGGCTAGTGCCCCGTGGCTAGTGACCCGTGGCTACTGCCCCGTGGCTAGTGCCCTGTGGCTTGTGCCCTGTGGCTAGTGTCCATTGTTTAGTGTACAAAGTCCGCGCACGCCACGCACACCGCCTGCACACGCACCACACCCTTTAAACCCAGCTCATACCGTATTCTTCAACTTTATGCTAATGTTTTATTTAAGTATATCGGTCGAACAACATAATATTATAATGAGGAGAGCTTAGATTACACAGCTGATAAACTTATCTATCAGATCTGAACTTGTTGGTATTGTAGGAATCGGAGGTAATAAAAACAGTTTATACGCATTTCGATGTAGTATTTATTTAAAAAAAAACTTACAACAATTTTAAAGATCACTCGCCATTCAGGCTTATTGTGTTTATAAATGACCGAAAGAGAGTCTTTAACGTCTACAACCCACCTGTGTTCTTTCAGTAGGTCTTTGAATTCCAGGGTCGCGGTCACTCTTAAACAATCTCCAAACTTTAATGTGCCATGAGTTCTAAACCATCTAAAGAGGTGCCTATGAAGGAGTCTCTACATCTAAATATACTAAGTTGCTGTGAAGATTATTAACTGATAGCAACTATACAATTGATAAAGATGCTCATTTCTGTAAGGAACTTACTTTCGGCATCAAATTCATTTATTTAAAGTGATAATCTATTTTCAGCGCGTACCCTTTAGGGGAATGTTTTCGTGAAGCTTATAAAACCTGCTCCGGGCAGATCTAGTATTTTATTTGTACAGTTAAGCGAGTACAAAAAGAAAGCTCTCCGAATCACCTGCAGCCTGCAGCCAGTTCACACGGCCGCGGCGGTATGCGCGCGGCGGTGTCGCGCAGGCACCGGCACACAGGCGCGACCGGTTCGACTCCCGCGCAGCGCTCACACCTCGACACAGTTAACTGAATACCTTTATCAATATAGCTGAGTAGGTATGTAGATTATTTGAAAGTAAAACAGTAATATTATGTGATCTTCAATAAAATTCTCTAATAGTAAGTAATACTCGTAATTTGGTTCATTACTAGTTATCAGGAATATCCAACTAGAGAAATGTTGTTTATTCGACGAATCATTAACGAGTGTCCACAAAAGTGGGTCATTATCGATTACAGTGCATACAAGTTACATTATTTATTTATTAGGGAAAACAAACAATGACACATTACATTTTGTTGAAAACAATACAAAGGAGTATGCAACCAATTTGTGTTTTTTTTGCAATGGCTACACTGTGTGACAGCAGTTACTAATAGGGTTTCAAGATATCGGCTTGTAGACGGTGAGCAATGGGAAAGCCGTCCGGTAACCGCCCGTGTTGTCGACGGCGTGTAATGTTCCATGCGCGCCTCAAAGAGATGTCAACAAACCACAGGGGCCCAGCTGGGCCGAAGCCTGCTGGGGCCATGGGTTCGTTTCCAAAAGGTAAACCTGGAGTCCTGGAACGTAAGGCAAAGAATAAACATAGTTGAGGGTTTTAGTCAGTAAAAATCTAACCTCCCGCTCTGCCCTAGAGCGAGAGAAGTCGTTAGATGTGATTTCGCACGTAAAAAAGGTACGGTGATTTTCTCGGAAAATCGCTTTGTGCATTAAAAAATATTGCAACATTTTTAAATTAAGCACATCAAAAGGAGCACATAATATATAACGTTTGTTAAATTAACGTTTTCTTTTAGTTTAACTGAATATTATAAGCTAAAAACTGGGCATGTATGAAACAGACTTGCGCCCTGGTTCCGCACAAACGTACCTATGTAAATAGTTCAATTCCGGAATGGACTCCCAGCACATTTTTCCAAATCGAAAAAAAAAAACAATTGTGACGTAGCAACACAGTTTTCAGATTTATTCCTATACTTTTATTTATTTATTTACAAAATTATATTATAACATCTTTACAGACGCGACCAAGGCGATGTTATAACAAGCACTATAAACTTGTGTAATAAGACCTTGCTTTATGCCTTTCAGAATTCTCCGGTCACCGGGACGTACCCTATGAATTTTGATTTCCTCGAGAGTGTCGAAATTACGGTTTTTTGCCATGTAAACTGAAGTATCTTTTTTTCTCGTTAACTAAAAAGTTTGATTTTTTACAGCTGCAGAACAGAGTATATAGTTATAACATCAACCCTATACCTTCACACGTTCAGGTAAAGGATTCTGACAGATAGAGAGACAGACAGACAGACGGACGGACGGGCGGACAACAAAATGATCCTATAAGGGTACCGTTTCTTCCTTTTGAGCAACAACAGATTTAGAGTTTTCAGACCTTGCTATATGCCAAATTTCAGGATTCTGGATCAATGGGAAGTACTCGATAAATTTTGATTTCCTCGAGAGTTAAGGTATAGTCCCAAAAGAGTCTCAAAAATAGCAGCTGGTTTCGAAGAATAAAAGTATAACTTGACATTTCGTAACGTGATAAAGTTTAAAATAAGCCTAAAACGTAAGCTTAGTGTTGTGAGTGGCAGCGAAGAGACGGCTTAGGTATCGGTGTTGGAGCATTTCACGAGCACCACGTGCAAGACAAGTGTGTTGTATGCGGTAGAGCGTGCGGCCTGCTGACGCTCAGCCTCGCTCGCTCGCTGCAGCCGAAGGACGCGCGTATCACAGGTCGTACTCTGTCACAAACTTTTTGCGGACCTTATCTTATCGCCACCATGGCGTTTCGATTCCTTTCCGCTGCGCGCTCGCCGCTAACAATTGAGCATTGTTTTGTTTCGGACACAAATCTCACTGAAAACATTTTGACAATATTTTGTTTGTTTACTGTGTCAAGAATCAGAACAGTACCTACTTTAGTAAGAGACGTAGCTGTGTAAGTGATAGCAAATGTAAAGGGCTGTCACAGCAGGATTCAATATTTATTAAGAAAAGTATGCAAAAAGTATAGAAACCAGCTGAAATGTTTGTAAATGTGACAGTTGAACTGGATAGAGTTATTTAATTGACACCGCTCGGAGCCCGGGCTACTACTTCAACAACACTGCTTATAAAATGATCAGAAAAGATTGCAGAATCATGTTGTTTTTGGTGACAGCCGCGGAAGAGTTCGAGGAGTTTCGTAGTCCTGTACTACGTAATACGGTGCGTAGTATGCTACAAGATGAGATACGTAGCATGCTATGAGACGAGGTAAGTAACTTGCTCCGAGATGAGGTGCGTACTGCGTAGTATACTACGACATAAGGTATGTATCATGCTACGAGATGAGGTGCGTACTGCGTAGTATACTACGACATAAGGTAGCATGCTACAAGATGAGGTGCGTAGCATAAACAGTGTTATTTGTAAAACATTAACAACCTTGTAGGACTGTATTACTAACATTATAATCAACAACTATTGTTCTATGACTTTTTAAAAAACTTAATTAATTTACCAAAAACAAACATTTAAGATTTCGTTGTTCTATCTAACACATTTCAACTCTGTATTTTTGCTATACCGACTTCGTAATATTTAGACCGTTCTATTGAAATATTTTTATTTTTGTATGAAAATCAAATGAACTAAAATATAATAATTTTGAAAAATCATAGAACAAGAGTTGTTGTTTATGATGTTAATAATATAGTCCTAAAAGGTTGCCAGTGTTTTACAAATAACCCTGTGTACTACGACGTGAGGTACATGGCTCGCTACGAGACAAGGCGATGTTACGCGCCTAAGAGATGAGCTGTTGGGTACCATATCAAGACGTGAGGTGCGTAGAATGTTACGGGATAAGGTGCGTAGCATGCTACGAGATGAGGTGCGAACCATACTGAGATGTGAGGTGCGTAGAATGCTACGAGATAAGGTGCGTAGCATGCTACGAGAAAGGTGTGTAGCATGCTATGAGAAGGATGCGTAGGATGCTACGAGGCTAGGCGCGTAAAGTGCTAAGAGATGAGGTGCGAACCATACTAAGACGTGAGGTGCGTAGAATGCTACGAGATAAGGTGCGTAGCATGTTACAAGATGAGGCGCGTAGCATGTTACGTGTCAATACTGTTACTGTTTTACAGTTTGGCAGAATTTTGTAGCATGTATACTGTAAGCAAATTTTGAATAAACTATTAAAAAAAATACTACTTTTTCTGTGAAGGTTTTATGCACACAAAAACAACATCTTGAAAGCTGTTTTACAAAAAAATGTAACTTGTGCTGGAGAGGAACTAGGAAGGCTTTAAAACTGATGAGCACGTGCCCTGTGCTTCGATGAGGTACTGCGGTGTATTCTTTATCCTCGGGGTTGCGACGGCATATTCTACAACATTGTGTACCTACGCAGCGTCTGCATCGGTGCGACACTGATAACATAATGAGATAGCACACTAACATTTTACGTACTAATGAGTCACAATCGTACTGTTTTGATATTCGCTATAGAGAATATTTGTGTTTTTTTCCTCAACTTGTGTACTTTCCCAGTTTTGAACAAATTCTCCATAATACACGAATAGAAAAACATTTGTTCAGCATCACCAATAAGAAACAAAATATAATAATAATAATAATGTGGGTCAAGAAGGGCTTGATCCAGAAAGCAGTACTCCTAGACACGGCGCGTATTGTCCGGAGGTTCCTCTCTCGGGAGCCCTGACCGCCGGCAGCTTGGACCCTGTTCCCGATGCCGGTGGGCTACTATTTTTTATATTTTTAAATGTTTTTTTTTTAAATTATTGTTTTTTAAGGAATATTTAAAAAAAATATAATATGTATGTATACATGTTAAATAAAGGAGATAATATTAAAGGAAGTTATCATGACGAATAACTACCGGAGATTTATTGTGAAGGACTGCACGGTTGACATCTGTCGAGCATGTCACCGTCCGGGAGAATCAATCCGTCACATTATGTCTGGTTGTTCTCGTCTAGCCAACGGAGAGTACTTGCATAGGCACAACCTTGTAGCCAGGATTATCCATCAGCAACTTGCTCTGAGATACTCTCTTGTCGAATCGGAAGTGCCATACTATAGGTATGAGCCCGACTCAGTTCTTGATAACGGTCATATCACTTTGTACTGGGATCGGCCCATCATCACTGACAGGACTATTGTGGCCAATAAGCCTCATATAGTGGTAGTGAACCGAAGCGAGAGGCGTGCAATGATTGTTGACATATCCGTTCCGCATGACGAGAACCTCGTGAAAGCCGAGAAAGATAAACAAATCAAGTATATTGACTTGGCTCGCGAGGTTGTCGACATGTGGAAAGTGGATTCAGCGATTATTGTACCGATAGTTGTTTCAGTCAATGGCTTAATAGCCAAGAGCTTCGACCAACATCTTAGGAGGCTCTCGTTAAGCGACTGGATCAAGGGCTTGATTCAGAAAGCAGTATTGCTGGACACGGCCCATATAGTCAGGAGGTTCCTTTCTCTGGAGCCCTGACTTTATTTATTTATTATATTCTTTATTGTACACCGCATGAACAAAAAAGATACGGGACAAATATTATTCAAAATAAGTGTACAATGGGCGGCCTTATCGCATAGATTTGCGTAATGCCGCCTAGGCGAGTGCGAGAGTTGCATTCACATAATTTCGGTCAGATGGTTCAAGGGCCCGGAGGACACGGTGGAGCACACAGTCGAGGCGTGCCCTGCTTGGGCGGAGCATCGCCGTGCCCTCGTGGGGGCGATCGGCGGCGGAGACCTCTCGCGCCGGGCCTTGGTTGAGGCCATGGTCCGGAGCGAGGAGGAGTGGCAGGCGGTCGCCGACTTCTGCGAAGCAAAGGAGGAGGCCGAACGCATCAGGCAACGGCGTTATCGCCGCCGCCGTCGCCGGGATTCTGATCCCGATTTCCGGCCAACGTAGACGCGGGCTTGCGGACAGTGAGAAATGGGTAGCTCGCTGTCCGGCCGTCCGGTAACTTTCCGGACCAAGCCCAAGTCGTCGACGGCGCGCACTGTTCCCGCGCGCCTCAAGGAGTTGTCAGCAACAGCAGGGACCCCAGCCGGGTCGAAGCCTACTGGGGCCAGGGTTATCCGAAAGGGCGCTCGAGCCCCGGTGTGAAGGCTAGAAGGAACGGGGTGGGTCTTTTAGTCAGTAAGAGTCTGACACTATCTCCCGCTCCGCCCAAGGGCGGGGGATGTCAATGCATGATTTTTCCCACCATAAAAAAAAAAAGATGGTTCAAGGGACTATACGCCTAAAGGGACAGTATTTCGCGATTACATTCTAAAAGGTACAAACAAAAGTGGACGGTGTCGATTTAAATGCTGAGGGAAAAAAAAAGCAAAAAAGTTATAATTAACAGTAGTTTCTATATTAAGTATGTGTATGTCAGAGTGAGAGTGGATGTAGGTGTGTGTTTGTGTATGTGTGTGAGTGAGTGAGTGGGGGAGTTGATTGTGCTAATGTGTGGATGCAGGAGTTTAAGAATATGTGAGCATGGAGATGATTGAATATGTTTATTAATATTATACTTATTAAGTTATGTAGGTAAGTAAAGTCTCGGTTTCGGAATAGTCCTGTTTTAGTAGCCATTCTGTTACTTTTAGTTTTAAGTTGTGTTTGTTTAGGCCTAAAATATTAATTTTTTATGGATTTTTTTTGTAGATGTAAACGCTGATTACGTAATACTGGTGGTGTTATTTTGGGTGCCTGTGGGAAGGTTTATGCGCTTTTTAGGGTTGGACAGAGGAAGACTGCGATGGATCCATAGAACAGATTGAAGCACAAAGAGTTGTCGAACTGTATGAATAGTAAAATGAGTGGATTGAGAATGAGAACCACTTGAAACAATCAATAACATGAATTTACAATAAAATAAATGTTCTTCGTTTTAGTAATTCATTTTCAAATATCTTTATTAAACATAAAAGTTAACAAAAATCTCGCACTCACCCTGAGACACATTAAAACTTTTTTCTTAACACTCTCTCAGGCTAATAAATCACCTTTCAAAGTTTAATTTATAAAAGGTTATTTTTGAGCATTGATGAAAACATAAACTTAGCTAGAAATAACAATATCAATGACATTTATGCAAATTATTTGTGTGACAAAAACTATTATAATATCTAATATCTAAAAAGTTCTTCTTTGTTTTTATTGATATTATACCGATAATATCACATTCTAGTTATGCATTTACCCAGCAAATACTGTTACCTCCAACGTCATTGGAGACTTTATTGAGACTATACCCTTACATACCAGTTCTCGCAATTATTTCTTTCGTACTTTTATACTTCATACTTTATCTTTCTCTCTTTCGTCATTGTTCATTCATAATGGGTGGGGCTCCCATTTTGTAAATTTATTTAATATTTTCATTTTCGGGGAAAATAATGGTTCCACATGATTTTAATTTATCTTTTGCTGTTTTCGATGATGATTTCAGGAAACCTGCGGGGGCTGTGGATGACACGTGGACACCAGCTGGCCTGCAGGCATGGCTGACCGGCGAAACTTTACTCGGTTAATCAGTCTTACAAATATCACACATTTAGGATTATTATTTTTTATTGTTCACAATACGCAAACACAGCAATACTAAGCTAAAGTATGTGCAAACGTAAACTCTTGCAAGTCTGCCTGTGAACCAGAAAGTGATCATTTTCAAATGGGTTAAAAAATAAAAACTTTTTACTTTTAATTAAGTACACAGAGAGCTGGAACGTTCATCTCAACAGAAATACGTCAGGCTGAGTTTTGCAGTCAGTCGGTGGTCGATTGTCTTCGACATTGCTGAGCCCATTCATAATTAGTAGGTACAGATCTATAGTCCTAATTTCCGGGCTCATTGGATTTTATACCAGAAACAAATCACAAATTATAATAATTGTGGAGAAACATTAGGTTACAGACGTTCATTGTATTACTGTTGTATCGCTATTAGTGCCAAGCTATTATGTTACATGGTCTGCTGATTAAAACTGTTATGAAAGTAGATAGCTACCAACTTATGTTCAGTTTGTAAAACTAAACCAATATTGCGATAGTGGATTCCCAGAAGAGCTAGTTTCTGGAAGCTTTCATGTCAAATGAATGTGTTGTATGTGTAGGATAGGCGATGTTGGCTAGACACGGCTACGCAGGGTACGACCAATAGGCGTAATATTGTAAATTCACTGCCAAAAATTCATGAGCACTTGGACATAATTTAATGGGCAAGTGGGCCGTGCAGAGGAGTGGCCGGGTGGTGGCTGGCGTGCGGGCGCGCGCGGGGCTCGGGGGGCGGGAGGGTGTCATTTCACTAATTAACTCGTTGGGCGCGCCGCCACTCCATTACCGACTGTTTATTGTGACAATTATTCCACCTGAGCCACCCCCGCACCCCGCACCCCACACCCCGCACCCTCCAGCTCATCATTCACGAAGCTGCCCCGCCCACGTTTTCAGCTGAAAATTATTTTCGTAATAAGGAAGTTTCTACTGAAAGTGAACAGCGCACGTCTGAGGTCAACTGAGGCCAGTTGCGGTCACCAGCTTTTTTTTATTATAATGTCGTCACAATGCCCACATCGACTAACCGTGGCTTGTCGCCAGTCCCAGCTGGCATTAGGTAGATCTTCGACACTCGTCACGGGACTTACCAGTTACCGATGCGTGGTAAGAAGTTAAAAGTTTAGTAACCAGTATGTGTATCTGCTAGTTTTAGTACCTGTAACGCAGTAACTGGTTTTTTTTCTTTTAATTATTTTAAAATAGATAAAATATTGGTAATCTACTGCTTTGCTTAGAATTGTGAAAGGCTTGCGGTAATCAATATTAACACATAAGGTTTTCGAGCTGTCCGTGCACATGATCTGTGGTTTGACTGCATCTAGCACAGCGAACCGACCGTGCCCTCCACTGGACTGCAGAACCCGCGCCAGGGTGACCTGACCATCCAGCTGGTACGTCGCATACACATTTTAGGCAAGTGTTACCACCACCAGTACATTAAAGACCACCTTCCCTGCAGAGTGTGCAGTTCTATAGATATTCATAACTCAAGAAACTAGATAATATAAAATAATAATGAACATCGCCCATCGGTCGGGAACAATAAACAGTTTCTTGCTCTAATTACATGTGGCGACATACGCGACCCATTTCATACACACACAAGCGCGCGCGGCGTGCGCATGTGTGTGGGCATGCGCGTGTGTGCGCGCGGGTGATAAGAGGTCGCGCGATAACCCGCGCGAGGCCGCCGCCGCCGATCACTCGGGAACTTTAACGCTACCAAACTATTATCAGTTGGAATGTTTACATCGATGTGACGCTCAGCATGGGACGATATACTCGGCTCTAACTCTACAGCGGCAACCTGGTTCCTAGAGCAGGCATTAAACAATCTTCGTTATATCCAAAGGGGACGTAAGGTATTCCCAAGTGTAAACTCAGTCGAAAGTCGTGACACAAGTCCGCGTCTCCGAGACAGGCTGGGAGTGCTTGTAGCTCAGCGCGTACTATCTATTAGTGTACTAATTCCAATAGTGGCGGGACATCGCGCTCGCACGTGCTGACGTCACACGAGCGCCGCACTGGAGACACGTGGTCGCTCGCTGTACCACGCGGGCCGCGGCTCGCGACCTAACACTTACCCACATTATTTCAAATATGAGCTCGTTATCGGTAGGTAGGTACGCAAATATAAATTATATTCAAGGAAAACAATGTGATATTTTATGAATGAGCGTGTCCGCACTCGGCGTGGACGCACATTGCGCACGGCGGCGCTTGCTCCGCGCTGTTAACTGTATTTTCACTAATTCGAATTTCATATCAGCGCCACCGCCGCCGCCGCGCGCCGCGGGGGAAAGTGTCCACAGCGCGCACCGCGCTGGCACACATTGTACCACAATCGAAGTATAAGCGATCTACATGCCGCGATACGGCGGGCGTAACATTGACCGGCGATAACAACTGATTAGAGCGACATGAACCGGCTCGACTGACTGCTACAATGAGCGGGTGACACCGCGCATGACATACGCGGGCGGGCTACCTGGTCCCCATTGTGCGCTACTGACTAGAGTTGCTACCATGTCGTCGTAATGTCCTGGTGCTGGTGACTGATGACTACTCCATGGAGGTATCAGTGGGCATCAGAGGTGGCCAGAGAATCCGCAGCGCAGAGATCACTGTGCAGCCTACGACGCGATATTCTTCAACTTAGAAAACGTTTCTTAATACTGTCGCGCGTTGGCGCAACATCACAGGGTTCTTTGTACCTACGAGTAATTCCTGCACATACGACATGGCAAGTGGGACAAGCGCAACAGGCGCAGTGTTGAACTCCTGCACACTTGGCGCGGCGCCGGAGTGCGCTACCCGCGGGTACCGCACAGTCTGTGAGAATGCTGCCGAGCTCACTCGCCACTGTTTTTGTTACGTTGCATTGATTATACGAACTTAATGGTTTTCATTTCATGTTTGATGGAGGTAGAAGTAAAAGGCTTAAATCATTCACCTTCAGCTACAAAATGCTTCCTATTTATTGAATTGTCACGCTATGTCTAAATAAGAGATAAATTGTATCAAGTTAACGAAGTAAGTTGCATCAAAGTGAGTTGGCTGTGTATTAATAGTAATGAATATCATCGCCGCAGGTGAAGGGACAGCTCGCCATAATCGATATTCGCCATTCGGCAGGCGGCAGTCGGGAGGTGCCACACCGCATGCGTTGCCGAGATACCGCTCTGTACGCTAAGTGCAGCACATGTGGTGATACAATGTTAAGAAAGAGAATATAGTGGAGCTGGATGTTCGAGAGTCGTTCTGTCGCGGGTCAGGCAGACTCGGTCCACTCACAGTCTGTTAATCACAGCTAAATGAGAAAACACAGCCTCATTTAACTGTGATTAACAGACTCCACACGTCAAGCGCAAGACCCTTGCCTGGCTTCAGTCTAGTATAGGGTTCCGGCTGATACAGTTACGAATCCATAAAAGTAAACATTTGGCTATTATGTTCGATGGTAGTTAGATCGAAAATTGTTGTAAGTAATATTGGTGCGTCGGCGGGCGCGCGACGAGGTGCGCCCGCGGGCCCGGCCGCCTAATTAGCGGAGCGCGCAAATGAATTAGCGGCGTCTCCCGCTATCACACAATTAGAAGTGCGGCTCTCGTCCCTCGCACTGGCGGCAGCTCCCATGACGTCACCGTTCACAGCCATCAATCTTCCACGACCATAAGTCTGAAAGATAGTTCTCAAGTGCGGGCTGCATTCTGTTTCGATTATGTAACTTTCACCTGTCCATTAAGCAGGTGAAAGAATTTTTATATCTTAAATGCTTAGGCTTATTTTTCAGGCAGAAGCTAGTTAGAAGATTGACCTATTCCCCTTGTTGTCTAAAATAGAGTTGTTTTAGATTATACACTCAAGAGCAAAAAAATCGCACATCATAACTCTTTTTTCTAACGCAGTTTTTGTCATGAATGTGAATAGTTATTGAAAACATGTCGTACCCTTATTGAAAGCCTATTTAATTACCTTTCTAATGATATAAAATACAGTGTAAAAATATCCTTGAAAGGGTTTAGAGCACAAAATCCAAGGAATGGGAAAAATTACCAAATTTCACTTAAGAAAGAATGAGAGTCAAACTTAAAATTCTTGGTCATCCTGTTTGTCAATAAAGTATATTCCCTCCCTTAACTTTATTAAATGCTGTTAGTTGATTTTTCAACAGTCGTTTTAATTTTACCATGAAATCTTAGGGTTTAACGTCCCTCTTTTCGTCAAAGACAAATTGAAGCTCATGGGAGGCATGAAAAGCCAGGCTTTTGCAATAAGTCTTCTTTCAAGGTTATTCCAGATATGCTCAATTGGATTAAGATCAGAACTAGGAGCTGGCCTCTGTATCGCAATGATTCCAACGTCTAACATGTAGTCGCAAACTGTTCTAGCGAAATTGCAATTTGGTGTGGTTCTGCATTAAGGAAAAAAATCTACCATAAGCCACACAAGTGGCTTCACACATTCTTTGAGCATGTTTTTGATGTATCATAAAGCTGTCAACCCTCTCGATATGAGGCCAGTAATGGCCCAGTGATGAATACAATGTCAGTTTTAGTGTCCAACATTATGCCACCCCAATTCGCCTCCAAAGCCCACTACTTTGCTTATGCAGTATTGTTAAAATTGCCCTGATGACTTTCTGCAGCATCGATCATGGTCATCTAGGTCATTCTGCACTTATCAGAAAACACAACAGCTTGTCATTAGACATACATCCAATTTTCGTGTTTCGTGGCAAATTATTGCCAGGTTTTTCGGTGAGCTGTGGTCAATTTAGCTCCATTTGAGGAGCGATATGTAGACCTGATTCACCTAGTCTTTTTCTAATCGTCCACTGACTTATACTGATATTTCAAACTTCTTGAAGCTTTTGTGTCAGTTCAATCGTGTTCAGTAGCCGATTTCTCAAAGTACTTGTTACAGAAAAGCGATAATCACGCCCTGATCCTATTCGCCACCAGCCATATCCTGGTCGCCGAATATACCCACGGGTCTATTAAAACCTCTGGTATACCAGACGAACAGGAAAGCATCTAAAATTTAGCTATCAGGCGACTTCATTTTGGTTATGGCCTGCTTTGAGCAAGGCAATAACTTGAACGGCTTTTTTGGGCGTGGTATCCATATTTTTCCAGTAAATCCGTCTGTTTTTAATAGAGACGTTATCACCTTAACAGAAACTGATTAAAACTCCAAAACAACACCCTTTTTGTAGCTCTAGGTAAAGGTGCAAGTAGTGAAATGAAAATTGGTGAATTTGGGGAATTGGGTATACCGCTGGTTTATGTGAGTTACGTGAAGGTCCATAATCTTAATTTTGTGTTTTTATAAAGCTAACTTTGTTAATAATTTGTACTCAATATCTTAGATTTAAGAAAAAAATAGTATTAAACGAAATCACAAGCCATGTGCGATTTTTTTGCTCTCAAGTATCTAACCTTTCGATCTTAATCGTCGTGTCGTGGTATCTTAGCATATTCACATTTGTAAGGGATCCTTGTTGCCGTCGTTTTATATCATCTAACTGAGAAATTCACGTGGGTTCTCTGACTGATTTTGTTTGACAGCATAGACAGAAGCAGCGCGTCGCCGTCGACCGTGTGCTGGAAACAATCGAATGATCTTTAATGTTCGCGTTCTTTGTGTTGTTGTAATAGCGCAAAGTGGCGGAAGTTATGTCAGTAGACGCAGACGGTCAGAGAGAACAAACGAGGTCGGTACTATAAATAATGTTCGTGTAGCTGTACGTGCACACACGGGGGTGTGCGCCCGGTCGTGTGCGACCAGGGTGCGACGCGGGCAGCGCGGTGACGTCACGCTCGCCGGACATTCGAGAAGGTAGTTCATGATATGCCACGTAGTAATGTTAGAACAGTAATCATTATGGCTCTTACTGTTTCCTTGTGGTACTTTAGAATATTTATAATATAATAGATGAGAAACTTACTAAACTGTAAAATCATAGAGATCGTCAAAACTGAATCATGAAATCGTAGTCAGGATAAACATAAATATAAATATATCAGCCTACTGCCGCTGCACTCATCACATGAAATGATCTAATCATACTGATGGTAAAACAATCGTTAGCTGCACTACATTCAAATGATTGGAAATAACAATGTTTCAAAACAGTGATTTTTATTTTTATTTGTAGAATGATATGTATTGGTGCTGGCAATATAAACTCGTCGTGGTCTCATTCCCCATGCGACCGTGGAACAATTTATGATCTAGTTCGGCCGTGAACTTGCCGATTTCACAAAACGTGTCTGTTTATAATATTAAATGTTATTCCGACTCTAATACATACAGATGTCGTACAAGGAGGTTAATATTACTTTATAATTTACATAGCCACGCTGTTGCTACGAAATTGACCAATGTTTTATATTAAGGCCATGAATTCTGTCGTATATGAATTAGAGTTGGGAATACATAAGTATGTGTTATGGACTGTGTCGCTGCCTCACCGCGGGCTTCACACTCCAGGACATGAGACGGTGCTGTTATTTCCAAGCATGTACCGTAAGGCGTAAATGTTCCTCAGAACAGACTAACATTGATATGCTTCGGTTCTCTTAATAAATAATAAATAAAGGCACTTTTTATATAGGCTGGTTTGTGTCAGTGAGTCTGGTACCAACCAAGTAAAGTGGTGGGCCAACCAAGTAACTAGTCTTGTGGTCAAAGCGTTGAGATATCGTGAGATGACTGAGTGGTGGACTGTACGTAAACCTATACGATACGGCTATTAAGGAAATGTCACCAGTTCTCGGTTCGTACCGAATTGTATATTTTCCTCAACTGCGAGCCGTTTTAACTACCTAGTCTATAGTTTTGGTAGAAAGTTGATTTCACCACACGTTGTCCATCGTATAATTAACTTTATTAGCATATTAATATTTATAAAGTATAAACTTTTCGACAGAATGATCGGTAGATGTAAGACGTGAGTGGTGGACTCACGAGGGATGACAAGCAGCGGTGTGAGCGGTTCCGTATCTATAAAGATCAACCAGGAAGGAGAAAGATATCGAAACCAATCTGTAGTGGTTCCATTTGGTATTAGTACCTACTCAAAAACACACGAATATGTCAGATATACTCGTAATATCATAAATATTAAACATAATTTTGATATTACTTTAAGCGTTAATGAACTCAATTAGCTATTTAGTTAAAAATATAGAACCATTAAAAAATAGAGGATGTCATATAAACGTGATGAGTGTAAAGGGCGCGTACAATGCTATTGACCTCCAAACACCCTGGTGGCCAGTCGGCGGGGGCTCGCGGGTCGGCGAGGGTGGCTGGTGGCTAATGCGCGCCATTCGTTAGCGCCGCGTGCGCCGCGCCCGCACACTAATCATCATAATGACTACAACTGTGGGACGTTTAACAACCGCGGTGCATGCATGTCGTTTCACTGTGCAACACTCGGCAACACTTCCTAATATTGAGGCCTTACTTGGTGTATTTCTTTAAATAGGATTGGAAGCATTAAGTTCACAAAAACCACTAAAATTATGTTTGCTAACCATAGAACCTGCGACCGCAGTGTAAGGTGGTTAGTTTTCGTTACTAGAGAACTTAATCCTGAATTGTAAGTGAAGCCTGAGCGCGCTCCTCTTACTGGAGTTTCGCTAAGTGCGTGAAGAGATCACGTGACGTGTGTAACCCGACCAGCCGTCGTATGCACTCAGCACACCATTGTACTGGACATTGATAGTCTAGCTAACTGCACGGGTTTCATGGAAATTGTAATGACTTAATGTGTGTTCGGTATGACAGCGACATTTGTCTATCGTAGATGGTAGGTGTCTACTTCATGAACATCTCAATGTACATATTTACTGTAATGTATAATGTACCATGGTAGGCACTTAGTAGACTCCGAAACCATCAACATAATATCAGATTTGTCAATCGACAGTTCAAAAATCGTTATTTCATAAATCAGCCAGTTCAAGCTCTACCATCTCTAAATGTACCGGTGACACATGAACCCGGAGACAGGAGAGTTTGTGTAGCGTGCTGTGTGGACTGTGGAGCAAGCAGAAGGGGTTGTGTGTCGCGGAGTGGTCGCGGGGCGCGCCACAGGTCGCCGGCCGCGCGCTACAGGTGGGGCGGCGGGTCCCGGGGGTCACCACCCGGCCCGCCGCGCGCACCCTTCACTTACACGTTTATCATAATTGGTGACGAGCCCTCACTAATGGTGTCACCTGAATTGTATCGCGACACAGTGACAGAGTGCCGCGCAGTCACACACGTTATGGCTTTATTGTCACCTAGAGGACTTGGGCGTAGGTACTTGTATCATTCGATAGTTTTTACGTACCAAAAATAATTTTAAGATGCTTTGCAGTCAGTTCATTGAGTAACAGTACAAAACACTGCGAGTGATAAAAGTCAACTAAAACAATATTTACCTATATTTGTCACGTGATCACGCCGGCCGCACCGGAAGAGGTAGGCGTCGGCGTATTTTCCGCGTGCGGCGGCGACGTGCCATTCGACAATGTCAATGCGTCCTGCACACTGTACCTAAGTACCTACGCTGTAGATATGTGAAGTTATCGCCATATGAGACACAAAGTCGTTTGGTTACATAACACGCCATATGCATTTAATATGTTTGATGAAGAAATCAGCAGATGTCCGCTGCTAAAGTACGTGAATAGTACAGTACAGAATAGAACAGAATTCCCGCTTTTAAAACCAACATTGAAAACAAATCAATATAGTGTCATTGCTGTTTGCACGCTAGTCAAGTGGAACAAGTTGAAGTTCCAGGTGTTGACTAATCCAAGTCAACTAGACAGCTATATGATTAATAGCGTTAAAAGAATATATTGCAATCGTCTGCTGCTGTGGTGCCACATGGAGGAAGAATTAACATGTGCGTAGAAACCATTGCTGACGCCATTGTGAACACGGTATATATAAACTCAATATAAAACTTTGCATAGTTCAAGAATTAAATCAGAAGTAAAAGTTAGTGGCCGTGTCGGCTGAAAGTATAAACAGAATAGAATATATATTAGGGTATAAAAAAAAATTAAATAAAGAACAAACAATGCCAAGAAACACCGACTTCCAAAATTGAAATTATTTTGATCGTTTTAGTGTTTTTTAGTGAAGTCGGTTTTTTTTTTTTATAAAAAGGTTTTAAGTTGCAATACACTGACACTTACAGCCAGAGTACCTTTTTCTCGTGACAATTAAAATTAACTCGAACCCTGCTAGAATATTTTTTTTTTTATCTGTTATAAACTAGTACTTGACTGCGATCCCGCCTGATGGTAAGCAGTGATGCAATCGTTGATGGTGAGGCGCACTAGTTTATTAATAGCCTATTCACTCTAGCCTTGAAGACACCCAAATTATAATCGGACGGGAAGACCGCAGCAGCGTATTTTACTATGAAGTTCCCGTGTCAACCAATCACCTTACGGCTCCATCATCAAATCAGTTCGATAGTACCTTATAGCCAAAGTGCATCTCATGACAACTCTAATAAGCCTAAACACGGCTAGGATACATTGATTAGTTACGGAGTTCCGGTGCCTATCATCCGGCTCCATCATCATCATCAGGTCACTTCGATGATACCATTTTCAACATAACTATTCTGAACCATTCATTTATTTATATTGTCATAGTCGCATAACTATGTTCATTGTGATATTTGTTTGGGTATGAAGTTCCGTTGGTCATTTTTGGTCTTCTTAACCAGTCCCACCACATCAAATGCCACTTTTTGACTGTAAATGCTTAAGTCCTTGATGAAAATACCAAAATGACTATACAGTTACCCATAATATTTGAGGAGTTCCCTCGATTTCGCCAAGATTCCATCATCAAATCCCGACTTGGTGACTATGGGACCATTTGGAAAGTATACCCTTTACTACAAAAAAAAAGAATTTTTGAAATCGCTTGGCAAGTGACGAAGTTATGCGCGAACACACATAAAAAAAGTACAAACATCCGAATTGAGAACCTCCTCCTTTTTTAGAAGTCAGTTAAAAAGAACAAATTTGAATAAAAAACAACTACAACTTGACGATGACATGTGATTGTTTTTTTTTTGTTATAATTTGAATGATTAATACTAGCAATTTGCCTTAATTAGTAACTAAATTATGTAAATTAAATTCTCATATATCAATAAAAAAAAAATTATAAAAATTGAATAAGGTTTTAATTATTTTCTGTAATTTTTGTAGTGTATTTTATCATGTATTGACTGATAAAATGTAATTATAAATGTAATTTTAAGATATAATTTTAAATGTAATATTACATGTAATTTTAAATGTAAATGTATTTTGTTGGTTAATATCACAAAGCAAATGTTATGTACGCCGTTATTGTTACATACATCAGACCACTATGATCATGGCGGTAAGTCCCCTCTTTGAGGCGTGGCTGGAAAGATCTCACGGCGTCCTTACCATCCGTCTGACGCAGGTTCTCATCGGACATGGTTCGTTCGGGAGGTTCCTGCACCGGATTCGTGATGCCCGGGTGTCGCCACTGTGCGGAATGCCCGGAGGACACGGTGGAGCACACAGTCGAGGTGTGCCCCGCTTGGGCGGATCATCGCCGTGCCCTCGTGGGGGCGATCGGCGGCGGAGACCTCTCGCTCCGGGCTTTGGTTGAGGCCATGGTCCGAAGCGACAATGAGTGGCCGGCGGTCGCCGACTTCTACGAAGCAGTAATGCTCGCAAAGGAGGAGACCGAACGCATCACGCAACGGCGTTCTCGCCGGCGCCGGCGCCGGCACCGTAGACGCGGGCTTGCGGACAGTAAGTAATGGGTAGCTCGCTGTCCGGCCGTCCGGTAACTGTCCGGACCAAGCCCAAGTCGTCGACGGCGCGCACTGTTCCCGCGCGCCTCAAGGAGTTGTCAGCAACAGCAGGGACCCAGCCGAATCGAAGCCTACTGGGGCCAGGGTTATCCGAAAGGGCGCTCGAGCCCCGGTATGAAGGCTAGAAGGAACGGGGTGGGTCTTTTAGTCACTAAGAGTCTGACACTATCTCCCGCTCCGCCCAAGAGCGGGAGATAGTCATTGGATGTCATTGGATGATTTTTCCTACAATAAAAAAAAGAGGCCACCATGATGAAATTGATTATTTTGTAATGTTAAATTTATTGTAATGTGTGTACTCAATAAATAAATAAGTAAAAAGCAATCATAATATTTACATAATCATCATAATCATCTTTGAAGCCGGAAAACGTCTGCTGAAGATAGGCCTATAAATCCTAATGATCCGATTAATGTTTTGTCAGCAACTCAAAGTTCTTCCGTAACAACTGGGATAGTGTGTACTCTGGATGAGTGTGTAGTCTTTCTGACGGTTACTGTGCAGTGGTGAGACTATGACGTCAGGGTGCGGGCTGCGCGCGCGACGCTTGATTAATTGCCTGCGCGCCGGATTGTTTGCCGCGAAAGTGAATAGCTTGCACTGTTGCGTCGCGCGCACCACATTACGCTGATGTCTCGCCAGCACTATGCGAGACAACACGGACGACGCCGCGGCGCGCCGGCGCACGCGCTGCTTTGTGCCGACCACACTTATCAATAGACAGTTGAAACGTTTGTTGATTGACGTCGCCGAGCACTCTGTACACACTTACAAAGATGCTGTTAGAAACCTATTATGGTTGCTTTTCCAAATATTGAAAAGTGTTTGTTTGTTAATCAATCACGCTGCTGTGGATAAACAGGTTTTGAAACTTGGCACACTGAGGTAGACGTAGATACAGACCTGAATTCTGACATAGGACATCTTTTTATCCCAGTGATACGTTCCCTCAAAGATTCAAAGCTTCTTGAGATAAGTTTCAACTTCTACGCAGATAAAACGTCCTGATACTCTAATACCTGTCGCATGTTCACGGCGCGGTGTTTCATACCAAATTGCAAGTCAAAATCTTGGCAATGGGTGAATCGATTTTAATAGAAACTTAATACATAAACGCGTGGTTAACTATTCATACCGTGGTATGACCATTTAGAAGTGAAAACTAAAAAATACAGTAATTAAATTAGACGTTTAACTTCTGAAGGCCCTTTCTTCAACAGATTTGTAGTTGTAAATATAGACTCGCTTGTTTATTTTAATAATGTTGTAGAACTCGTTTAATTCGTGATAGAAAATAATAGTTTGTATCAAGGACGTTGATCGCGTTTGTAAGTTGTAGCTATTCTGTGTAACTAGAGCTCTCGTCTGCGACATCGGCATGAATTTAATGATCTGCTTGTGGTAACCATAGGTCATACTCATGTTTACACATGTATAAAATCTTAGAGCTATATTTCACCGGGACACCATAGCGGTGCGACCAGTTGCGCCGCCATGGTGTCTCAGTGAAATATAGCTTCTAAAGTACCTAACTAAACACCGTACAGTCACCAGAGTCGCGTCAGCAGAGCTCGCGCCACCAAATTGGCTGCGCAACCAAACGGATTCCAGGTGAATAATTCTCTATAGAGCTGTATACATTTTGTTGGTAGTGGCGACTGGTCGCGCCGCCATGGTGTCTCGGTGTAATATAGCTTGCTTGTGCTCAGGTGTATTTGTCGTGGGCAAAAAACGTTTTGCGCCAACCCCAAATAATGAGACAAGGGCAGGAAGATGATGATGATTTGTCATGGGCACGTTACAATTGCAGTAGCAAGTCTTCTATTTGAGGAGTGGCTAGAAAGGTGTCACACCGGCCTAACGCATACCAGGTGAGTACCTGGTTTGCGTTAGGACGGTGTGACGCCTCTCTGAGTACTAGAGTGAGTGGTGAGTACCAGATATGGTCAATTCAGCAGGTTTCTGTTTCGGATTAAGATGGGAAACAATGTTCAGGTATCACCACTGTGTGAACCACACGGAGGACACGGTGGTTTATATGATACGGTGTCAGTCTGCCCCACATTGGTAAAGTGGCAGTCCATGTCCTCGTAGACCACTCGGCCCCGTTGCATGCCTTGATCCGAAGTGTTAGGGAATGAGAAGCAGACGTCTTCTTCTGTTAAGCAAAGAAGACGGCCGCAACCATAAGGGAAGCATTGTACTGTTGTAGCTCACCTTTTGTTCGTAGCCGCAGTGTGCCGCAACTCGTGCGTGTAACTAAACAGCGGGTGAAGCGTAGGTACAGCGTTTTAAGGGCCAAGCGCCCGAAAAGTGCCATAAAACAGTGATTTTCTGAGGCCTACTCGTCCGTAACGGCTAGGTCAATTGGTTTGAAAAAAATATATGTTTATTATAGATTCATGAACAATAATATCAACATTTTATTTTTTCGTGCAATTAATGCTTTTGTCAAAAAAATATATTTAGCAATTTCGCAACTTTTCCCTACTCCTTCGAAACGGCTTGGACCTTTAGAAACATTTTTGCACATAAAAATTGGTGGTTAAATATTCTTCAAAGTGAACATCGCATATGTAAATCAATCAATATCTCGCAGAGAAAATGGATTTAAAGCGATTTCCGGGCGCTGCTGGCCGCAAATAAATGCACAGATTTGCGTACTGCCGCCTAGGCGAGCGCGAGAGTTGCGTTCACATAATTTCGGCCAGATGGTTCAACGGACTATACGCCTTAACAGTCTGCGGCGATTTCATTTGCACTGTTAAGTAAACACACAAACTAGATAATGTGTCGGTTTGTGGCTTGTCTGCGCTTCATGCACTTCCACTCGCTTACTACAGTCACACTCAAAATATATAAATGCTGTTAGTGCAAACTTTTATAGTGTGTGAAAAAAAAACGTCAATGGTTTCTATTAAATAATTTTCTTGTGTAGACAAAAAAGTTCAAAAACATATTTTCCGAGGGCAGTTCATTACTAGCGTAACGCAAAAATACATAAGTTCGGGTTAGCTAGCTAACTAGCTTCTGGCAGCGGCTTCAACCGCGTGTTTCTCCTTTTATTGATATGGAACGTAATAAGAAGAGCTACTTAGTACCTACATATCTTTTTTCCTGTAATTGTGTTATAGTCATACCGACCGTAAATCGTTTAAACTCTGGAAGTAGTTGGAAAAAAAAATCAATCTTGTTCAATAAAAAAATATTCACTTACAAAAGATAGCTTCAGCGATCGAATATTTGATTATATTTTTTGTATCGATTCTCGTGAAGTCTAGTGAGCTGATTTAAATATCTCTAGACTACGAAATAGCTCAAGCCTGATAAGTTTTTGTAAGCTCGCCGCCGGCGGCTCGGGGAAAAAACTCAGTCCATAGCGGCGAGGTCGCAGGGAAAGCGTGCAGGACAGCGAGTGCTCGTAGCAGCTCCTAGTAACGCGGAACTTATTAGGGACTTACCATGATGTCTTTAAATTTCAGTCATGCGAGCGGGAAAGAAGGATGGAGACAGATCGGTTTAGGTCGTAAAATAGATAGCGTTAAGAACTCGTGGTATCACTGCTGATCTCCGGCTACGAGATGCTGAGGTGCGTGTAAGGAAGGGTGCGCGCACACTGCGCACATGTGCCGCGCCTGTTGCGTCTCCGAGCACGTGCGCCGTTTGGAGACTATTATTTCAAGTTTTTGTAGTCTGCCTATCTAAAAATTACAGTTACTACAAAGTACGTGTATTGAATGACATATTATGTGATAACCTACGCACTACTCATTCAAAATTTGTTCTTAACGGAACCAATATCTCCTGACATAATATTGACATCACATTCGAAATCTCTTCAGTTCTTCATGTTCGACACTTACAAACCAACGGTGGCGAGTGGGCCAGAGTGGGTCAATGTGGGCGAGGGTGAGCCAGTGTGGGCAGCACTGGTTGAACTGGGCGGAAATATAGAACAAACAGGAGTTGTTTGAGTGCGAGGTGCCGACTTACACTTTATACGCAAATTGACTTCGTTTGTTCCGATAGAATCATTTTTAATCTACTTCCAAAATAAGAGTAGGACTGTACTTCATCCCACTAAATGTTTATTTAAGGATCCGTAGGTATCCAAAGTGGGCCAACGGGACCCTAGGTCTCCACTGTCTGTCCGTCTGTCTGTCTTTTCGTCTGTTAGCTGTATCTCATCGGTAAGTCCCCTCCCTTTTGAGGCGTGACTGGAAAGGCCTCACGGCGTCCTTACCTTCCGCATGACGCAGGTCCTCACCGGACATGGTTCGTTCGGGAGTTTCCTGCACCGGATTCATGCGGAAGTGACGCCCGGGTGTCGCGACTGTGCGGAACGCCCGGAGGACACGGTGGAACACACGGTCGAGGTGTGCCCTGCTTGGGCGGAGCATCGCCGTGCCCTCGTGTTCCACAGCTAAAAAGTAAAAAAAACTTCGTAGTTTTACAAAATAGTCCGGGCCCAGTGGTAACGGCCCCGACTTACGAGTTGTAGGTCGCGGGTTCAAACTTATGCAGGCGTATTACTTACTTTATATAATTTATTTCATTAAGTTACTACTGATCTTGAAACGGTGAAGGAAAACATAGGTAAGTGAGGAAACTGTTCCCAGAACTAAAAATTCGAAAACAGTCCACCAATCCGCACTGGGCCCGCGTGATGGATTACGGCATTCCCTCTCCTAGAGTGGAACACTGAGTTCCAATAGTGGAACATTAAACAAGACTGATTATTATGCTATAAGTTCCAAGATGAGAACACCTCGATCATGCCACGGCCACCAGGTCTCGATAATCCTTGCTTCCTGTGTGGCGCACATCTGGCGCTCCGGCGGCGCGAGCTGTCGCTAGTGCCTGCCAGCGTGCACGTGTAACTACAGACGCTCGCCATAGTATGCCCGCATGTCTTCAAATGTTATAGCTACAGGCACAGTAAGTACTTAATTATGCGTTAACTGGGCAGTCTTTAAACTCTTGCTGAGCGATGTTGAAAGAAGCATCTATTATGCTATCTAGCAGCTTTGGACTCAGTGGAAAGGTATGCGAAAAGACTAATTGGAGATCCAACTTTGATGGGCATAAGGTGGCCTAATTACTATAACTATTTGTTCATGTATTTTTTATTTACAGGAATTACATGATTTGATTCCATCATCAGCTTTTTACCATCGGTACAATCTAAGCACCCTTACTTTGATGACACCTCTGTTACGGTTCAAACCAAGCATTTCGCTTTGTCGCTTATACCGTGCACATTGAAGGACTGGAACAATTTGCCTGCTGCAGTCTTCCCGTCCGGTTATAATTTAGGCCTCTTATCCACCATCGGATCGTAGTCAAGCAAAGCTTCAAGAAATACAGTCCAGTAATGCTCCATAATCATACATGACATAGTAAGAACGTTTGGGACGATTGATAAAATATCTATGTTGTAGTGACAGATGCTAACGCTCTGCTTATCAGTGAGTAGGTCATCGGTGCAAGGGGTGACAGATAACAATGAGCTCAAGGACTTTGTCGTACAATTTTACGACTTGTGTTCATAGACAAAGCGCAAGTGTAGTTTCGAAGCGATCTAAGTGATTATTTGAAGAGGATGGAAGAAATGCCTTCTCCGAGTCACTATCAGTTAAGTATATAAGTAAAATTCAAGTTTATCAATCTTAAGCATTTATTGGTATCCGTTTTGTAGTGGTAGATTAAACCGAGTCCATAGTTTCTTCGTCACCAAATGTATCAGTTAACTGAGCCGTTGTGCGATTTAGCGAATACAGCGATGTTGTGATGGACGTTATAGTCGCCCAGGGCGGCCGCGGTCGGGGCTCGGCTGCACATTTGTGAGTCAATGGCGCCGGACAAGCTGTCTCATTTGAATCGACACGTGAGGCGTGCATACTTATGTGTTAGCATCGCTCATCTGTATCAGGTCTATACCTACAATATAGATAGTGATCATGGAATCACCATCTTGTTTAAATAATCGAAGGGAGTGAAGAAAAACAGCTTCTATCTATATCTTCTATCCACAACCTCTCAATAAGACTTTTATCATATTAGGGACCTTTTTAAAAAACAATAATATAAGACAGGCGAACAACGGAGCGACAACCGTGCTGTAGTAGTGCCGAGCCCGCGCGGCTGTAGCGAGCCGGTGTTTGCTCGGCAAAGTGGAGTAATGGTGTGTGGGTATGTCAGCTCTGACACACTTCCAGCTATTTGGTCAAGTGCACACGTGTGACCCCTGCCCCCCGCTCCCTCAACTCACCTCGGCGAGCCCCTCGGGGGAACTGAAACTCATAAAAGTGACATAGAGCAAGACTATCTTTATAGTTTCCACAATCGATATTTTACTGTTTCAATCCAGATGACATCATTATTTATGATATGGTTCAAGGCACTTTTTCCGTGAAATTATGTACTACACTCAGTAGTACCCACGAAGTTTTACAAGTGAATCTGCATAATTGATCAATAAAAAATTTGATTTAAATATTCTTGACTCGATTACAAACATTATTTCCCCACCCAGTAGAAAATTACTCTTATGCTGCATTCGATGTTAAGAATTTTTTTTTTATTGATATAAACTAAAGCTTGACTGCGAATCGTTATTGGTAAGGCACACTAGTTAATTAAGAGCCTATTCGCTTTATTCCAGTCCACTACACCAAATCGAAATGTACGTGGTATAAATGACAAAGCGAAATGCTTAGTTCTGACCGTAGAGGTTTCAACAAAGTGAAGACGAAGTCGCGTGCAGTGGTTGTGTTTCAATATAATATACTGGAAGCAGTTGGCCTGCTGTACCTTGCTGTTATGTTTTACTAATGTATTAGATCGAACGCATGCAAATATTCGCCTCGCCACTGTTTGCCGGCCCGGCCCGGCCCGGCCCGGTAACAATCTGCAAACAGTCCTCACTGCCCAACCGCTCTGGTTGGTGCGCGCCCTACGAGGTGACGACGATGACGTCACGTGGCACGTTGCATACGTAATGCTCATTTTTGTTTTGTGTCATGTAAGTGAGTATGTACAGTTTCATTTGGTGGCCGTTTTTACGTAGAGCATATTTTTAGAAAACTGCGCAAAATTATCGCTTAGTACTAAATTATAATTTACTGAAATATGGATTGCAAAATGATACGATACCTACTAATAGCACTGAAAATAATGCTGAGTAGGTAATGAATGATGAATAGAATATATAGGATTATGCTCACTATGCACTGTGACATAAATGTTACAGGTAACATCGAAAAGAAAAAAAAATGAATTTGATAATTTAATATCCACATCAGGAGAAACTACAACCAGCGCGACCAAGGAACAATCAGAAACCTTAAACAGGAACAGTAAATGCTTCAAGAACTCTCCATTTATATACCGCTTGAACATACCACATACCTAACTTAGCTGACCTGATAAAGTAAAATGCACATTGATATGGTTGAGAAGTGTGTAAGAGTGATTTTCTACAAGCACATTACGGCTGCAGCCACGCGGTCAGCGCGCACAGGCGAGTGGTCTGTCGAGTAACATGTCAGCGTTGCGTGACTACCAGCTGTTTAGTTGCTGCTTTTAATTTATGTAGTTTATGAAAATTCATGAAAATTGTTCTTACGTGTAATGCATTAGCTAGCCGGCTCATTGGGCTAATTATAGCACGCTTGGACTGCGGAACTATGTCGTAGTACCAGTCCAGACTAAACGCAACCTTTTGTGAGGTTTTCATCTGCACTTGTCGCTGTCGAAACCTGAAGGTGTGTCTGTGGTTATCAGAATCCTTTATCTATATTTTTATTTCCTAGTATTTGAATTTAGAAACGTCAGAGTTTAAAAGGATCTCCATAGGTGACTACCTTCAGAGTCCAGAGATTCGCTAACTTCTCCCAATCTCAGTAGGTATGGAGATGTGTTTGCTAATTAGTGTAAAATAATAAGTACCTATATAATTTTCCTGTTCGTCGGTTGTACGTTGCCCAGAGCATGAGGCATGTGATGCGGAGCGCGGAGTGACCCCGCCACGATACGACAGAACGTTCTTGAGATACGGCCGCTTCGAGAAGCGTAGGTCAGGGGGCATCTCTTATCACTGCCCTGCGCCGCACAACCAATACAATACCTTAATTAAATCAAAATAAGGTCGGTTCTAAGTCGTTCAGGCGCTGGCCACATTGAGAGGTCGAAGTGTTATCGGAGTGTCTCTTCGTTATTTTCCGATTATAGTGATTAAGTATAAATATTCGTTGCTCTATTTCTGTAGCGGTGACAGCAGATAAGGCGCCGATACGGGGCTGCTGCTTTTATGGGGCTGCGATAAACTTGGTTATCGCGATGTTTGTCCTGCCGGCTGGCGCTGGTTGCTCCCGTCGTGACTGAGCACTGAGCACCGAGCCCCCTGCACTGCACTGTGTTCCACGGTGCTGCACCATGCCTCTTGAGAATTATTGCATAACTTTTTATTTCCTTAAGTAAGTCCGGTACCTAAATAAAGATTGTTTATTTATTCTTATCAACACAATAATATGTACTTAATACCAAGACAAAAAGAGATAAAAAAAGTTACAAAAAATCAATGATTTCCGCTATAAAATGATACATTCTAATTTTTCGCTGCCCTTCCTACACTGCTTATCGATGTCAGCGCAACAAAATTCAAGCTTCTCTCCAAGCACTGTTTTTTACTTTTGCCGCGAAATCGTTTGGAAATATTTAGAAGGTGTTTATGACAGAAGTGGTAGCAGTACGCCATTACATAATAATATTATTGTTTTTTTATTGCTGACAGATTTTTCGGAAGGTTGAGGAAGCCTTGGTGTGTTGCCACGTGTAGATAACATTAACAATTAATTGTTTTCCTAATCTCTATCTAATCAGGAAGCGATAACACACCAACAGATACCACTAATACAATGCATTACACGAATCCGTTTAAATTTTTGTTCAGAAGTCGTTCCTTGATCACAGATAATAATAGTATTTGCTTACCTAGTGATTTTTGTTTGTTACGAGTATAGTAAACTAGTTAAACTGTTTCGGATGAGCAGTAATCTAGTTGATCGAGCGAGCTACATCGCAGGCAGTCACGCGCGAGCTGAACATGTTCCAAACTATCCCGCTATATATCTACTACAGAACATGCTACCACTATATTCGTAAGTTGCTATATTATCAACTATTTTAATGACATGTTAAACAAAATTGTTCGACCGTTTTTTCACAAAGCACATTTCTTTGGAAATGCCCTTCTGCACCTTTACAGCTACAGAAAGTATAATTGTGGAAGTAGACAGTAACATTGTATAACAGTGGGTTAGTGGGTAGGAGCACCACAGAGAAGGGTTGGATGTTCAGGGCATACAGCAGATAGAATTAGAAATAGGTACGTAATACATAGGCTTCTTACTGAACTAAACTTCTTAATAATTGGTCAAAAGAACGCACAGTCGTTTCCTTATCTCGCTACGTGTCCAAAGCACAATCAAACACAATGATCTGCAGAAATTCTTATCACATTATGAAATATGGGTGTACGTGTAATGTCGAACATTCCAATACTTAGCGACTCGCTGACGAATCGGACAGAACTTTCTGTTTTGGGTGTCAGTAGCACGGAAGCAAGTCAACAGGTTGTAGTGAAGTAGCGCGACTCGCAAGTGTGTGACTATCTCGATCAGCATTCGGTAAGTAGGTGCTAGCGCTGATCCCGAGTGTTCGGCGACGGGTCAGGGCCACGCGCATCCACCGCCACTACACAGACACGCAGCAGAGGACACACTTGTGGCTCACAGGCCACACGACATCAGCTGTGCGTTGTCTGCTAAATGAAAACTTGAATGTTCCATCTGTGTGACAAAAGCTTACGCATTTCTTTTAATCATTGCTCCATTGCAAGTCTGCTCGTAACTACGAGGTTATCTTTAGTCTACAACAATCTAGATAAATCAGTCAGCTAAACAGTTTTGACATAGGTTTCTGCAAGAATCCACGAGAGGTTTGGGTCGGCACAAATAATATATCTGTGTGCCTAGAGCCAGTTAGTTTAACGTTAACACAATGGAAATGTTTGGCTCTCTAATGGGGTAAGCGCTTATATCAGAAATAAGAGAAAAGAGCTGGCGAATCGAAATGCTGAAATTTCAATTCGAATTTTCAATTTTGCAATAGCTGAGCTATTTTGGAACGCTCCTACGAGCACAAGGGTAATTTATCTACTCATGTGGTAACGAGTATACCTTCTGTAAGTACCTGTGGCATGTGATGTCGGATTGCTGCCCCCTCTTGTCGCGCGGGTATTCGCCGCGTTAGACAACCTGATCGGAACTCGTTTCAATTAACATTGATATGATTGCAGCACAGCACATGTTGTGGTCCCCGGTAGCATTGTGTGTGCATTCGCTGCACACTGTGGTGCGCAGGTTGTTGCGTAAAGGGCGGCCGCTTACATAAGGAGTGCACCGTCGCTACTGTGTGACTACCTACGCTGTTGATGTCTTTAATTAAATATTAATTAGATCAATTAGTCAGGTATGACTGTAGGAGTTCTACTAAAATACCTATTCTTTTAATAAGTTATTTAATGAAGAAAGAAGGAAAGAAAACATGTTTATTTAGCACACAAAAATACACAAACACGACGAAGAAACAAGTATATAGAAACTTAATTTAAAAAAAAATAACAACGACATCTTGTGTCTCACGCCTTCGCCAATTAGGTCCAGTTCAGTATACGGCTAGACAACTACGTAGCAGTTGCCTGACGTTGGTTTTCAACTGACTTTGATACGGATGTAAATCAGATCAATGAAATGTAATGTGAGTCGATCATTATCAGTTGCGTTATTGATAAATGAAAGGCGATCATGACATTCAAATTGAAATACTTATCTGCGTTGCTGATGCCCAGGAGTAAACCCAGGGTCATAATGACGATGATTAAACGTGAGTATAAAAATCTTGTAAAATCTTGTGTTACTCCGAATAATCGACCGATTAGCTGCGGATGAAGAGGGAATTATGCCCAAACAGCTTGGTCGTGACCTCTGCGATATAAAACAAAACGCTAGAACGTGCGCTGTTCACTAGTAATTACACTGTTATGTTAATCTGAGTAGCAGCGGATAAACATGCAGATATCCTAATAAAAAATGACTAATGACGAGTATTTTTAGTTTGATTATAAACTAAAACTAACTATTATGTAAGTAAATGTTTTTGTTTGTTTTTCGTAGCAGAATATTATTGATCGTGCAGTCTACGAAGGAATGTTGACTCATTATACGTCGTGCAGGTCATTTATATAGTGATGGCGTGGGTATATGCAGAAGCTGTAAGGTACACGCGTCCTGATTGTCACCCATCAGAAGACACACAACCTGCTTATCTCATTTGATATCAGCGTTTGTATCAGGACCTTGAATTTCTGATTTCTAAATCTTGGTAAAAAATTATATCTGAGCACGTCAAAGTAGGTACCGTCTATTAACTATTGAAACTAATATTTTTTAAAGAAGGTTTTTTAGAGGTGGGAAATCATTTAATGACTTCTCCCACTCTATGGTGGAGCGCGAAGGCGTGTCAGACTTACTGTCTAAAACCGTTCTACCTACATGTGACCATTTTAGAACTTATTCCACGGCTTTTGTAGCCATCGGTCCTATTGGGCCACTGCGGTTTTACTGACATCTCCTTGAGACGCACTTGGAACACTACGCGCTGTCGACGACTCGAACTTGGTCCGGATGGTTATGAGGACAGGGATATTAAAGTTTCTGAAAAAATCCAAGAGAACAAATTCGCTGGCAGAGTACTTGCTGATCTCATAACTGTTATAAAACAAGTAAAGGTAACCGAATAAAACTGGAGCCAGTAGATTCATATCTCAATTTTCTCATTCTCATCCCTATCCACTGTAGAAATAGCCAGATCACCGATTTTATTATGATCAATTAAATGGCGATTAGTATCTATTAAGTTGATAATCGCCGGAGGCGCGTGGCGGGCGGTAATGAGCGGTCTGATGGCGCTAACAAGCGAACATCGCGGGCTAGCCCGGTCGGAACCAAAGCAGTGGCCTCACATTCATTTAAGGCACTTGCTCCTATTTCGTGGCATAAAACAGTGACTTTCTGAAGCTTACTCCTCGGCAACAGCGGAGCATTTAACTCCGGCAATATGCTCAAGGGACTGTACGCCTTAAAATACATTAGGTGATATAGTATATCAAATGGCTGCATTGTGTTAGTTAAAACACGATTGAAATCGATTTCAAAATATTAATTGAATTATTAGTAGCTTGTTATTATGAATTACTCATTAAGAAATTAGGAAATAAACTATTTATACAGTACTTAATTACTAGAAGAAGTCGTTTATTTTGTTGCTAACAAATTGTTCTATTGTTTCTGATTCCTCATCTCTCTAGCCTTTTCTCAAATGCGGTTAGATATTGAAACCGATTTGGGGTCGGTTTCTAGTCTCACAGGGTGTGACTGATACTCGACTACTTGTGTTTTATATGGAACCTATCAGACCTCTAAATACAGCCCAGTTAACAGGCAACACAATACTTCTTGGATAGACAGACTTTCTGGCGCCTGACCTGTAATGACTGTCAAAAATCAACTAACGACTTTACGTGCTTTCCGAGGCCCGTGCCTCCGTAGCGTCATTAATGTTTTAGATAAACTTAGAAAAGTACATATGAATTAAAAATACACATTAGTCCGGTTCGAACCCACCATCCCACACATTAGAGGTGGATGCCTTAACTACTGGGCTATCATAACATACACTATTTCTGATTAAATCGATGTTATCCTCCGGTTACCAAAGCTCATAAACGTGCAGCAAGTTGCGAGGACTCGCCGCGTCCTCCTCGTCGATATCGCCCGTTATCTGCCGTACGACTTGCTTGCGACATTTGACGGTGGGCAGAACTATTAATATATATCGCGCAGTTTACGAGCCTGCTCGACTCGCCTGGCCTGACTCCGTACTGTCCTTACACGGCGTCACCGCACTATACCGTGTCATAAACTGAGTACAGGTATCGCAGCTCGAGGGTTTATGACGCCCTCGCTATCGAGCTGTATAACATGATTGAGGATCGCTTGTTCCATTTCAACATTATAATGTGGAAATTATTACAGTTGAGCAGTCGAAGTCATAAGCCTAAACAATACTGTGGGATTTTGAATGTCACAATGGTTCTTATCGAGTGACCGCTTCCGACATGTTTGACAAGCTCGTTTGGATATCGATGGACTGTTTGACTTCTGCAACCGCACCACGGAGCTATGAATGTTGTGACTCTACTCACAAAAATATACTGTCAATTTAATAAATAGGTACCTAAGATAAATTTGCTAACAAAATCATTTAAGTACTTAAACACATTATCTAGGTTTGTGGTATTTTCAATCTCTTAAAGTTATACAATTACGATGGCTGTGCGACAAAGTTAAGCAGATTGTATACTAACTATGGTATGATGATTTCAAATGCTTTGCCACTTTCCTTATTTGATCTTGATAGTGATACAACAGAACATTGAATGTTTGGCTTTCGTCCACGACAGGCGATAGTCGGATCCTAGTGCAGTAGATATGTGCAATGAAACTCGTACAACATTTTTGACCAATTTTACCGTGCACCAATTTTATTACGATTGCAAATTGTCAGCATAAAAATATTGTTAATAATGTTCCATATATAAAGGAAATTATACCTACTACAAGGTACAAGAATCAAGTGGGTTTCACAATATCGACATTAGTCTATGTTGAATTTATCGAGTAGGCTCATGACTCAAAACTTTTACTGCACGAACCTCCCAATGATCAGTGCCATGGACTGTGATGGAGATTTTGCCAAAATCGTCGTTGGATCTACGATTGTTATTTAATGATATTGGAATACTTCTGATCGTCTCATGAGCTGGTGAGATAACATTTGGTGTTGTGGTTAGAAGGCTAGCAGTTAGCCGGGCGGGAGTGTTCAGAATGCGGGTCGTTGTATTAACTGGAGTAGGTAATCCAATGTTAAGCATTATTCAATCGCTACACATTTAGAAACGTTATTAGGTTTTGAATGGCATTGGCGTTTACCTACATGGTCAAAAACAATATTTTCTTGTTGACTTTACATATTTAATTAGTGAGAGTGGTGGAAGCCCAGCGGAACCTGTTATGTAGCTGTTTTAACACTAGCCTTAGTTATCAGACTTCACACATGCTTATGTGGTTGGTAATTAGGTTCCATCACTTTGTTGTAGAGGTCGTAAAGCAAGATCGAACGTCCGGGACGGCGCTTGAAATCATAAATGATTGTTATTTCATAAATAATTGTTTTGATACCAAAACACAATCTATAATGAGGAGTGTGGTTGACAACACTCCCGTAGGTACATGTGTGTGTGGTGCAGAGTGTCGAGTCGCCGCGCTATCGCCACAGATAATAAATCGTGCGATAGCCCCTGAACTGTGACATCTCGCGGACTGACAGCGCAACACACATACCTACATGCTGCAGGTAGATGCAGAAGATCCACTCTCTATGCGGTCGTAGAGAAGATATTTACTGGTGTAAATATGACAGCCAGAACAGAACTAGTAAACTGAATCGCATGTGATGACTTAACTACAGTGGATCAAGACTTTCTCTTCACGATACCTATGATGTAGTTCGTGTTGCTCATTCATGTTCTCTTTGCAGGTGGTCCTTCTGGCCGGAGCTGCGTGGTGTATGTCCCAGTGTTATAACGACACTCACAGTGAAGCTCATCAGGCGGTCAGGCCGCAGATAATGGCAGTTTGCGCGCCGGCCACTTAGTAGGTTAATTTATAATGCAAACTGTACGGAATAATGAGCAACCTAATAAATATGGACGACCTGATTTGCTAACTTATTTATATTCAACGAAAATGTGTGTCGCACCGGTTATGACCTTTAAACAATGCTTTGACGAAATTGTCACCACAATCAAACCACAATTATACAACAAAATAGCTTCGTAGGCAGGCCTTTCTTATCTTGTTCGAGACACAAAGGACTGATATAACGATCTTCTATACTTAAGTACATTTTAATAAAACTGATTTAAAGTTGGTAGTAGGGCTATCTTTGTGCCTAGTTTTTAGTGTCAGGCAATGGGTACTGAATATCCTGATTTTGGGAAAGCGTTAGAAGTGTTTTCAAATCTGACTGGCTCGGTGGTTGTTGGAGTTTCATACAGGTAGATCAGTAAACCTATATGAGAGTCATACATACCTAGGAGGCATGCAATAACATAAAAAAGTCCCTTACTATTACTAGAGACTCTTAATTTTGTTATTACAAAAAAAGGTACTAATTTTTTTAGTTGTATTGAATTTTTTTGTCGTCATCTATACTATCGCCATCTGTGATCTATTCTATGAAGTACTTTGTTTGCTATAGCACATTTATTCATCGTTCCGCTTTACTCTACTCTACGCACGAAGATGCTGCCAGCAAACTAATACAGATGGCGCTGAGTTCAATAGTACGAGTGCCGTTTATTTTATTAATGTATATTTCAGTACATAAAAGAATGATGTGGTTTTGGTAAATCTATGTTTATGAGTTTTGCCAGTACTTAAGAAAAGGCTATTAAAACAGCAAACGGAAATGCCCATGGGAAAATTTCTTGAAACATGAGTAAATATATCTAAAAACTTACAAAGAAAAAGTTTGATAGAGGGGAAATCGGTAGCCTTTGTGTTTACCCTTTCGCGAACATTTCTCTTTTGTTTGTAAGTTATATCTCGAGGTCGTTCATAACATATCGTACTTGTGAGATGTGTCAATGTTTGCTTATTAAGGGTGCTTTTAAACCAGAGATATGATAACTTGTTATAGATGCGCTTGATATCCACCAATCACATTCATTTGTCCACATATCTTAGAACTTCAAGAAACGGATTCAACTAAGATTTTTTTTTATCGAAGGATGCGTGATATGGATGTTGGCGAGTGATAAATAGCTATGTACAGAGCAGAGCCTACAGTAGGCGCTTTATTTAGGTACACTATGTATTAAGTGCCCTATTATCGATAGGTTGCATAGCTCAAGTTCTCGCAGCTACTTTGCGGCGACGCATTTTCTTAGTACATCTTACCTACTCGCACCGCTACATATATATATTACTAGCTGTGCCCCGCGGTTTCACCCGCGTTTTTCTTGTTTCCGTGGAAATACCGAGATAAAATAATGCCTATAATTGCCTCCCTCAATAAATGGACTATTAAACAGTTTTCATATCAGATCAGTATTTCCCAAAATTACCGCGTTCGTAAATGTATTTATTATACTCTTCAAAGATCTTATACTTACAATCATCAACAAATATATTTCGAAAAAGATTATTACAGGATTTTATGTTGATAAAAAACTCCATGGCCCATAACTCATTAATAGGTACCAACTCTTAACATCTTACACACGTGATAACTTTTAAACGAAATATCCGATTGAGATGAAACAAAAAATATTTTACTTCTACTTATATACTCTTGATAACATAATGCTTAATTTCGATAAAAATTAATATTACGATACATATTTAACGTAGTTTTTTTCGATTTTTCGAACACAAAATCGGTTATTGTGATTAAACCATGATAGCTAGATATATGTCCTCGCAGACTTTTTTGTAGGTCTTAACGGGATCTACAAACCCGTAGTACATCATTTTGTTCTATTGTCAATAGTTTTTGCAGCGCACGCAAAAATAGGTTTTCGATTTTACACCTTGTGTTACAAAATAGCAATTTTATTACGGATCCCTAATTTTGAAAAAATAAAACATAGCCTATAGCCTTCCTCGATAAATGGACTACCCAACACTGAAAGAATCATTCAAATCGGATCAGTAGTTCCAGAGATTAGCGCGTTCAAACAAACAAACAAACAAACAAACTCTTCAGCTTTATAATATTATAATATAGTATAGATCAGTGGATCGAAACGGTCACAAAGTTTCACAGCTTTGCTAAGTATTAAGTCCTCGCAACATAGCTGAATAGTACATCTCGCGCTATATATATCGGCGCGAGAGCACTCCGGGGGTCGAGAGGAAGTAATTGTTTGGTTTGACAATGCGTGCGCCTATTGTAGTAGTTATAGCTTGAAACAATTGTGTTAGTGTTCGTACACAAGGGATAATAACACCAGAGATTAAGATCGCCTACAGTTCAGCTTTACTTGATGCTGAGTAAACTAGCGACGAGGCAATAATTATGCTTTCGCGACCATGGCCTGACTTCGTTGATATCGAAGTGACCAAGGACTATTTTTGGGAAAAAGGAATGAAAACTTCAGTTACAATGTACAATGATATCTACTGTCGTGTAATGTCGTGCCGTCGCCAAAGATTCATAGTTTTGAGCGTAAGCTATGAACATGACGAATAATGACGAATAAGCATCTATGTAGCTATGCAGCTGCGACGGCTTAGTAAAACCTCTTCAATGTTCTAGCCTTCATTAAGGCTGCCGATTGGCCGTTGGTTAGGCCACCACCTCAAGTCTCTGGACTACTAATTGTAGTCTGTATAAGAGGACATAGCTTACTCTGACGATACAAAAAATCTTTACGATCAGCAGTGGACAACTTCCAATGGGATGAACGTAAAACGGTAGACGCGTGGTCTGAACGCTTAAAAAAACTTGTGTGGACATTTTGAGTAAAAGTGTACCTATCATTTCTCGTTAATATTTTCTATCACTCGTATGGATTTCATTTACGACTCTAAAACTTATTTCATTCATTTATATGACATTATGTCTTTTTTTTAAATTGTAACAGAAGTAATGCCCATGTTTAGTAGGTAGGTATATAACTAGGAGTTACTATTTTTTTCTTACATTATTTTTTTTTTACTTCTAGATTGTAGAGTTCTTTAAAAATGAACAACAATGTTTTAAAATTCTACACCGAGCAGGTCGATATTACAAATTAAAAATAAACTGCTCCAGGTACTTCGTCTTTCAGTGCGATGGTAGACAGATTCTATTAAAATTAACGAGTGCTCACGTTTGCATACTAATGCCCGAAGTCTAGATTTTCGTAAACAGAGCTTAGTAAATTACGAGCTTTGGAATGAAGCTGAACTATGTAAGTTTGTGTTTGAATATTTTGAATACACTGTTGTAGAGCGACGCTCGTGTCCTTAAAATTATAAATTTCATTATACTTACGTACTTAGCAAAAATTTAAGCGTATTATGCACTTTATGTTTTAAGCTTGTAAAACAAGCTTTATAATCTGATATTAATTGATATAATTACTCACCCTAAAATACAAATATTAAAGGCAAATTAACAAAATTCAATAGTATTTATCAATAAAGTTAAATGCCCGGGGTCATAAATATTGATAACTAGTTTTTGCCCCCGGCTTTACCCGCGTACTTAAAATATAGTCTATGTCACTCAAGAATAAAGCAACTTTGGACTGAGCGGCAATGTTCTTTAAAAGAGTAAACATGGAGTTTCTTGCCGGTTCTTCTCCACAGGAAATAGCTTTGGAACAATGCTCTAGCTTCTGACGTTTTATGAGTGCCCATTTATAGTGCGCTTCACATAAGAAGTTTCTTCGCCGTAATGTTAGCAATACGGACAAACAGGGTTGCTATATTTTTAGCAATTAAATTATTTCGTTATTTTTAACAATTGTCTTATAACTTGTTGGTTTTTTGTTGTTTTAGAAAGCTGCTTTATTCCTGAGTGACATAGGCTATATTTTATGTACGCGGGCGAAGTTACGGGCAAAAGCTAGTTTTCCAATAAAGTATACGACGCTAGGCTCCATTTTGATTGTCGTACAATTCTTTCAAATACTGAAAACGCCACGCCACAGTATCGTGCCTTCATCAACATCTCCCTTTTAAACCTGCTTTTTAGGGTTCCGTAGTCAACTAGGAACCCTTATAGTTTCGTCATGTCTGTCTGTCCGTCCTCGCTTAATCTCGGTGACCGTTAGCACTAGAAAGCTGAAATTTGGTAACAACATGTATATCAATCACGCCGACAAAGTGGTAAAATAAAAATTGAAAAAAAAATGTTTTATTAGGGTAGTCCCCCTATATAAAGTGGGAAGTGTTTTTTTTTTAATTTCAACCCTAACGTGTGGTATATCGTTGGATAGGTATTTAAAAATGAATAGGGGTTTACTGAAATCATTTTTTGATAATGTCAATAATTTCGGAAATAATCGCTCTAAAAGTGAAAAACAATGTGTTCCCTCCTCTAACTATTGAACCATAAGTTTAGAAAATATGAAAAAAATCTGAAAAGTAGAACTTTGTAAGGACTTTCTAGGAAAATTATTTTGAACTTGATGGAAAGAACAGTTTTTGTACAAAAAAGACAAAAGGGTTCTACAAAATAATTTCTGGACTAAGTTTGTAGTGTAATCGTATATGCAAGCATTTTTTTAAACTCATAAGTGGGTACAATTATTGTGACGGACTATCGTTAAAATCGATTTCGTTTCGCATTTCGTGCAACAATTTTGCTAGAGTTGACAACTCCTTTTTAGGGTTCCGTAGCCAAATGGCAAAAAACGGAACCCTTATAGATTCGTCATGTCTGTCTGTCTATCCGTCCGTATGTCACAGCCACTTTTTTCCGAAACTATAAGAGCTATACCTACTCTTGAAACTTAGTAAGTAGATGTATTCTGTGAATCGCTTTAAGATTTTTACACAAAAATAGAAAAAGAGTAATAAATTTTGGGGGTACCCATACTTAGAACTGAAACCCATTCGTGTGAGGTATTTATGGATAGGTCTTCAAAAATGGTATTGAGGTTTCTAATATCATTTTTTTCTAAATTGAGTAGTTTTCGCGAGAGACACTTCCAAAGTGGTAAAATGTGTCCCCCCCTCCCTGTAACTTCTAAAATAAGAGAATGATAAAACTAAAAAAAAACATATGATGTACATTACCATGTAAACTACCAACGAAAATTGGTTTGAACGAGATCTAGTAAGTAGTTTTTTTTTTAATACGTCTTACAAATACAAATACAAAACGTTTATTTGTTGTGTCTTATATCTATAAAAATACACTATTATTGAAACATCGATCAAAGTTACAACGAACTACAAAAACTTTTATATTATGTTACTTGCTGCTAAGGAACCCTCCATGGGCGAGTCCGACTCGCACTTGGCCGGTTTTTTTTTTCTTTAGACAGACAGGCGAGCCAACATTACGGCAGAAGAACTTCTTATGTGAAACGCACTATAGGCCTATGCACTGACTGGCCTCTACTTTTTATCACACGGCCTACGTGAAATAAAAAAATGAATTTTGAAAAGGCAAAAGTCAGTAAATGTCAATGTGTGTGTGAGTGTGTGTTTGTTAATCCTTCTCGCTCAAATGGCTGAATGGATTTGGTTGAAAGGCACACTGGTAGACCATATCTTGAAATAGCACAAAGGATGTTTTTATCTTAGGGGTATAGTCTCTTGGGATAATTATCACTTACACGCTGGCGCAGCAGTTGGCAGAAACTTGTATTGTATAGTTTGTAAACAGTTGCAATATGCAATTAGCTTTACATAAATTCTGACTGTGCAGCTTCTTGACAATTCGATAGTTACTGTGAATGATTAATTTGAAATAACTGCTAATTAACATAATCTGAACACACACTTAATTTATTCATTATTTTCTAATCAACTTCAAAATTAAAAACTTCTTTTCATCTTATTCTTAATTGCTATTTTCCATTAATGCGCGGTAAGTTAACGATAGTAATTAGTTTGTTCAGAAGGCTGACTTGTGATTATTATTTTAGTAGTAAAGTAATTAAGAGGTGCTAAGCATTTTGTACTTCAAAACGATTTTTTGTCGACCTCTCTATTTTTTATACAAAAAGTTATGCGCAGAATGTCCACTCGTAACCGTATCTGTAAATTTATGTCTTAGATTACTTACATATTAAAGTAGAGGGACGAGATTGAAAAAATTAATATCAAATGTCCACACTGGCCTTGGATCGAGAACAATCTTTTGCCCAGCCGCAGAATAGTACAGTCTCATAATAATTTATTTTCTATTGAAAGTGCGTCGTATTGTCAGCAAAACTTAGACAGCTCTATGTTCAATTAGAAGACATCTGATTTTATTAGAACCTGGTTATTATGACTCTCTATCGGCGCTCAGCTAGTGCAACCAGATGTAATGATGAATGTCCCTCCCTTCTTTAAAAATGAGCTTTCTGCCTGTCCGATCGTGTAGCCTGTAGGGGAAAGTGTCAGGTCCAGCCGTGCCTGCTACTCCGGATGTGCCAATTAATTTCTTGTGTATCGAAGAAGCGCCGCTTTGACCACTCTAGTGCTGTGACCATATAGAAATATAAAAACATAGGATACCTACTATTTAGATACTGTCAACCGTCAACTGCGAGCAACATGTGTACCAACTAATCGAAAATGATTTAGAATCTTGATAAATAGGTTTTTGTATTTTTGTACGAGCATGCTCTAGAAAATGTACCTACTGTGTCTGGAAATCTAGGGTATATGATATGAAACGAATAGAATCATTATTATCTATGAATAACAATGTAGCTCCATTCACTTTAAGTTAACGTCGCTATGCAGACATAACTCTCAACACTAAACGGGCTAAGAAGTACTCATCTGATAGTATCCTATTTCATCACATCGAGTTCCAATGGTAAGTAAACGTGAACAATAAGTCTTACTGACACGAATCGTATCACGAAGAAGGATGCCCTATCACATCGTTTATGTAACTTCGTACCTAGAACTTACGACGCATAGGTATCTATGCTTACGTGCACCGAAGTACGTGGAACTGTGCACTAGCTTCTGACGTTTTATAAGTACACATGTAGGCCTATGTGAAATAAAATATTTTTGATTTGATTTGATTTGATTACGACACTATTTTGTCTGATTTAGATTTTAATTCATACGTTCTGAATAATTCTGAAGAGTACAGAACGACGTACTGAACATATTTGTGCTTATTTGTTAGGAGACGAACAGTTACAAGGCCGACCCCGTTTGTCTTTAAAAAAAAGGCAATCATTTTACTTAAACCACTTTAATCACCACAGACACAGATACATGAATTTAACACTGAATTTTGGCAATGTCCCTCTTAAGTGTTCCCTATATTTGGGCACAATAGATTACGCGGCGGCGTCCAGAATTTCCATGCACTAGGTAAAAGTGAAACATCAGCATGTTCGTAGTTTTAAGAAACTTGCAGGATTTGAAGAAATTGGTGAGAGTTTATGGTTTTAAGAAATTAGTCCTTAGTTTTGAAAGTGATACTAAGGTAGGCTGATAACGATGTCAGATCACGCGGGCGAAGCCGCAGGCAGCAGCTAGTCTCATAATAATAGTAAGGTACCTTTTTATTTTGCATAAATTACATAGTTATACGTTATTGGGTCTTACTCTCTTTTGTTATAATTTGATTTAACTACCTACATTTTATTGATTCTTGTATATCCAATAAAAAGGCATCTTAACACAACTGTCAACTTCTCAAGTATCAGTGATAGCAGACTTTAAGGTTCCTGCGATTAACCGGAACATCGAACTTTATTCAAGTCTACAATAAGTTGACCTCCTACTTTGAGTATCAGATAATATGTTAGTTGGAGTGTAATAAGCACTTGTTTAAGGACAGCGCCGTTTGATCTAAGTCTGACTGTTCACTGATGTGTGTAGTATTTGAGGAGTGTCATTACATTATTACCATTTTATAGAAAATCAGCCATTCGTTTATTCTGGAGATTTTCCACAACACTTGAGTGATTTGCACAGAGAATTATTTAAGTTCTAACGTTGATTTAAATATAGCCGTAGGCTTCAAGAAAAAAAAAGTCAAAGGCTTCTACTTACAAGAGTAAGATTCTTTTATGTTAGGAATGTTAAAATATGACCCTTATCAAGTCAAGTTTCGTTATTATCTTCAATAAGAACATTACAAGGGACTCTGAAACACGGTTTCTCTTTTTATGACTGAAAATAAACAATCAAAACTTCTAGTTGTTATAAAAAAGTATTAGCCTTCATTTGTTTTGATGGAAGTACATGAGACTGGCTCTATTCAAAAGGGCTATGAAGTATTAGTCAATTAAGTGGATACAGTAACATTCTTTCAAGAAGTACATAACTCAAATTTGCCTCAATTTAGTTTGTGTACTTTTCGAAAGCTCGTAGATTCTATAAGACCAAATACTTATTAAAGACTGTCATTAATTATGATATTATAATATTCAAGCAAACATCAAGGAAATGTTTTCTCTAGCAACCACGCGATCAGTAACGATATCTCCATAACACTACCGTGATTTTTGTTACAAAGGAGATGTAAGCTTGTACTACATAACATGAAGTACTAGGAACTGAAGCTCAGGGAAGATGTCAAGTACGACTTTTAAAGGCTTTTACTAAGATACCTGTTTATATTTAGCTCTTCTTGCAATACCGTACCCTTACCACGTAGGTACTTGGATAAAGGAGGCCGACCGCATCAGGCAACGGCGCTCTTGCCGCTGCCGGGATTCCGATCGCGATTTCCGGCCACCGGAGGCGCGGGCTTGCGGACATTGAGCAATGGGTAGCTCGCTGTCCGACCGTCCGGTAACTGTCCGGACCGACCCCAAGTCGTCGACGGCGCGCACTGTTCCCGCGCGCCTTAAGGAGTTACCAGCAACAGTAGGGACCCAGCTGGGTCGAAGCCTTACTGGGGCCAGGGTTAGTTTCGAAAAACAGCTCGAACCCCGATATGAAGGCTTGAAGTTACGTGGTGGTTTTTAGTCAGTAAGAGTCTGACACTACCTCTCACTCCACCCAAGAGTGGGGGTTGTAATTGATGATATGCCCACCATTAAAAAAAAAATGTAGGTACTTGGAAAGCAAAAGATTTTAATTTAATCTTATGATGTGAGCGTGTTTTTAAATTTTAACTGATGTGTTTGTTGTGTGATTCTGGAATATTTTGTATCCTACAAGGGATTAAAAATATAACATGACAATAAGCTTGAAAGCTATCAAGAAGAAGTACCTATGTTAACCAACTGTTGGTATCCGTATAAGGCTTCGTTTAAGGTTCGTATGTGTTTAACGTACATGTATTCAATGTTGTTCAAAGTATGTGTACTTGAGTAAGTCAAGTAATTAGCTTTAAATTATGATTTCAGCTTTTGTTCTTATTGGTTTTTTGATACCCACATTGACATCATTGTAAAAAAGCCTCTAAACTGCTTGGCTTTATAATACATCTGTCTAATAATGTGTGTTTTAATAATGCTAAAACCCTGAAAATTTTGTATTGCACCTTTGTTAGAAGTCAGCTAGAATATGCATCTCAGATATGGAACTCACGTTACCATAAGTACATCGATCGCATTTAAAATATATAAAGGCGTTTCATTAAATATCTTTGTTTTCATCAAAAGATTCCTTATCATTCCATCGCTTATCTCCGAATCTGTAAAAAGACGTGAGATTGCTGATTACTTGTATTTGTTAAAAATTTTCAATAATAATATTGACACCCCTGAACTTTTATCTAAATTTTATTTTAATATACTGAGTAAATTTTTCCGCCATAATCTACCCTTACCTGTACCTTAAGCTTCAACCAATTATAGACAGAATAGTTTCATTATACGTGCAAGTAGACAGTTTAATAATATGTGTAAGCAGCGTGACTTAGATCCCTTTACAACTAGTGTGACATCGGCCAGAAGACGCATAAGCCCCAAGTTTTTTAAGTGGCCTTTTAATTGTTTCCCTAATTTTATGCAATTTTTTTTATTATTCTTACTGTTACTTAACCACTCGTTTAATCCTTTCAATTGACTTTGTTTATGTAACTGTAACTTTTAATAAGCTACATCAATCACTGTGTAAATTCAATTCAATTAATTTATTTCAGGCATCTATTTAAACCTATATACGTTTGACACACTTTAACATACTTTTAAGACAATAATAAAATAACAATACAATAAAAATCGTTTAAGATTGCATAAATAAATGTTAAAAATTAAAAATGCAATAAAATTATAAAATTAAAATTAAATTCATTAAGATTAAATTCAAAAATCGTAAGGGGTTTTATGCTCACTTCTCAATTTTAATTCTGATACTATACATGAGGACTTGTAATTGGCTTGCTGTCGTCTATGTTTGTCTTTATTTTTAATTTTTATAGGCTGTAAGTCATCCAAGATGTAATAAATAAATAAACAATGGATAAATATGTATGTATCTAAGTATGTATTTACTATTGTATTTGTTTCTGGCAGATAATGCCTAAGGCATTAAGTTAGTCCGCCATGTACAGTTTTTTTGCTCAAAGATTTAAATAAATAAAAAGGAATAGTAGAGCATCGTCAGTTTTTTGCTGACATTTAGTAATTGTGTCATATTAGGTTTCCACATTTAGTTTAATGGTGGGTAGTGCTGAGCTATATTTCATATTCTGACATATGTTTGCTAAGCCCATTACAGGATTCTCTTTTCTAGTCTTCATGTCTAGATAACTCCTCCTTGAATCTTCTCTACTCTCGTTTCGCCAGCTAAGCCGATCTTTTCGTCAGACCGTTCGCTTTGCTACGAATCAAAATCAACAATCTACAACAATCGAAACTAGACTTTATAATTAATTGAATTATTATGACCGGCGATTGTTATCGCCGTCCTTAATCAAATAAAGCCTTACAAGAAGGAAGCTAAATTACATTAAATGCTACAGAATCATGCGCCTACATCGACAACTTTATATTTGTTTAAATATTCTCAGAATGGTCCAGTTCTAGCACAGTTTCCGTGAACATATTCCAATATAATACACGGACACTGTAAGTGTACCGACTAACTTGGGTTACAGTCCTCTGTGTGCCAAGTTGTGGGTCATTCAGTTTACTGCTTATTCTACTTAATGTAAGCACTGCGAGCAAATACTTGGAATGTATTCTGTGTATTTCGGAGACATCATAATTTAATCAAATAGTGGCACAATGTAATCAACAGCTCGCGGTTGGCTGTCCATGACTCCATTGTACAGAAATGACGCGGGCCGACCCGGATATGTATACCTATACATATATGTTTCATGGATTAATCAAGGGATGTTTAGATAACTAATAAATCATGTACAGAGCAAATCAATTTCTTGACGATAGTGATTCCAATAACCAGTTCTACGAAAGACTGGAAGCTAGGCCCGACTGTTTTATGTCTGTTGCATTCATTGATGAATAGAAAATAATATAGATAATAAAATTTATATATATTTTTTTTACATAATATAAAGCTGCAGTGTTTGTTTGAACGCGCTAATCTCTGGAACTACTGGTCCGATTTGAATGATTCTTTCAGTGTTGCTTAGTCCATTTATCGAGGAAGGCTATAGGCTATGTTTTTTTTTCAAAATTAGTGATCCGTAATAAAATTGCTATTTTGTAACACAAGGTGTAAAATCGAAAACCTATTTTTGCGTGCGCTGCAAAAACTATTGACAATAGAACAAAATGATGTACTACGAGTTTGTAGATCCCATTAAAACCTACAAAAAAGTCCGCGTGAGCATATATCTAGCTATCATGGTTTAATCACAATAACCGATTTTGTGTTCAAAATAATTATTAAATCGTCTGAAGAAAAAAAACTACGTTAAATATGTATCGTAATATTAATCTTTATCGAAATTAAGCATTATGTTATCAAGAGTATTTATGTAGAAGTAAAATACTTTTTGTTTCATCTCAATCGGATATTTCGTTTAAAAGTTATCACGTGTGTAAGATGTTAAGAGTTGGTACCTATTAATGAGTTATGGGCCATAGAGTTTTTTTTCAACATAAAATCCTGTAATAATCTTTTTCGAAATATATTTGTTGATGATTGTAAGTATCTTTGAAGAGTATAATAAATACATTTATGAACGCGGTAATCTTGGGAAATACTGATCTGATATGAAAACTGATATTCAATAGTCCATTTATTGAGGGAGGCAATTATAGGCAATATTTTATCTAGGTATTTCCACGGAAACGAGAAAAACGCGGGTGAAACCGCAGGGCACAGCTAGTTTATACATATACTCAATATTCAATTATTTATTGCATTCCACAATTTACATGCATAGGTGGTAGATTAAAATTAATTAGACCCAATTTTGGACCCTGTTGGGCACAACAAAAGACAATATTAAATAGGATGAAAAGAACTTATAGATCAACTTAATCTAAGTATAATTACATAATTATAAAATTCATTACATTATACTAAACATTCATATCATTATAATTAAGCATCCATTTTACTATATTAAATTATTCATTTCATTGTAATAAACACATAAAAATAAAAGGTTCCTCTGGTAATAACAAAATATCCATAATTACTATATTTATACATTGTTTTAGCATTAGCAAACATAATATAAGTAGTGATGGGAACATAAAAAGAATCATCAAGATCAATCCATAAACAAAAATGTAATGCGCGTATTAGTAACCTCAATAACATGGACTATCAACATACTAATATGAGTAATGATGAAAGAATATAAGCGTGGCAGCCTATTGCATCCTAAGTTTACAATAACAACGAAGCTTTTAAATCAGCACAATGAATTGAATATTTACTAAGGTTGAGCTACCGACACATTGCCATGCAAAACATAGACTTAGCGGTATCACTTCTAGGATCAACTAAAATTTCCAATAAAGCACCAACGTCGATTTTACCCATCTGATTCTAGACACATTCGACCAAAATATGCTGGACATCGTCTCTAATTTCACACGTCACAATTTAGGAATGATCTATTTTTTCATCATGTGACCAAATTTTTTGGTAGGATAGTGTCCAAAAAATATTTGTTGGAATTGGTTTTATTCGAGCCTGTCTGGCTGCGTGACCCGAGCAGTGCGCAAGCCGTTAGTGTGCGAGTCGTCGCCGCGCCGCCCAGAGGCCGTTGTTTAGTAATTGGCTGTCACTTGGAAATCCTCCGCCGGTCATCATATTGATGGCTGCTTCCATCGCACGGATCGATTCGGATTCGGGTTATTTATGTATTATGGATGAAGATGTAGCTGAGACATTCGTTATTGCCTAGGCACGGAATTAGTTTTCAAAAGTAATTATTAACTAAGTATATCTTCTGTTGCAAACAATCAATGTAAGGGTTCTTACAATTGCTGGCGTAGTATGATAAATTATCTTGAATTTAGTATCTACAGAAAGCACTTAAAAATTTTAACATTTGCAAAGTTTCTTACCTTACTTTACTAAAATATCTTTTACACGTGCAGTCTATGGGTCAATTATACGCAGAAGACTATCAACGCCCTGCGCGTTCAGTATAACAACGCGTTTAGGATGCTGATGCGGCTGCCGCGGCACTGTAGTGCATCTGGCATGTTTACCGATGCACATATTTATGGTTTTCATGCCATCCTTCGTAAGAGGGCCGCATCTCTGCTAAGTCGTGTCCGTGGCAGTAACAACGGCATTCTTCGCGTTGTGGCCAATCGACCAGACTGTCCAATATTGAGGCATTGTATTGAGATGCATGTGAAAAAGTAATGTGTCGTTTTAATTTTAGGTTACTAACATAATTTTTTAAATATAACTACTAACAAAAATATGGATGTGTTTTGTATCTGAGGCAAATAAAATTATTATTTTTTTATTCATTTTTTTAACATGTTACATATATATTTTTAAATATTTCTTAAAAAACAATCAGAAAAAACATTTAAAAATATAAAAAACAGTATCCCACCGGTATCGGGTAAATTATTATTATTATTATTAAATATCTTCAACGTTTTTTAGGGTTCCGTAGCCAAATGGCAAAAAAAGGAACCCTTATAGATTTGTCATGTCTGTCTGTCTGTCTGTCTGTCCGTCCGTATGTCACAGCCACTTTTTTCCGAAACTATAAGAGCTATACTTTTGAAACTTTGTAAGTAGATGTATTCTGTAAACCACATTAAGATTTTCACACAAAAATAGAAAAAGAGCAATAAATTTTAGGGGTCCCCATACATAGAACTGAAACTCAAAAATTTTTTTTTCACCAAACCCATGCGTGTGGGGTATCTATGGATAGGTCTTCAAAAATGATACTGAGGTTTCTAATATCATTTTTTTTCTAAACTGAATAGTTTGCGCGAGAGACACTTCCAAAGTGGTAAAATGTGTGTCCCCCCCCCTCTAACTTCTAAGATAAGAGAATGATAAAACTAAAAAAAATATATGATGCACATTACTATAAAAACTACCAACGAAAATTGGTTTGAACGAAATCCAGTAAGTAGTTTTTTTTTAATGCGTCATAAACCGAAAAAAATACACTATTATTAAAACATCGATCAAAATTACAACACATTACAAGAACTTTTATATTATGTTACTTGCTGCTACGGAACCCTTCATGGGCGAGTCCGACTCGCACTTGGCCGGTTTTTTTAGTCTGTAAAGGCGATTGTTGTGTATCACTCTCAACAATCTAGATCCATTTCAGCACAGTGAATCAAAAGAGATTGTTTATTAGTGGGGCACATCAATGCACCCTATGCATACGACACGGCTCGTGTCACGTTGGCCGACGCTGAGACGATGACAAATCGATAAATGATATTTGTTTTGCAAATAGGTTTTTAAACAAGTTTTTAATGAAAATATTTTTTTCATAGCAAGCTAGCTAGTGCTATAAAAGCACAGTATAATGCCTTTATAATTAATACTCGTCAAGATGAATCATACAAGCCCAAACTCGATGGGGTTGTGTTGTTTAACTACCAAGCTCCTATAGCCACCTTCCGGTTCCATCATCAGATCATAATAAATTTGCATTGTCATCTGATTTACACTTGCATGCAAAATTTTAGCTCAATCGGTAGCCGGGAAGTGGGTCAAATTTAATTTACAAGATTTGATTACAGACAAACATCGGGACAGGTGAAACTAAATAAAAGATTGTAAAAACACTTTTACTCTACAACTGCTCTAGGATGGTGCGGGTGACAGCTGTCGGAGTCATACAATATAGCTACCTATCCTTTTCTCTCATCTTAAAGATGCATATTTTCGTCCTGCTGTCATTTTACCAATGTTATGTAAAAAAGACCGAACACGTTTTTTCACCCGTATTGCTCACTCACTCTAGTCCCGTCATCCTGGAGCCTAGTCCTAAGTCTTGGAGGCGGTTTCGTTTGCTCTTCGTTTACTAGACTGAACAAATATTAGTTATAGGAAATGATAAATTATAACAGAAAAGAATGATGATTGCATGATACTAAACGAAAGTTACGTAGAGAAAATGTTGTTACATAAACTGAACATATACACCTCCTTCTCCTTGCGTCGTATTCCTCAATACTAAGGGTCGTGACCTCTCTGCTTCATCACTTTACTTTTTATGGTGTTTTTTCATTTATTCCTGTCTCTGGCGGTGTGAAGGGCCTTGAATACTGTGGAGTCAAGAACGGTGCGGATCTGGTCAAACCAACGTTTTGGGCTGCGCCCGCGGTCGTTTTCCATCTACTTTACCAGTCACGATTAGCCTATCGAAGTTTCCATCGTCTTTCCTTGCAATGTGACCGAAGTATTGCAGAATTTTGCGAAGACACTCGGATGACAACCGCGAGGTGATTTTTAGTTCACGCAGCATGGATGGCAACAAGCAGATTTACATTCAAAATCAAAGTTCGCGAGTTGATTGGTAAAAAGTTGGCAATAGTTTCATCACAGAGTTAATGTTTTTCTATTGTCGATTTGGACCAGTTATTTGACTATTTTAGTGCATGTATGTAGTGTATTAATTTGAGTATTTATTGTATAGTTGTATATATTTATTCTATGGTTTATTAGTATATCTATTCTATGGTCTATTAGTATATCAATTCTTGTATTTGCCTTTTTCTCACTCTTTTATTACACCTACTACTAGTTTTACTCCGCATCACCCAAAGGTTGACTGGAAGAGAATGCCTAAGGCATTAAGTCTGTCTCTGTACCCATGTGTATAAAGTGTTAAATAAATAAATGGATACGTTGGTCCGAAATGCTGTCCAAGGGATACGAAGCATTTGTTATTCAGCACCATATCTCAAAAGCGTCAATGCGCTTTCAGCTTCGCTGCTGTCTTCAGCGTCCAAGTCTCAGCGCCATAACAGAAGACCAGAGTCCGCGCCAATTTGGTTTTGGTCTTTACGGTTCCTTCAGATTTTGTGTAGCTGAGACGTGGCGCTCTTAGCCATGCCAATTCTTCCACGGACTTCTTTCTCGCACGAGCCATCGTTGCTGACATTGGAGCCCAGTTAAATAAAGTTGTCCACTATTCCCATGTCCAAAGTGCCAGTGAGCTCCATTTTTCTAGACCTATCCGCCACCATAACTTTGGTTTTAGACCTGTTCACGGAAAGCCCCATCTCCCCGCTAATCCGCTCCATTCGGTCCAGGAGTGCAACCATTTCTGACTCATTTGCCGCAAGAAGAGTGGTGTCATCGGCGTAGCGCAGATTGGTAATTTTTACGCCGCCAACTGTGATGCCTTCCTCCCAATTCTCGAAGACACGTCTTATAATGTATTCTCCAGACGCGTTGAATAAAATAAGCGATAGAATACATCCCTGGCGCACTCCTCCGTGAAATTTAAAGGGTTTTGAAGTTGATTTATCAACTCTTATGACCCCCTGGCTTGAACTGTACAGGATGTGAAGTAGGGCAATGAGATGATCAGGGACTCCAAGTTCGTGTAGGACTCTCCATAAGCAATGCCAGTTGACACAATCGAAAGCCTTGCTGTAGTCAACGAAACACATCACCACCAACATAATATACACACATAAATGAAAATTATTAAAAAGGCTTGTTTGATTATTACATTACTTTCACCATAAATTTTAATCCTTACTCACTAATAACTCAGTTTGACTTTAGAAAATATTTATGCAATATAATATTTCTAATCTGTACATAAGCGTCATCCTGCATTTTTTTTTTTCAAAATCATAAAGTTTGTATGTAATAAAGTCGCTCAAATTGTTTCGTTTAAGCGGGCAGGTAATTTATAATGTACCTTTAACATATTGATTTATGTGGCACATGAGTTTAAATCTCTGCGATAGTAAAACTTTCATTAAGAGATCCATCAAGCGGCACTGTTTACGGCTGCAGACCATGCGCCGGCACGACGTACACAAATACCCGCACATCACAGTGCAAGAGAGAGGGCACGGGACTTCAGCAGTTCATTGTGATTAACAAATATTTAATGAACCGGTTACATTGGTAAAGTATAAAGTAATATTATAGTAGTTAAATGTTGGTGAACACAGGATTTATCGTAATGACACGCTGATGATACGATGATGATGATGCTGCGCTCCATTGCACGCTGGTATTAAAATATATGTAAAAGAAGAATGACTAAAATGCAGCCTCAAAAAGTCGAGTGCTTGTCGGCTAATTGTTTCTACTGGACGTTCTATCCGTAAACTGAATAATGAACATATCACTAGAAAACGATTCCGCAACCATTCATATAAGACAGATTCGCCATTGGAATGTTTTTCGATAAAACTAAATCATTTTTCGTTTCCAGAGCAGTGATTTTATTATTAATTATATGTTAATGAATTTCGCTTGTCTTAAGATTGACGGCGAATTCTCCGGGAATGGAGAAGTCTGTAGTAATAGAGTTGTATGTTCAAAGTTGATTCGGTGGCACATTCTGTTGCTGGAAAGGCTGTCGTTGAAAATGATGTAGATTAATGTTTCTGTTTACAGCGAAAGGTTTACTGGCAGGACTCCGCTGGAGAAAAGGAGATAAATTAATGATGAATCATTGTGTCGACGAATGGCAACGCGATCATACGAGAACGATAATGTACGTAACTATTACAAGTTTACGGCATGGTTCTCGTATATTGTGCGTTATTTAAAGTTTTCCTCGAAGCTCTGCTATTCTTGGCATTTTGATAGATCTGCCTATCTGCGGTTAAACAAGTTACAAATAAAACTGAAAAGTATACAAGTACATAAATAATTTACGTGGGCTATTCTTAGGTTGTTCCTCATAGAGCGCGCTAGAAGCGATTGTTTTACAGATAACAGAAGCTGACAGCTTAATACTACAGCGATCAAAAACTGAGCCAACAGCGGTCTGTTGCCAGTTCTCAGGCAATCGAGTCAGCCTTCGGAGAAGCTGAGCGGCTGGAACAAGTCTCATAGAGTGCTTTGTGTTCTAACTATAATAGTCTCTTGTATTTAACTGCTTTTTTCATTTTTTATCACCTATCAATTTTAGATGAAACCATAATACGAGTATATTTTAGGGAAACCCCGCCTCCATAATATATCTATCAGAGTAAATAAATGAGTATTTTGAAAATATTACTGAAGATAAAATAAAAATATTATATACGAATTTCACAGGCAGCATGCCTTGATTTTCGATTATCACTGTAAAATATTTTTTAATTTTTTTATTATTGATAGGCTCGCATTTGACCACCATCTCACCTGATGGTATGTGATGATGTGGCCGATGATGGAGCACGCTTGCCTAGAAGTAACCTATTCACTCTTGACTTAAAGACCGCTAGGTTGTAGCTATCAGGAAACACAGACTCCGGCAGGGAATTAGCGCAAAAACTCTTTAGCTGTACGCATAATGAATGTGTTTCCAAAACGCTTTGTACGAATGGGTGGGATATCCACCATGTATCGATGGCGCAACACCGTACGTCTAGTGGTCCGATGATAGAACGGACTATTTTTTTTAATGACTAATTTCAATAACTCAAATAATATAACAATGACAAAATATTCAGGAACTAATAATAAATGGAACAACAAATGAATCGGCTTTGGAATCATTGCATGTAGCAATAAAATTCTTGTATGGTGGTAGTGTTGTAACGACGGTGGTCCCCCAGTTCCCGGGCGAGGTGCGGGTTGCCGCAAGGGGGGTAACACAATTTATTATGATATTCGGGTTAGTGCAGGCTGTTGACAAAACACCACAATCAGTAACTCTTCTCTCGAGCCGGTCAACCCGCGCCACGCAATAATATTTACTACAGAAGTACCTACAAAACGCTTTTCAAAAAAAAAAAATTCTTTACATTGCCCTTCCTGAAACTAACTGAATAAAAATCATTACTCAGTGTTACGAAACACGTCCAAATAAATTAAAAAATTAAATTCAGTCTGTTTCAAATAAATTCATAAATTATTGAACGGTTTTTCATGCGGTTTTCATCAATAGACTGAGTAATTCGTACAGGTTTCAATTTAATGTTTAATAATAGCAGACGTAGTTCTTACACACAACAAGGAAACAGCGTGCTTGGTTACTACATTGGTTTTACTTATCGACCACCGCAGACGTACTTATTTGTTTGTAGTGGTACATAGGCAGACTTAATGCAACAAGGCATCCGCTACCAGTCAACGTAGTTGTCGCACACAACAAGGTACCAGCGCACTTCGTTACAACTGGGAACCAGCGTGCTTCGTTTCAATATTGGTTTTCGGCTCTGTTGTTATATGACGTCGCTGACCTACATAACCAGGTCGGACACGTGCCGGGCCGGCGCCTTAAGTCGCCGAATTCGCCGGATGGAAGCTCTCAAAAGCAAAGTATCCAACTTTTTATTCTCAGCTTATGATCGAATGACGGAAAGTTTCCGAGGGTAACGTTAGATACCTGTTTGTGTTTGATTCTTGATTTCCTGCTGTTATGTAACACAATAAGTATGATTGTTGGTTTATCCTTAAAGAAGGCCAAAAGCTTACAGATACAGATCAGATGGATAGACCGCGAGAGTTGACGGAAACAATCTAAGGCCCAAGCAATAAACAGTAGCGTTACAAATAAAACCGTCTTGATGTTTGTTAGCGCTGTCCTATTTGCTATGAATGTGCAGTAATCTGCAAGCTGGTCGCATCAGTTATTGCAGTACGTGGCTGCCACGGATCTGGGAGAACCACTTCCTTGAAGCTGCCGCCTTCTGAGAGGAGAATCGATCAATTGGACTATATTGAAATACGTCAACTTAATGCACACTCTAATGAGGTCTAGGATTAGGTCGGCGATTATTTTTAGCTATAATAAGATACTCAATATGCTTCTTTAGTACAGGGGCGGATAACGCCGTGACTACGTTGAGGAGTCATGAGAGCGGAATCATTTGAAGATCCGATGGTTACTTTTTAGGGTTCCGTAGCCAAATGGCAAAAAACGGAACCCTTATAGATTCGTCATGTCTGTCTGTCTGTCTGTCTGTCTGTCTGTCTGTCCGTCCGTATGTCACAGCCACTTTTTTCCGAAACTATAAGAGCTATACTATTGAAACTTTGTAAGTAGATGTATTCTGTGAACCGCATTAAGATTTTTACACAAAAATAGAAAAAAAAGCAATAAATTTTGGGGGTCCCCATACATAGAACTGAAACTCAAAAATTTTTTTTTCATCAAACCCATGCGTGTGGGGTATCTATGGATAGGTCTTCAAAAATGATACTGAGGTTTCAAATATCATTTTTTTCTAAACGGAATAGTTTGCGCGAGAGACACTTCCAAAGTGGTAAAATGTGTGTCCCCCCCCCTCTAACTTCTAAGATAAGAGAATGATAAAACTAAAAAAAATATATGATGTACATTACTATAAAAACTACCAACGAAAATTGGTTTGAACGAAATCCAGTAAGTAGTTTTTTTTTTAATGCGTCATAAACCGAAAAAAATACACTATTATTAAAACATCGATCAAAGTTACAATACATTACAAGAACTTTTATATTATGTTACTTGCTGCTACGGAACCCTTCATGGGCGAGTCCGACTCGCACTTGGCCGGTTTTGAATTTTATCGGACGCTAAGAAGCAGTCATCGAGTATCTTGGACGCGCAAAACGGGATCACTGTTTCAATCGGTAATCATTAATTACCTAATTACGGGTATAAATTCTTTACCAGAAAACTTTACCGATGATTCCTATGCCACTAATTTATTGGGCCTTCCATAGGTAACTTAAAAGAACAAATGGAATCCTTATAGGAGCACTTTGTTATCCGTCGTCTTTGTTACCCTAAATATCGGGAATGCGTGGTGGTATCGAGTTGAAATTCAAATCTTAACTAGAGTCAGGTTTGTGGTCCCTTGAAGCAAAAAATAAACTTCTAAATTAACGAAAATGTATAGATAAGGGCGTGTATGTGAATAACCCTGCAATTTGGCATGAATGATGGTCTTAAAGCACAGGCATATGGATAAAGTAAATTTGTCGTAACGTCACAAAAAAAAACATGCAATCCGGAAAAATCTTTGAGAACCCATTTGGGAAAGGAATTTATAAAGGTAAGTTTGGACCTTGGAATTACGGTAACCTCAGTGTGCGAATCCGACTCGCACTTGGTACTTCCATTTTTATCTTTCCCCCTATTGCACTTAAACGTGGAAGTCTTATATTTGTTATACCCATTTATATATTGAGGTGTATGGAGTCAAGAGCCGCGCACTGCGAGATGTATTAGAGAGAGTGAAGTCAAGTGTCCTCTGCACCCTACCTGGTTAGTATCTATCTATATTGATCAAATACGCGGCACACACATTTCCTTTCAGCCGGAGTAAAGTTGACATGTCGAGCAAGTAACCGACCTGGAATCTAGGTACTTTACCGAATAGCTAACACTAAAGTAATGTTGTCTTGGGAATCGTTTATAAAATCTAGTTGGGGACCCGGTGTACCCACCATTAGGCCACAGTATTATCACCATTATCATTTGTTCATCGAAATCAGAATTGTAAAAAAGAATCTGCCGTGTGTGACCTATCAACACATGACCCTTGCTAGAGCACAATTTCGAAAAGTAACTAATAACAGCTTGTATTTTTGTCAATAGGTTGTTAGTTACACCTATATGTAAATATTTTCCATACTCCCGATATAAATATCGGGCGTATGGCTGAACCTTTTTACGCGTCAAATGTAATATTGTCACAGACGGTTGACGTGAGCGTTCGTTGTTTGTACTAGATCCCAGCCCAATCCCACAAGGCGTGACCCCACACGTGCCTGGCAACCATCAATAAGCTTTGTTAATGGACGTTACAATACATTATTTGACCCTAACTACAGATTTCCATTAAGGTTTAAGTTTGAGGGACTTAAAGTTGGTTGGTAGTGTCGTGTACGGTGTAGGGAACAGTTGTGGCTGCTCCACCAGCTACCGGGACAGCTGCGTAGCTTTAACTTCTCTTAACTCAAGTTGGTCAAACTGCTGTGAATCTGTTAGGTGCATTTACGAATCAAGTTGTCCTAAAATAAAAAAAAATATAGATCTTCTTATCTATCACTAATCGTAACCTGTCGTAGCTTTAGAGTTAGCCTAGCCTGGGGCTCGGTGTCTAGGGACTAGGGTCTGGGGCGTGAGGTCTATGGTCTAGAGTCTGGGGCCTAGGGTGGCATATCTCATGCATATTCTGGATGCAATGGTTAAAGTGATCAACAGTTTCTTCTAAGTCTTGATCGCTTTTATATCTACTGAACCTGCGTGCAAAAACTAGTTTTTATTTATAATGAAAAATATTAAATATGTCTTACACACTGTTCCAGAAATTATTGCTATAAAAAACATGAGTGTAAAAAACACTCTAGCTAACTAGCTAACTAATATTTCAATCAGAAATTCTAAATAGAGTTTATTTACCTGCGGATAGTAATTAGTGCCGCGAGCTAATTTATTTAGCGAAGAGACGACGCGACGCAAACTGCTTAAGAGGCCGGCGACAGATGAATTTCCATACAAACGTAATACCACTCTCATTTGCAGTTGGAGCATATTTCCAGCATATAATGATGATAATCGATTATAGACAATATTTATTTATCTAGGTTGCTACGCCTTTCTTTAAAAAAAAAAAATAGTTATTTAAGCGAATTGTATTTCGCACTTTTTTACAGCGTAAATGGCAAAACATGCCATTTGGCTTTTTCTGTATTAAAAATAACAATATTTTTAATATTCTCGACGTAGGAACCTAGATAAATATTGTCTATATCCAAATATTATCATAATATGTTGGAAATATGCTCCAACTGCAAATGAGCGTGGTATTACGTTTGTATGGAAATTCATCCGTCGCTGGCCCCTTAATTAGCGTTCGGGACAGCCCTAACGCTTATAATATTAAAAAAGGTTTGCGTTGTCCTAGAACGCTAAGGGCAACTCAAAAAAACATAGTGTGGTTTTAGTCAGCAAAAGTCTGATAGGTACACCCACCCTAGAGGGGAACAAGTCATTGGATGATTTTCCACCTGAAAAAAGGGCAGGAGATATACTTTTAAATCAGATGACAAAAGTCTATGGCATCTACCTAAGCTATTGGATGTAACGTGTATTCTGTTCGGTGAAGTTACAAAAGTGGAGAATTCTGAGCAGCAAACAAGAATTAGATAATACTGACAGTTTGAAAGTTGAAGAACTAGAGGCAAGCAGGATGATCACAAGGGATCTGCGAGTAAAGAAGAAAGTTTTGATCAGGTTACATTTTATCGTTGCGAGCGCCGGCGGCTAACAATGGGAGAAAGGTAGATATTACGTCAGTGCATAGACTGTATACAAGTAAGTAGGTACTTTGTAATTTGACTTACTATAAACCTCCGCAAATAATAGTAATTTATTATCTATTTATAATGTGGTGGGTCCATTCATGAGGCGAGAACTCATTAGAGACAGCACTTGGCGCGTGAATAGTCTAATTTGCATACTTCACCCAGAACAGACAGGAACAGAAGCTCAAGTCCATACGATAAGCGATCACGCACGCACAGATGGACAATTGGACACGCACTTCACGTACAGTGAGTGCACGCGACCGGCGTTTGTTTGAGATCATTGCATTGCATTGTTTATGCGTGTTACGACTAAACTCGCTCGTCGTATAGCTGACCTTCTGTACACATGTTTTGTAGTTGTAGCTAGCGCAACGTAGATGCCTGCGGGTCTTGATCAAGTTATGTGCTATACTTAGTTAAGATTTTTTTTATTAAATCATTTACTGTTTGTTCATAGTGGGCGTTATAGTAAAATCACTCAGCCTGCAACATTTACTATAGTGCTAATTTGAAAATAGTAAATAATTAATTAATTACGCATTTACATACGTACAATATTTAAGTCCTTTGATATTAAATTAGTTTATTTGCAGTCAGTTAACTAAATTATTGGCTACTAGTGCAACAAAACTGTAGAAGTAAATGTGTAGCCTTACACATACCTATCTGACATCACTCCAGTGCCCTCCCGAGGGATAAGCAGGGTGGTGTAGTTACAGTAGGTCCATATGGCAAGTACCTAAGTATCGTTCAAGTCCTATGGAATAAGGACCAAACCTAATAGCTATTAACCGATTACAAATGTCACATGAAAATAGGACCCAATACCACGCGATACACATCACGAGAGAATATAGAGCACATAATACTTACTAGATAGTTATTCACATTGACGAAAATAACCGTTTTATTTTCGTGCCCATGGACACAGTTTAGATTCACACAAGAATGGAATATAGTGAAAGTATTTCAGGGACAGCCCTAGATTTATGCGCGAAACCCCGGAGGTCAGTGACAACTCTATCTATTACGGTTTATAACGTCTGCCTGTGTGTGTATAAGTGAATAACATAATCGTTTTCATTTGAAATACAAGAATTGCTGCGATTTTGCCATATAAATAAAAAACTTTTTGATTTAGAATATTCCATTTGCAAAAAACATGTTCGTGTTGTAATCTTCTTATATGATTAATTATTTACTGGTAGATTTTCGAACAATACTTATTAATAACAAAGGATTTTACGTGTAAATCTAATGATAGTTGGCTAGAGTGTACTTATGTACTTAGTACACTCTTATGTACCATCCACCTACCTATATTGTGTGTGTATGTAATGTATGCGTAACTGTAATGTGTAATGTTGAGTAGTGTGTGACTTAGAGTGTCTTAGTTCTAAGTAAAATTTTGCTCTAAATGTACATAACTGAAGTCGTCAGTTTGAAAGCGCTGCCAGTTGACACAAGGTTACCTCACCTATGCTAACACCCGCTAGGATTATAAATATAATGTGTAACGTAATACGCTCTCACATATACGACATTAAAGTAATACATATGCATGTGATGTGTTTTATCATCAGCACCAGCTAGTGGACTGACCTTTTCATTAGTCGCTTAGCTGTGAGTTCGCTAATAACGCCGGTTAGTGTTTGCGATGGTGTTGTTGTATTCTGTGGTGTACATCTATCTCGAAGAATATTCAATCTAATTATATAACGCATGTACAATACAGTGGTGGTCGAGTGGTAATGACCCTAACTTACGAGTTGTAAGTCGCGGGTTCACACCCAGCCAAGCGCATTACTTTGTGTAATTTATTTCATCACCACTGCTCTCTCAAAACGACGAAGGAAAACATCGTGAGGAAACCGGCATGTCCTACAACTAAAAATTCGATGACGTGTTACATTCACCAACCCGCACTGGGACCGCGTGGTGGATTAAGACCCATTCCCCCTACTAGAGAGGAGGCCTGATTCCCAGCAGTGGGAACATTAAAATATATACTGATTATGCTTATTATATATAAAATAGAGCGTGAATGATACTGTAATGATGAATAAACCCGAAAGAAAAGTGTCCAACAAAAGTTATATGGGAGATTTAAACGTAAAGAAAACAGTGAAAACACTCTGATAAGTAATATTTTTTAACAAAACCCTTTCATAAGTAAATTTTGACGCCAATTTAAACTAGATGAGGCCAGTGTTTCCTAGCTGACTACCCTGAGAAGAAACACCGAAACAAACTCAGTGATCGAAGTCTCTCTTGAAGCCCACACAGCAAACGTGGTCAAATCACTTGAAAACCGTGGAAATTAGTCTTGCGTAAATCTCTATTCGGTATCTATATTTGGTATCATAATTATGAAAATTGATGTTTGTTGTTAATCCACACTTCTACATTAATATAATAAAGAGGTAGAGTTTGTTTTTTGTTTGTAGGAGGTAATCTCTAGAAGTACTGGGCCGATAGCTAAAATTTTTTCACCAATAGAAAGCTAATTTATTCCTGAGTGACATAAAATGTATACGCGGGCGAAGTCGAGGACAAAAGCTAGTATGTTATAATTAATTTTCCACCGTCAGCTTAGTTGATTGCCTAAGTTAGACTTAAGTACATCATTTAAATCTATATAATTTTCAAACACAATAAGCTCTACTTAGTTCTTGTCTGTTCAAATTACTATCAATTATCCAAAGCTCTATTTCTACTACAAATTACTTGAGATTTTAATTGCATTGCCCCTCTCATCCTCTAATCTCCTAGTACATGGACACAGCCGAGCGCGCGATGTAATAACAAACGAGTCTGCTCTTAACTGTGCGTCTAATCTTATTACTAATGACATTAGTTAGTGTTATTTGTTCCGACTATCGTAAATCTAATCAGGAGTAAAAAAAATGGTTGCCTGTAAAGTCGGTTTTACGGGCGAAGATTTTACGTGACAACGTCTTTTTCTCGGTAGAATATTAATTAATTAATTAATTTTAAACTAATAATTTACTTAACACTATCAACATTTATCAATAGTATGACATAACCTATAAACTCAGTTTCTCAACTTTTGTGTCAATCTAACAATTAATCAATCAATCATAGTTTACGATAATGAAATATCAGTGTACAATTATTTACCTTTATTGTTGTAGTTGTTGTAAATGACGAATCTAAGCACTCCACATTTTCACTACAGACACAGCTGACGATACTTTAACCACACGTGTGAACTTGTATTATGACGCTTTCTTGTTTTTCCAACGCCAAGAACGTTCGAGAAAGACAAAGACAGAGACACAAGCATGCGCCGATTCAATGCGCCTAATTCTCTAGTGCTGCGCGCGCGGCAGACCGATCATAGTTGAGTGGGAGAGAGACGCAAGGCATTCGGCGGGCCTCTCTCTCGTTCGGTGACTCATCGTAACGTTACCGAGCGTTACACTTTTTCATAAGTGACTCCCAGCCGCAACCTAATTTAAGACGTTGTCACGTCAAAACTTTTTTTATTAATTGACTACAGTCGATACAGTCTACACATTAAAATGAAAACATTCGGCAGATCTTACCGATGTCGTTTAAAAATAAGTTTGTGTTAAATCTGATTTGCATAAACGATCTGAAGCCTACTTAATTCCATTATGGTAAAATTGGATCTGCATTCATAATATATGCGTTTTTGATGTGCATTGACTGTTATAAGATTAGTCTAGGAACGTCATCTATGTTAATATTAATTAAAATCGTTAAAATTATGTTAATAAGTTTAAATATAATTTAGCCGAGAGAAACAGCAGTAGGTATATAATAGTTTACAATGATGAACAGGTAGGGTAGTAAAATACTGCAAAACATACACCAATTATAAAATGAAATGCCGAATTTCAGCACGTCACGTCATTCAAATGAAACCTCTCGTTCTGCGTGTCCGTTCCAATCCCGCCAGTCCGTGTGTCCGCTGCGCTAGGGTTGCTTCACACCGAACATAAAGCATGTTAGGGCCGCCACTAAAGTTTTTTACAAACATCGTTTGTAGTTGTTTAGAAGTTTGTTAAGATTTGTTGTTATTTACTCGCAGCCCTACAGTCACAGGATATAAACTGCTCCCCTCTGTCTGGAAGCTTTTGTTTTTAAATTGTCTCGCTGTACTGTGTGTGGGAAGATTTGTGCTTTGTTTTGACTAACTTGGTATTTACACAAATGACATCAAGAGGAATGTTGTTGGATATCCGTCAGAGAGGTGGCGCAGTTTGTCGATGGCACGCAGTGACGTTAACGAAACTTCGCCGCCTTCCTTTGTTTTCCTTGAGATGAAGTGCTCAGACATATAATTTTACAAAAAGTTCATTGTGTAGGTATGTGTGAAGCCTAATCTTATAATTCTGTTAGAAAATCTTTGGTACCTTTAAGGACAAAAACATAATATCCTGGTTCAAACTAAATAAAAATAAACGATGACGATAAAGATTGATATAACCAGTCTGTTGGACAAGCGCAAGAGGCTCCTTTGAGGTGATCATGTTTTTATTGCACATATTTTTATATTTTTGTTTCTAAAACACATGCATGACTAGCTTAACTGCGTAATATGCAAATATGCACCTATTTGCACATTGTGCAGGTTATCCAGTGTATTTTATTTATTGGGTAAGACAAACAATAACACATAGAGTGTTATATAAAGAAAGGCTTTGAAATAGTTTCACAAATATGATACCAACAACGTTCTCTACCCAAAAAAAACATGAGACAATTGGTATGACAAGCGCTTTATTTTAATAAGGAAAGCCAAAAGTTAAAATAACAAATTACAACCTGGTTCACAAATAATATAGCTGGCTTATTATTAATCATAATTATTTATTTTTTTACAAGTTGTATAAAATTATTTTGAATTTTCTTTTAGGTAAAGAAAACAGACCTAGATCGTTGACATTTTTATAAAAATGGCTCGTAAGGCGATGAAGAGGGGCACGCAAGCCAGCATGTTCGACTGATAGTAGTGGCAAATACAGGCCGTGCGCGCACCTCGCGTCCCTGGCATGTTCTGGGCACTAAATAGCACAACTTGTTACTAATATTTAAACAATCATACCAGTCATTACATCAGTCATACAGTAATGTAGTTTCAGAAAATATATGAACCTGAATCACAAAATAGATAGGTACAGAAGACAATCTCATGTATGTACTTCACTTTTTACAGCTACGCTCGGTGGACGCACTCTAATGAGCCAGTGGCGTGCCTGATGCCTTTACAGGGGGCAAGCCAAGGAATCTTGACCTAACTACTACTACCTTGACCTAACCTACATATTTTTTTTTTTTTTAATCTTGGTGTTTCAAACACTTGTTCTTTATAATAATATGTAATATTATTGGCAAATACTCACAATTGAAACAGCGGTAGCCTTTCTATGTTCGCTTTTTTTAAACACACTTATCACTTAATTGTCGAGAAAGAGAACCAACTTTCTTTTGGCGGTTTACCAATAATAAAGAATGAAATAACAGCGTTCAAGTACTTTTGAGAATTTTCATGGCACTAGCGAAGTTATTTGAGTCATACCTAATGCTTGGAATAAAGCATTGTTATTAACTTTTCTGAGAAATATTCAAAATAGTAAAGTTACAAGATTATATTTATCTTTAAAACTCAAACCCTACCTGGCCAATATCAATTCCACACATAATAATATCCACACACAACCACAAGTATAGTTTCCGAATTCATAAACTGTTAAATGACGGAAAACAAAAAAAAAACTATCAAAACAATAATTACGTACAACACGATAACCGATCAAAGCAAATTTGAACTGAGTACTTTTTAGTTCGTACAACTTTACGCGTCATAGAGGGCGCCTCGTATTATAATATGCGTAAAAGATTCATTGATAAAATTCCCGAACGTGGGCTTATTTTACTACAAATCTGGTCGACGAGTACTTGCACACAGTCACATACTTTACTCACACAGACTCACATTTTTCATGTTTTTATAGGGAAGAATAAGATGGCAGATAAAGCCCGGTAAGAAGCCTATCGGTTAGAGCGAGATCGGAGATCGCGTGTCATTGTTACGTAGAACTGTGCAAGATGGCAACGTTGCATTAACCCTGCGTCCCGAATTACGATAAAAGTGAATATACCGCGAACACGACCAACGCTCGACGTCACAATTATTATTCAGTTGCGCTTAATTTTGTGACTATCAAATTTAGTCGGATTCGCGATTCATTTTTATCTCGATTTGGAACGCTGGGTATGTTGTATTTATGAATGAATCTTTCATTACGCGCGAAGTTTAAAGTTTAGATTTTTATTTTAGATAATTGGTTAAATGTTCCACGACCTTAGATGTTGTGTTGTGTCATGAAATTTTACCGCAAGCCTGGCTTTTTTGCTTATATGGCTCGCACGCCACTGTAATGAGCGTTTGAGCCGGAACTATTCGAGCAGGCCGATATCGTGTCCGTGTTTGTGTGCGTTGCTCGAACGCGCTTTGTATGTATATTGACTTCTGTACCTATTTATTTTGTGCCTGAATTATGATTACATAGTAATTTCATGATTCAGGTTTATTCGAGTATATGTGCAGTTATTATAACCCTACGATTCCTTATTGAATGACGGTTATTTACTTATACTCTCAAAAAGTTTTACCTTTCGATAATTCAGAAGTTTGTTCCTGTCCGTGAGACTTGATGAAAGGTCGCAGGGATGCTCACGTAATAGATGACACGATGCTTGCACTGGCTTTGACATTATGTGACACTTCCATGTCTACTACTATGTCTGATTTATTACATTTGAAACTGGAGGTGTGGTAAGTTTGAGATATTTACGTTAAGTTGTTATCACGTGTTACAATGTAACGTTCGGACTAACGCATTTGATACAAATCAATCGGCACTTAGAATAATGTCTATTGTATTATCATATCAAATGGAAGAAAAAAACGTGTTGCGCCGACCCCAAATAAAACGGGACTAGGGCAGGAAGATGATGATGATGTATTATCATATCAAATAAGCGTTGGAAGGCCTCCTACAAGGTTTACCGATGACTTAGTGAAGGTTGCAGGAATCCGATGAATGTGGGACGCGCAGGATCGTTCATTGTGGCGCCACTTGGGGGAGGCCTGTGTCCAATAGTAGACGTCTATCGGCTGGTATAATGATAATGATCAAATAACAAGTTACGAGCTTTAAGAGTTGACAGGGACTAGTACTGCAATGATCACTCTTGTCGCGGTTACTATTCCCTTGTTTGAATGCACCCGCCACTTTAATATATGATTTTGAAAGCTATCAATGAATGTAATGCACGTCACATAAGATGTGTTTATTAGCTGGAAGACGTGACCAGGTAAGTAAGTTGTGTTGTGATGGAATAATGATCACAGGTAAATACAGGAATAGTAAACAACCAATACATTAACTATTAGATAGTATGAGAGCAATTACCGATTAATTTAGTAGTTTGACTTTAAGAGACGTTGGATCAGTTTATTTAATTTTAATTCTGAGCATCAGTTCCTGAAACACTGTCAAACAGTGCGCGTATTTTTCGACTTTCCCGTGATTATGGCGCCGGACACTTTGTCATAATGTGGTGTATACAGGTACTGGCATGTTAATAGACAATACATAGGTCGTTAATGTTGACACTCGTAGTGCTGGCTGAGGCGTGTCTCACTGTAATGACTTGGTGTCGTGGGTACCTGCAACATGGCAAACTGTAATAAACATGAACTCCTGTCATTAGTCGTAGTTGCTCAATAAAGCTCGCAAAAAGTGTTGCTGAAAATTATAACGATGCAAATTAACGACGATGTTCCGTGCCCGTGTTTTATAGTTGCAGCTAATTGTAAGCACATTGGCAATTACGCTTTTGAAGAATCACTGGTGTTACTCACGGAACTAGAACCTTCTAGAAATAAAATTGTCTTCAATTTACATGTCATTAGTGTAGTTGCGACAAGTGCAATTGTTTAATAGATGTTCACCTGGGTTCGATCCCCAGGTCGGGCAATGGATTTGCCATTAATTAAAAGGCTGTAATTTGCAGAAATGTAAAAAGTTAAAGATTCTCTAAAATAAACCAAGTCAATTTAGCTGGAGACTGTACTACTTGTACTTTTTAGGGTTCCGTAGTCAACTAGGAACCCTTATAGTTTCGCCAAGTCTGTCTGTCCGTCTGTCCGTCCTCGCTTAATCTCTGTGACCGTTAACACTGGAAAGCTTTTTGGTACCAATATGTATATCAATTACGCCGGCAAAGTGGTAAAATAAAAATTGGAAGAAAATGTTTTATTAGGGTAGCCCCCCTATAAGTATGTAAAGTGGGAAGTGATTTTTTTTTCATTTCAACCCTAACGTGTGATATATTTTTGGATAGGTATTTAAAAATGAATAGGAGTTTACTAAAATAATTTTTTGATGATGTCAATAATTTCGGAAATAATCGATTCAAAAGTAAAAAACAATGCGTCCCCCCCCTCTAACTTTTGAACCATAAGTTTAGAAAATAGGAAAAAAATTTGAAAAGTAGAACTTTATAAGGACTTTCTAGGAACATTATTTTGAACTTGATGGAAAGGACAGTTTTTGTACAAAAAAAACAAAAAGGTTGTCCAAAATAATTTCTGGACTAAGTTTGTAGTATAATCGTATATGCAACCATTTTTTTAAACTCATTAGTGGGCACACTTTATTGTGACGGACGGGAAACTACGGAACCCTACACTGAGCGGGGCCCGACCCGCTCTTGGCCGGTTTTTTATTATATTTCTGAGAACTTAGTTGGTTCACAAACACATAGAATATTGATAAGACCGAAGGACAGGATTTTCTGGTATGTTGATATGTCATGACATGCCCATATTGCCCATCTATCAGTGTCTAAGTATTGTCATACTAATTTGACCTTAAATTAGTCTATCGCTCCATGTGACACGGCTTTAATCTCCGTATCCCCCCGCTCATGCACTATTGACGACATTCCCCCGCGCCCAACTAACTCATCATAATGAAGACGCAGAAGGATCAGTAAGAGTCTGAGTGGTACAAGAGTTGGTGCGCATATCACTCAGTACAGCTAAATAGTCAAAATGAAAATTAATTTATTCAAATTGGGCTGAAAGCTAGCACTTTTTAAATTTTAAAATTTACTTAGAGACCCGCCAAAACGCCTGCCTGACAGCACTTTTAAGCTGAAAAGAAGTAGCGTAATAAACTCATTAGCAACACATCGGAGGTCTCATAAGATTGGAGAACCCTCTACTATAGTATGCAATTAATTAAAAACAGACAAGCTTAAAAAAGTAAACTCCAATTAAGAATCCGATAGGCATAAATTTAACGATGCGTTCGTTTATCCATGCACCGGTAGAATATAATGATAAGACTGTGACTCGAAGTCACGAGTGATACTATAGGGCCAGTATAGTAAAATCAATAACAAGTAATTGTTATAATAGTAGTAACATAATAAAACCATGAGCAGCAAGACGACTTGTCACAACAAACAACACCCGTTTACGAGCAACATGCGAAGTCATATGAATTAGCTAGCGCACCTTTGCATAGCAGCCCTACGAGTTTTAAGTCGCGTGTTTAACCCAGTTAGGCGCATTACTTTGTCTAATTAATTGCTCTCGAAGAAAGCATCATGAGGAAACCGATATGTCCTAAACTAAAAATTTCAAGACATAAATGTGTCAACACTGGAAACGCATGGTGAATTACGACCCATTCTTTGTACTAGGGAGGAGGCATGAGTTTTAGTAGTAGGAACATTATGAGGCTGTATTTATACTGATACTACAATTAGCTGTAGGTACTTGATATAAATAAGATCAACCTATGACACTTATTACTGGGACTTTTAGTAGAAAGAAAGAAAACATGTTTATTCTGCCTGAATAGACGCACAATTCATTACAAAAAATATATAAAAAAAAATTAAAAAATTGTAGACTGTTATTCACCACACGCGCCGAGTACTGGTTACATTTTGGATTACATTTACATTATGACTTTGTAGGTATGTTGTATTCTTCCAGAAGAAACTGGGTTTCTATAAAAAAATGATTTAGTTAGAGACCTTTTGCTGTTCTCTGTGTTGTGTCGGCGCGTGTCAGTGCATATGTTGGCACGTCTCGATCTCGAGTTTGCCTCTATTGATAGATTAGGCAAGTTGGTCGGCGCTAACTTATGTGTATGGGGAGTTGGGCTGGAGTGGCACATGCTGGCAGTCGAGTGATGATAGTAGAACACATTTAATATTAATAAAGATTTGGTGATCGTTTATGTGAACCGGTTTTTAAAAAATGTTCTTCATAGCTGCAGGTTATATAATATCACCTACTTAGGTTAATTTATTGCTATTGAACAAAACATTGTATATATTGTAATATATATTGTAAACATACATAAAATAGATTCAGTGGTTATAGAAACAAAGTATCTACTAAAGAAAATTGCTTAAAATTACTTCATATTTCATTGTAGTCACATCAAACACCTCAAAACCTCCCTGCGAGTCAAGCAATATTTTGTACTGGACGGTGAGGCGGAATGGGGGAATAAAGAGTATCTAAAACAGCATAGAAAATACTATAGCTCCTCTTTTTACAAATCGGGGGAGCCCTAGACAGATAAATCTTGAAACATATTATCATACATCAAGAAAGTTTTCTTAAAGTAAGAACAGTGCAGCTTAGCCGCGAGCTCCGTGAGACTATTTTATCTTTTTGACTGCGATCTATCCCGTTCGTCCCTATGACTTCTTCTAATGAAGACGTGAGGCTTCCGTAGAAGCTGACTGTATCGTCTATTAATTGCAAATCTATGGTTTATTTTCTTGGTTTTTCGCAATGATGATGAGATCATTTCGACTAATTTCAGTTGAGACTTTTGTATACATAATATCCATTTAGAATTATTGGTATGTAACCATGTCATTAGTTAATAGTTGTATGATTAATTTTTTGAAATATTAATTTAAGACAATAGAATCTTCTTTGATCAACATTTTTGTCATGTGCGTACTTGGTACTAGATAAACTAGACTACACTACTTAACTCTTATACCTTTTGATAATGTAAAAACTAAACTATTTTTAAAGAGTAACCGTAGCTTGCATCCCTGTTCATTGACATAGGAAACGATCAATTAGAACCATAGGCTTAAATGAAATTAAATATTTTTAATTGAAAATGCCTAAATTGGTTTCAATTTGTATTTCATAAAGTTTTCGATTTTGTAGATTGAAATTCAGGTGTGGTGTACTCTATTTCGTATGTTTATTCGACTCAATCCTATGTCTGGGTTGCGGATCTGGAACATGGTGTAGATTTTGGATGATGATTTTCGTATTACAATGTATCAACATACCTACACTTTCTTATAGAATACAGGTTAAAACGTAAAAATACAAAAAAAAAAACTACATAAACTTGGCAGCAAGGCAATGAAATCAGTTTTATTCAGGAAGTCGGGATGTTTAAATGCATAATGGTAAATTACATTAACAATGAACATTATATTGCTTGTATAACATTGAAAGGTGTAAATTGAATTATATTATATTAATATATTTACTGGTGAATACAATAACAATTCCTTGCTTTCTCCAACAACCGCTAAATGGCGACCGCTATAATAACCGAGGAGTTATTGAACGCGACCGAATCAAATAAAACTAATTTATCGTTTCCGTCAGGTTTGCCGCCACGTCGCTGACGTAAATATGCGCGGTACTGTTTAGTCTATAGTCTGTCCCTCAGGGCCGCCGAGGACTGTCGGGGACCGCGTGACTTACTAGCAGATGCGTCACATTGATCATCTATTATATTTTGCCGATATTTTTATAATGATCATTTTACGTAATTTATGGAATATTTTTGCTGAGATATACGTTGGGCCGGCGAGATTTATTTTGTGTTATTTTTTATTGGAACCTTGGCTCTGAAAGCAAATTAGCGGTCATATCCGCTACTGTTTCATCTTCGTAGACATGGACGTTTATATTAATGATTTACCTTTGTTATAGACATTTAGGTTTTTTTATAAGTGGTAAATCATCAAATATCATCTCCCGCTCAACATAACATACCTGTGATTCTTTAATTGTTCTTTGCTTTCTAAGGCCACGGTAACTCTTTCAAGCATTCGCGCAGCCCTAGGTATGAACTATATAATAGGAGACTGCGGTGTTAACTTCATAAAACGCATTATCTAATAAAAATATTGTATTAATGAGTTTATTAACAAGCCGGGTTAGTTCCGCACAAACATTACACAAACGTGGCCTAATTCCGAACTAATCTATCGTGCTCCGTTAAATGTCAGCGAGAACAGCCTCTTCGTCTGTGTTCGACGTCACAGCCCCCCCCTCTCTCGGCTTCACAACCTTCCACGCAATGTACAGTGCACAAAGTCTACACATGGCTAACTAGACTGATCAATTCAACTACAAGCAATCGCGACTCAACTAGTAGTATACGCTGCCACAGATTAACGACATTTTCAGAAATATGCAACTTGTATTTTTAAACCTAATAAGAAATATTTACAAGTTTAAGAAATGTTTGGGTCTAATTATCGTTATTCACTTTCTGTACATGAATATTATCAAATATTTTTTAAACACATGTTGGGAGCAACAACGATATACCGGGAGCAGGTCCTCAGCCACTGGCAGTTAGGGCTCCAGAAATCGGAAACTCCATACAAAGTGAGCCGCATCGAGAAGCACCGCCTGTACCAGGTCGTACCAGGTCAGTCAGGCCGTTGACGGTTACGACAATAGACGCAATAGCACCTTTGTCTACATCCCAGATCTTCCGAGTCTGTAGTAACAATGGGTGTCCTTCATGGGTTCAATTTTTGCGCCATTGTGATTTCTTATTTGTATTTATTTATTTATTATTTATATGTCGACAACCTTTCGTGCTAAGTCGAAATTAAATATTTATTATTATCTAATACTTATTTCACAATAGTTATTTTTCATTCACATGAGTACCTATCTAATGAAAGGCAAAGAGGGGAGAACTAGATGCGTTCTTTGAAGTCACTCACCGTTAAATTTCGAATTATAGAATTCATAAATTCTGGCAGAGCTATTTGACGCACAACATTCTACGCGAAGAGTTCTGTTTGAGTAGACATAGTTCAGAGACGCCCGCACCTGTCTGATCCCGCGCCGCGTCAACATTCACACTAATGCCGATCTGTCACTGAGATAACACGCGACCCTGATTAGCTGTCACACGAGAGAGCATCGACTAGAAAATAACCAAGTCTAGTTAATATTTGTGGACATACGATAGTTACGTCTGGAACATTCGACGTTGTGTCAGGTCACCGTAGTTGAACACCAGCCGGTTGAAACTATGAGCGACTTTATTAGATGTTGGTAAAGTCTCGAGTAGCGATTCAACGGACTTAAGTTTCATAGTTTCTGTATTGAAGAAGTTTCAAGGCATCTGAAGTGATGCTACAAATTCTTTTATGAAATTAGTAAATGATTATTAATAGCTTCTTGACATTTATTAATATTTAACTAGGGCAATATGAATACCTACCACATAACAGTGAAAAAGGCTCAGCTAGCTGCCAAAAGTTGGAAATCCTAGCAAAGGCGACAACTACTCGATCATGTTCCATACACGATCGAATTTGCTCTTATTACAGTTTGTGCTGCTCCCATCTTTGGGACGGATCTGCCAGATACCAACTTGATGCTCTTGAGTCAATTAAGAAACGAGCCAACCGGATTGGTAATGGGGCACTCGTCGAGTCAAAGCTTCAAAGTCTTGAAAATCGACGCCCAGTTGCTGTGTGCGTCGGGATTGAGCGGGTATCTGATAATTCTGACAAACCAGTTCCTTCATCGGACCACCACATATACAGCGATGCACATAGTGGACATTCCACCCATACGAACCAAACGTTTTGGAAACATATTCATTATGTGCACAGCTGGCTAAAGAGTAGGATTCTTGATAGCTACTACTTAAAGCGTCTAAGTCAATAGTGAATAGGTTACTTCTAGGTAAGCTTGCTTCATCTTTGACCACATTATCGCTTACCATCAATTGAGATAATGATAATCATCAGAATTTTGGTGTGATAAAACGGACAATGCTATTAGTCATGTATAGTTCCGTCTCTCTCTTATGAATGTCGATTGTTCGATAGTATGGGTTATCTCTTTGTAGGCGTACAATAAAAGTCACATTATTTTCTAAACTTCGCTAATAATAGTTATTGTTTCTCTATCTAACAATTGCCTTTTAATAAGTTGTAAATCTGACACATCCCACTGTTTTCAAAATATATAGAATAGAATGGAGTACATAGAATTATTGTTTATTGTATATCAAAACAAGTAGGTAAACAAAACTTTTACACGAACTTAAATCTATAGGTTGGTATAGGGTCAACGCTGATTGCGATGTCTACCAATATGACCGGCATGACTGTTGAAAGTAGCAGGTAAATAAAATATTCCAAATAAAAAATTGTTTCAATTAACTGAGGGCCTCTGAGAGGAGATAAAGTGATTAGAGCCCATTAAATTCTTTAGAAACTGTGCCCTGTAAGCACAGGCTTCATCATTTTTTTAGGCCAGTTATTCAGTTTGTGAGGATTTTTGATAGGATATATATCCTGCGGATTTCTTTCACTTCTCTGTTGGTTTAAATGGAGGCTCGCGAACCACTCTAATCTAATACCATTACTATATTTCATTGAATTTATCTCAATCATAAGAGTGAGGGATCGCGGCAAGATTAAGGAGATAAAAAGCGGATTTGCTTTTTTGCAATTCGTTAAGCTTTCTTGGAAAAATGGATTCAAGATAGGTTTACGGTTCTATGTTATAAATCAATGGTATTAAAATTTACCGAAGTAATATCGATGAGACTACTAAAGGGCCGTGACACGTGGAACAGGCTTTTGAAAGGTCTCATTAAACAGCAAAATACTGTAAATACCTATCTAACAAATTGATTAATTTAAACATAATTTTTTGTCTAAATACCTCGTCTAACAAATAATGATGAGTTATGAGTGATGGCGGTGGTGGTAGTGAGGAGTGATTTAAAAGAAAAGGGAGTCACTGACAGCATGGCAAGTGACAAGGCAAAATAATGAAAAAAATGCTGCGCCGACCACAAATAACACGGAACAAGGGCAGAAATTTAATGATGATCATCACACTAGTATTATTAAGGTGAAAGTTTGTGAGTACGTGTCTGTGTATATTTGTTACTTTTTTTTTATGAAATAATATAACCTTGTGCTTCTTCATTCACTTTCAAATGGCTGAACGAATTTTGATGAATCTTGGTAGGGACATGAATGAACCATGTCCTGGAATAGCACATAGGGTACGTTTTATTGTGAGACAATTTTCTACTATCATGCATGCGAAGCCGCTGGCAGCAGCTAGTTGTATTTATATTTTAAATTTCAACAATCCACAGAGGACAGGAAGTACATCAGTGAGCTCTATTTCTCATACTTAAATAAAGGCGCTTATTTGTAAAACCTAGCACCTAGCCTAGCCTAATCTAGCCTTTAGCACCTACTGTGTCGTGTAAGTGTCGTGAACCTTCTATGATTGCTACTAAGCATGGTGAGGTCTGTTTTGTTTACAAACTGGGATCATTTGTAAGTTCGGTGCGCCGCCGAGCCGCGCCGCTACCGTCGCGTTAGCTCGACATGCGCGGGTTATTCGCTCACTAGCGACTGAGATATCCGTTTCTTCCTTGTGGTTTGCATTTTCAATTGCATTGTTTATGTTACAGTTTAGATAAAGCTGGCTCAAGTTTTGACGTTATATTTATACATTTGGTATAGATATTGAAACCGACATGTAAACTAAAGGAAGTATTTAGAGTTGTGGTAGGAGTATAATATTCCATTATATATATAGCAATCACAGTCCACCAGTTCTTTATTTTGGTTTTCGTAGCTATTTCTTTCCCACTGCTGATCAAAGGCCTTCCCCAAGTCCTTTCAGATATTGTTCTCCAGTGGCATTCCAAACCAGCTCTATGCTCTATGGTATGCGTTTTGATCTTCCGAACACCTCTTTGTGGGCCTCGACGGCGCTTTGCCTCTTTAAGAATAGAACCCACTGCGTCGACACTTGCCCAGCAGTCACTGTATATGCAGCTGCCGTGACTCGCTCAATCTCATTTGAGCCGAGCAGCATTTTTATTTTACCCATGATTATTACGTCCATTATGGAGTGCAGTGTGTTGTTTTGTATTCGATCTGTTTTTTTTTTAACCCCAAGGTGAAACTTTTGCGATTCGGTGAGTGCCGAAATCAGAGCACTATACTTAGTAAGTTCTGTAAATTAAACCAAAAATATCAAAAAATATTTGAAATGGAAAGAATGTGCTTACTTATTTACTGAAAGTATGAATTTGTTATTTTGAACAACAAGCATTTATCACAGCTGTGCCTACTTCAATGAGCATTCAACAATACACCACTGTATTTCAGCTCAGGCCTGAGTTTCCTCCGTCAACAGCTGCTAATGCCCGCAAGATTTATCTCCAACATTAATATTCGCAAAAATACCTCGATATTGAATAAATAATAAACACGCGTCCTTTGATGCTGTTCAAGAGAAGGCAAGCCATTAGCGGTGGCTTCGCGTCCACTGATAAAGAATTAACACTCGTTGGCTGAACACCGCATTATCTGAATATTCATACGTTTGCATGGCTCTTTGATATTAGTGATATGTTGTCAGTTGAATAAATTGTGAGAGAGCAATCAAGCGGATGTGACACTGTTGTAAATGTGTTCTGATGACGAATTATTCTATGTTATTACAAGTCTCTAGTTTTCATGATAAAATGGCGAGAAACACGTCACAGTGTCTTCACCTTCCACATGACGCTGGTTCTCATCTATCATAGTAAATTTGGGAGGTTCCTGTACCGGATTCGTGCGGAAGAAACGACCGTGTGTTGAGTCTACAACCCGGAGAACACGCTGGAGCATATGGTGAAGGTTTCCCCGCTTAGGCAGAGCGATCGGCGGCGACCTCATGCACCCTCGTACAGGCTATGATCTGGAGCGAAGAGGAATGGTGGGCGGTCGCCTCCTGCGAAGCAATAATGCTATAAGAAGGCGACGGCCCAGCCACCAGGATCCCGATCCTGATTACCAGCCACCGTAGGTGTGGGTTTGCGGATGGCAAGCAGTAGGTACCTCGCCTTCCAGCCGTCCGCTAACTGTCCGGATCGAGCCCGAGTCGTCGACGATGCGTAGTGTCCCACGCGTGCCTCAAAGAGATCTCAACAAAACCGGGGCCCAGTAAAGTCAAGCCCACTGGGGCCAGGTCATAGGTTTCGTGACAACTACCTGGGTATCGACTTTATTACTATTGAATTTATTTGCTGTGTTTTAACTGTTTTATATGGAAAACGGCGAAATAGATATTTTACGTAAGTACTTGTAAAAAATCGAGCATAAGGGATTCTTAAAACTAAACCTGAAGATTAAAAATAGTCTTGTTAGATACATACGGGAATAACGTAATACTTGGAAAAATTATGTTTAAAGTTCCTAGTAAGTATGGAGTGGTCTGCTTATGTGTGCCTCCAAAAAGTAGTGAAATTTAAAAACACTTTTTTTTACAACCGCTTATTGTATCTCTACTCTAATAGAAAAAAAAATGTTTGTCCAACTTCCCCTGTGAAGTCGGATTATTCGGTGGGTTCGTTGATTCAATTAATGTGTTTGTAGTAATAACCATAAAGCCTCTTCTAAATATATATGTTGCAATGAGTCACTACGGAACCCTACATTGTGCGTGGCGCGACTCACACTTACAATATGCTAATGCTGGGTCCCTACAAAAACACTATTGGATGGACATGCGGTCGTGGAGGTCAGTTATCACTCTCATTGGATCGGATAATATCTATTTATGGTATATATTATTATACTAATATCTAAGAGAGCAGTGGTCGCCGAGAGCCCCGACTTACGAGTTGTAGGTCGCGGGTTCAAACCCAGCCAGGCGCGTTACTTTGTGTTATTTATTTCATCACCATTGCTCCTAAAACAGTGAAGGAAAACATCGTGAGGAAACCGGCATGTCCTAGAACCAAAAATTCGAAGACATGTGATATTCACCAACCCGCACTGGGTCCGCGTGGTGGATTACGGGCCATTCCCTCTAGAGAGGACGCCTGAGTCCCAGCAGTGGGAACATTAAAAAGGCTGATGATGATGATGATGATATGCCTACCTTTATACATGTAGACCTTAAATGAATAAAATACATTCAGACGAACATAGAACCTCCTTTTTTTGAAAGTCAGTTAAAAAAAAAAAATTTCACACTAATCCCTTTCCTTACCTTTAAAGAGTTGATTTCGATTTTCATTTATCGTACAGTTTTGTAATGTATTATCTTATATCTAATTCGGTTGATTATTCCTACTTCTGTTAATTATCCCCTATAAACTGTAAATGGATGAACCGATTTTGATAAAACATTAGTTCACCACAGATAGACATACAGACACACACATACAAAACGGTCAAACTTATAAGGGGTTAAAAACCAATTGGTTGAGAAAAATAAATACAACAACCGTTTAGTTTGGTTACTGACTCCGGTCTTCAATGTACAGGAATACATAATGTTCATTATTATCTAAACCTGGCACACCTTAAATCCTTTTAATTTAATAATATTCGAATAGCTACAAGATTTTTTATTCCGCTTATCTCGATCCGCAGAACTGTAAAACTAAGAAGTCTGTGTGGATGATACTTAAAGATTTTTCGTAATTAAATATTTTTTAGCGAATTAGCGAACGGTTAATCTAAAGATTTAAGGATTTTTGGGCAATTAAATCCAAAGTTGTTAAACGCTTATCTAGTCGTGGAGTCGTGAACATTTTCTTAATTAAATGAATTCCATTAAACGTTAAACTTTTTCAAGTAGCGGGAGGGGGGGAGAGGGATTACATTAACATTTTACTCTCCTACAATCAGGGCTGAGGCAAGTTCGTAGGCGTGCTACGGACTACACGGCGCGGTCTACGAGGCTACGCGCTACGAATCATTCATCGTGTAGCCTCTAGTCGGCGTCAGTTGGCGCGTCGCGCTCGCCCTGGTCGCTTGTGTCTCCCGCCCCCTCGCGGCGCCGACGCCAAACTTTATTCGACGAACATACGAGTCCTCTCTTGCGTGGTTTTTAGACTCTCTACGTACAGTGGATGTTAAGTTAGTTTGTGGATTGTTAATATTAAAAGACTAAACTTTAAAACGTTTTTAGTGTTATTAGACTACAATTTAGAAAAACTTTGAAAAACTCTAACGTAAGTATGTAGTGAATAATTTAATGTATCAATAAGGACTAGTATATAAGCTTTCTGCTGAATATATTATTTACTCAAAAAGAAAATGATATTTTCAAATTCAATGGGTCTTACTTATAAAAACAACTTTCTATCTGCACGAGTATGATAACGTCAAGCATACTCATAATTTAAATTTTCTGCGGAGATTTGGAAATCTCATCTGAATTTAGAATCTGCTAAACTGTGTTTAACCTAATCATATGGCCAGTGAGGCTTTATAAGTCTGAATCGCTTTAAAGACAAACTTTTGTAGGTAGACAGAGATTTCAAATTTCGCTTCTTAATTGTAACTCTCGAAGCCTTCGTGAAACGCGCCAGAGCCTGAGCTTTTCCCAGTTATCAGCGAGGCACACGAGTGTGACTATCTCAGATAAGTGTGACACTTGTCGCGACCGTGTGATTTATATCACACATGTTCACACTGCTCTGCTAGGAAAGCCGGTATCGAGCGAGCGATAACATTATCAGTATGTAATTAAAAAGCAACTAGTGATAATGCCTTCCATTTCGCGTTTGTTGCTGATAGCGATTGGGAAGGATCTCGCTATGTATAACGTTGAGTGCGAGACTATTGACACCCAGATAAAAGGTGAAATAAAATGGAGATTTTAATTGTTCTTGTTTGTTTAGATACTAAATTAAAGCAGTTCCGGCAATGTTTTCTTACTGTGATCCCATTATGACATGTATAAGAAAATACCTGCTACATTTATTTCCAGAAGTTATTGCAACAGTTAGAATTTAGCAATTTCTACACTAATATTGTAAAAAAAAACGCTTTTTATTTTTGTTTTTAATACATTAATTCTAAAACTACTGGACTGATTTAAAAAATTCTTTCCCTAGTTATGCTACATAAAGTACACTGAGTGACATAGGCATATATATTTTCTTTTACTTTCGCGCGGGCGAAGCCGTTGACAGAAGCTATATACATGAAATTTTATTAGATTCTGGATTCATTCTGTAAATTACTTTCTAACGTAATTCTTAAATTATGTGCTAAAGTTTTTATGGATTTTAAATTATTACGGTTTTAATTAAAACTAACTTCTGCCGGCGGTTTCACCGCCGCGCGCCGAGAAGGTAGACACGACTTGGAGATAAAGTAGTACTCTACCGGTGAATTGAAGATTTTTTTAAATCGGCTCAATAGTTTTGATTTTATTCATTATAAACAAAAATACAAACCTTTTTTTTATATTTTTATCTATGTATGGTTGTCATGTAAAAAATCACTTTAAATATTGTCTTCGTCAATGCGTTAATAGTGTTTATGAATAAAGTACTGGCTTTTGCAAACGGTAAATTTTTTCCCAGGGACCGTACTACTGGGTTGTACAAAGTCCTCTTTCCTAGTATAGACCAGGTAGAACATACTCTCCCAAGCTCAATATTTTATGCTAATCTTTTCAGCCGTAACGGCCTGATTCCGTGCAGATATCTAAACTTACATACTCTCTATGTCATAAATAAGATGGCTTCTCTTTATAATTGATTTCCTACAAATCATGTTTAAAAATTTAAGTACAATATTTCACTGAAGATAACTCCCTAAAAAAATTCGTAATGTTTACATGAGATCGCTATAAAGTATTTATGTCTCTTAAAATAGATAACAGCGATGTAACACTGATATTTATCACATCATATTGATTGGAGGGGGCATTTAATGAAACGGTTGGTTTTCATTAGTTGTAATTAGTTTAGGGTTTTCATTATTATTTTATTTTAGGTAGATACTGTTATTATAGTTCGATTTTAAATTCGTTAAATTATTCGTGTAAATAAATAAAGTTACGTGAAATATGTTATTTTAAAATGAAATCGAAATAGAATTCCTTGATACTCTGCCGATCTGCCGGTCGATAGATATCACTAGTGAGTGTTCAAAAGTGAGCGAGTGCACAGAACACCGACTAAAAATAACTGCACTAGTACGAAAAAAGTATTTTATTAGATAATATTGTAGCTTTGACTAGACACTCTTGATACAACTAGTTTGAGTGCGAGAAGTTAGGCGAAAGTAGTTCTACAAAGAAACGAAAACATTGTTCTTCCGTGGAATTAGACAAGTGTAAAGCTCATTTCAGACTACGCTGTATACAGCTCATAGTTCAAGCACAACAATATCGCTCACCGTAAATTTATCTAATTTAGCCAAATGTGAACGTGTTCTAAATAAATGTATGGTGACTATGGTGAGTAATATTGATATTGATGCGCTATGAACTACAAGCTATTAAATTAGCATAGGTAGTTTCAAATGAAGTTACCGTATACAAATTTATTATATAATCTGACATACTAACAATTTTAATAATAAAATAATTGAATTTATAACAAACTAATGTAGAATGAATGTAGCCTATGTCACTCAGGAATAAAGCAGCTTTCTTTCGGTGAAAAAGTTTTAGCAATCGGACCAGTACTTTCAAAAATTACCTCCTACAAACAAACAAAAAAAAAACAAACTTTACCTCTTTGTAATATAGTGTAGATACATATAGTATACTTAACATAAGCAATAAGTTCATAGGTCAATAAGTAGGTAGGTGCTTTATATTCTTTGTCTATCCTCTGATTTCTGAACTAAGAATAAGTGGAGCATTTGTTAAACTCTACATGTTACGTATGGCAGGCAGGCAGGTTATAGTCCATTACCAAGTTGCAAAGGAGAATAAACCTTAAAATAAAGTAAAAGTAAAGTTCTTATAATTTATTGATATTCCTTGAAACACTTTCATTTAAATGCAGAATAAATAAAGCGATCAGTTAGCAACGATCTCAGGTTGGAGCGCATTAATTTTACTCTGCGATGGCCATTCAGATGAACAACTTTATTGAATTACTTGATACATTCACAAAATTCATTAATTTGAGGCGTGGAACTTCGGTCGCGGGATATCGGGATCGGTGTCCCGGCGCCTGGAGCAGGAGGATGTCCATTTTCGTACGCATGTGGCCGTCTCCTTCGCTAGCATTACGGCTTCGCAGAAGGAGGCGACCGCCTGCCATTGCTTCTCGCTATTTCTAAGCACTGACGAAACAAAAGCTATTGCATAGCTTCTATCGCGGGCCTTGAGCGTGGAGACCGAATCCAGAAATTCCGTAACGAAAATAACCTAACACCCCCCGCTCATTTGTTTTTTGAGCGTGGTGACCGATAAGAAAACAAACATATGAGTGAACAATCAATCAAAATTCAATTCAATGTGTGAAAGTGTAACTTCAATTAATATCAAAGAAAAAAAAAACAAAGGAAAGAAAATTCTGCATAAATAAAATAAATAAATAATTATAATTGCATAAGTTGATAAAAATGCTATGCAATAGCTTTATCGCGGCAGTCCCCGAGTGCCACACGTCTTTTTATTTTTTGTTTCTCTTTGATGGTAAAGATAGCTAGAACTCGAAAGAGACATACCTAAAAACAACGTGAAATCAAGTTGATGGTAAGGATTCGGCAAGTTAGTTTAGGAGTACCGTTATTGTAGTTGCGATGTAGTTAGCCCTGGCTGTCATTGGAACATCGTCTTTATCAGTCGTTATGGATACTGAGAAGTCAGAAAATGTGACACCGGTCTTGCCAAAGGGTGTTATTATCCAGTTTCTGAATTGTAAAGGGTATCTTCGTGGAAAATACTGGCATTAAGTTTCAAGCGATTACACTAAAAGCTGCATGCATGTCGTTTTCACTTAATTATATCTATCTACGAATGTATTTAAAAATACCAATTCGTTTTAGTTTCTCATCTGTCGGATATGAAGAGTAAACTATCAAATTCACCTAGCAGCCGGTGGCAATAACTGCGATCTCGAAAGATCTTCAAACTATAAAAATGTTCTCAGCACTTTTATATCATTCCGAACGAATATGAGAAGCCACAATTTCTGTATTAAAGGAATTTAACGGATCTATTAAAAATATTTGAATGATTATGTACTTAGTTAGGTACTAACTTGGTAATTATACAACTGGATAGAAGGAAACTGAGTAACGCGAAACAACTTGTAATTAATGAAAACGTTAACAAATTAGTAAGTTCTCGCGCATGTATCCGTCAGGTGCAACTTAATACGTGATCCATCAGTAACTCACAGAACATTTTGATACAGACATTGTTTGCGTACGAATTCAAAATGTATTGAAGCGCCTTGTAATCCTATCACAATATATTTAAAATAAATTGAGTGGCTCAAGCTAATACTCGTAACATCTACTCAGTGCGTAATGTCTACATATTCTAATTGTTTAACTTATTTTGCAAATGCTTGTGTTCACGCAATCTATGTCTATCCAAAGTTCTTGGAAGAAAGAGATTGCAGAATGCGATAAGGACGTCAATTGTATATTTAAATTTAAAAAAAAAAGATAAAGTTAGTCTCTCACCATTAGGAATGTTGCAGTTGGTTTTTTTAGGTGGAAAATCATCCAATGATATCTCCTGTCCTCGGGCAGAGCGGGAGGGCGTGTCAGAACTCCCACTCGTCTTTCCTCTTTTGCACAAACCATGGCCCCAGTAGGCTTCGACCCTGCTATACCCTACGGTTTTGTTGACATCTTCCTCAGGCGCGCGTGGAATACTATGCGCCGTCAACGACTTGGTCGGTCCGGAGTCCGGACGGTTACTGGACAGTCGGACGGCGAGCTATATGTTGCTCGCCATCCACGCCATCCCGGCCGCTGGAGCGTGAGAGCCATTCCATTTTAGGCGGTTTATTGAGTCCAAAGCCAAAGTAGCTGCTAGAAAACTAGGCGTTCTTGCAAAAATCCGGAGGTACTTCACACCGGGACAGCTTTTAATATTGTACAAACCACAGGTCCGATCGTGTGTGGAGTATTGCAGCCACATTTGGGCTGGTGCTGCAAACTGCCACCTGGCAGCTTTGGACTTGGTGGAAAGGCGTCTGAAGAGGTTGATTGGTGATTCAGATTTGGTTAAGTCCAATCTTTAAAGCCTTGAGCACAGGCGTAGGGTAGCCAGCCTTTCGATGTTTTACAGATTGCATTTTGGAGAGTGTGCGCAGGAATTGCATGACTTGATTCCGCCATCACATTTCTACCATCGGACAAAACGACGCACGGCGAGTATCCACCCTTACGTTGTTGAAACATCACGGACTAAGCGTTTCGCCTCGTCATTTATGCCGCGTACATCGAAGGACTGGAATAATTTGCCTGCTGCGGTCTTCCCGTCTGATTATAATTTAGGTGTCTTTAAGGCTAGAGTGAATAGGGCTAACTAGTGCGCCTCACCATCAATGATTGCATCACTGCTTACCATCAGGCGGAATCGCAGTCAAGTACTAGTATATAAGAGATAAAAAAAGCGTGCCGAATTTTGCAGTCGGTTTGCAATCTGCATTGTATGAGTATCAACATACAGTTAGGTTTTCACCACAACTCAATACCTACAATATACTCGAACCACAGCCGGAAAAACAAGTCCATCGTATCGATACCATACGAGGGTAATGAAGGGCGCGCCCAAACAAAGGGTTTTTCCGCGTGATGGGGACACATGCCACATGTGACCTCACAAACAGAGGGCGACCCTCTCTAATTGCACGAAAGATCACATCGCGAACTGTGGCGAGCCTGTACACACTTCACGTGATATAGAAGACCCACGAGGCAAAGAGTTTGTCGAACCAACAGGAAGATAATTATGATTCAAAATTGACTTGACCGATTTCTTGTACTGCTTAAAAATCAAAGTACCCTGCTATAAAATCAGGGACGTTAAGACTTTTGATGATATTTATTATACGATCACTATCTATTATAAGACATAAATATTACTACAAATATTACATCAACAGTATTCTTGAGTTTTATGTTTGAAGACATGGGACACCCACCAACACGCACTGAGTCCGCGTGGTATATTCGGCCCGTTCCCTCTCTTAGAAAGAAGACCTGAGTCTGAGTAAGGAGTAAGGGGAATATTAAAAGGCTAAGTATCCTATGTTGTTATACTAATCATAATGATAGGTTTACTGTGTATCGTTTACTTCCTAAAATCTGACCATTTTAACGATACTACTTAATTCTGTAATAATACAGTAAATCCGTTTACTTTAGACAGACGGTCCAGTGAGATGAGTTTTACGTCTAGAAAGAGATTAATGTCAAGTTGAATGGGTTGACTCAGCTGGGCAGCCTTCGGGAAGTGGCTCGGTATCTTCTTGTTCGACATACATACAATGTTTCGAGGCGAAAGTCTAAGATCAGTTCTTGTTCTAGTTGCCAGTATTGACATATGACTCTGAAGCATGGTTGCTTAATAGTAGGCTTAAAGTCAGCCCAAGGGCAATGGTGAGAGTTATACTTGGAGTCTTCCTACGTAATCCGATCAGAAATAAAAATTATTTTCAGGAAAACCAAAGAATAGTCAGACATACATAAGTAGCCGTGGTCGACGAGGCCGAAAGATTCTGAAGTGGTGACCGCGTACATGAAAACACAGCGCACAACTTTGTGGAAGGCCTTCCGCAAAGTGGACCTAGTGAGAGTTGTGGAAATCCGATAAATGCGAGACTGATTATGGTGGCGATACTTGTGAAGGCCTTTGGGCACCAGTGGATGTTTTTCAGCTGAAATGATGATGACAATAGTGTCTGTGTGTGTTTTTTAAAACTAATGGGTTCGTTTCCTGGCTAGAAATATTTAATTTTCAACACACAAAAATATAGTGTTTAGTTTTCATCAAAATCGGTACCGAGATTCCTTTGAGTATTTTGCGCTATTTCTTATACTTTCAGATTTGATCCATCAATCTACCTGGCAAGTTCATTCTTTATATAAAAGTAAAAAAAAAATACGTTACGTAACTTTTTTTTTCTTACGGAAATCTTTTTCACCTGAAATTGAATCACTACAGTTGAAAACATTCTTAAAAACTTCAGTGAAGTGAGATTGAAAGGAACTGTCAATCTTTAGCAGCACATGTAATAAAAATTATGTAAATATTCGAAGACGTGTGACATTCACCAACACGCACTGGGCCCGCGTGGTGGATTACGGCCCATTCCCTCTCCTAGAAAAAGGTTGATGATGATGATGGAATAAAAATTTACAATAAACTTATTTCAACTCAAAGGTGAGATTTTTTGCTAAATCACTGATAAATGTGATGTTGCTCGGAGTGAACCTTCTGAACGTTGATGTGGCTAATTGAGTTGTTCCATTGTAATTAGTGCGATGTTACGGTGTTTTCCTGGTGGGGTAAGCACAACAATTACATGTGTTACAATAGTGGTAGTTAAAATCTTCTTGGCAATAAGAAAATAAATACAGTAGTGGTACATACTCAGACTTAATGCAACAAGGCATTCACTCCCAGTCAACCTTTGGGTAAATTGATAGCATAATATAAATAGCGTCATGATTCTTATATTGATCCCGCAGCTAGAGCTCAGGTCTCCTCTCAAGGAAAGGGTATGTACCGTAATCCACCACACGAGCCTGGTGCGGATTGAGAATATTACAAGTCATGTCTTCGAATTTTTGGTTCCATGACATGCAGATTTCCACACGATGTTTCCCTTTAGCGTTTCGAGAGCAGCGGTGATGAAATAAATTACATAAAGTAATGCACCTGGGTCGGTTTGCACTCGCATCCTACAAGTCTGGATGTCGCCACTGTCGAGGTGTGCCTTGCTTGGGTGGAGCATCGCCGTGCCCTCGTGGGGGTGATAGGCGGCGGAGACCTTTCGCGCCGGGCCTTGGTTCAGGCCATGGTCCGGAGCGAGGAGGAGTGGCAGGCGGTCGCTGACTTCTGGGAAGCAGTAATGCTCGCAAAGGAGGAGGCCAACCACATCAGGCAACGGCGCTCCGCCGCCGCTGGGATTCCGATCCCAATTTCCGGCCACTGTAGGAGCGGGCTTGTGGACAGTGAGCAATGGCTAGCTCGCTGTCCGGCCGTCCGGTAACTGTCCGGACCAAGCCCAAGTCATCGACGGCGCGCACTGTTCCCGTGCGCCTCAAGGAGTTGTCAGCAACAGCAGGGGCCCAGCTGGGTCAAAGCCTACCGGGGCCAGGGTTAGTTTGGAAAGACAACTCGAGCCCCGGTATGAAGTCTTGAAGGAACGGAGCGGGTTTTTAGTTAGTAAGAGTCTGACACTATCTCCCGCTCCGCCCAAGAGAGGGAGTTGTCATTGATGATTTTCCCACAAAAAAAAAACCGCGTCCTGCAGCTCGTAAGTCGAGGTTTTTTCCACTCGACCCGTGTATTTACCAAGTTTATAATATATGTCAATTAGTAATTCATCATCAGCATCATCATCATCAAGTTATACCGTTTTAATTATACCAAAACGAAAATCGATTGGCGATGTCTACCTACTTATGAAGCTAAGAGTAATTTGAGTAGGTATTCCATTTATCTACTTCATAACAAAACTAAAATGTGTTATCGATAAAGCGATAATTTTATAAGCACAGTGTACATTTGTCGCAGTGACATCAAACAATAGAAACGAAAGCAATTACACACGCAGGGGAACGCGACGGGTCAGCTTATCAAGTACTTAGAATGACATTACAATGAAATATCACAACATTCGGAGCAATGAAGCGACCCCAGGCTATATATTGTTTGAATGTTTGGGAACAAAAATTATTTTTACTGACTTTTATGTATGATTTGCACTGTTTCTGAATACTGGTATCTAACAATGCGCCTCATAACGGAGTATGGGTTAATAATTTAATTTCAAGGTTCATAGAAACCAAAAAGTTTGATTCCCAGAATTTACGTTTCAAAACTATAGATTTAGAAGATTGCACACTCGGAAATCCGTAAACAAACACTAATCGAGTTATATCCGTAATTAACTGTTCCTTATCAATGCCATCTTGCCAGTAATACCAGCATAATAAAATAATGCAGCGGATGATCACATTACGTCCGCAGCCGCGCGCCTCGGGGATGCACACAATAACCCCTCATAATATTATATCTACTCAACATTATGACAAGGAAAGGCTCACCCTTTTCACTCTCCATATTATGTACATTAGGTACCTAAATATCGATACGTTATATGATTTCTGGTTCAATTTTCCACACATTACTTTTTTTGCGGCTCCATTTCCAAATGTTATTCTGATCTCTAGCTCCTGTGTCCTTTTTGCCAGTGTACTCAATAAAAGACCGATAGATATGTACGTATGTATGGCTGGTTTGCAACTAGAGGTACATTGTTTTATTTTGGAACAGGCGCTTGTTTTGTTGAATTTTCAGTTTCCGGGTAGCCAGTTTGATTACAGTTCGTTAAAAATGTTCCGTCGGGTCGGTCGGTCCTCAGTTTTAGGATACCTGGAACTTCATTTAAAACCTCTTTTACGAGCGATCTAACTTTACTGTCGCATTTTTTCTCAGTAAACTGATTTCGTACAGCTGCCCTATTTTCTCTCAGGATAGGTAATGAAAGTTTCAAGCGGTGGCTATTCGTGCAGTATTCATTCCACTTGAGCCGGCTGCCGCGATAAACCGTGAGATTTAAAGACCTCTAGTAAAAGATAGATACGTTGCGGCACATTTTAGAGCTCGCTAGCCCGGCTGTAATGTTGGCACTACGTAGTTTTGTGGAGAGACGAATTGCTGACGCGGTACACACTTCTTCTCGCGTTAGTATTGAAGAGTGCGTGGTTTATCGCTAAAAAAGAATTTACGCAGAAACTGTTCGAGTCATTGTTAGCTCTGTACATTTTAATGTATGCTGTGGGTATTTTATTATCGCATTAAACAAATAGTCGACTGATTATGTGTGCGAAACCCGTTTACGTTGAGACAGAAAAACAAATGAAATTTAAATAGTTTCAACCTTTTGTCAGTCATTACTCCAGAAGCCGCAATATATCAGCGACGGTCCTGTTGCTACTTCGTAGCGTGTCATTTGGGTAGCTTGGCATAGCGTGGTGTGGTGTGTGATGTGGTGTGTGGTGTAGTGTGTGGTCAATAGGTACATCTGTAACTCGGAGCGCGGTGGTTGCACACAGTAATTACTGCGGAAACAAGTAGGTACACGGACTGTGCCAAACGTAGTGCATGCTCATACACACTCGAGCCACGGTCATGCTGGCCGCGAGTCACCCATGGCACTGAGCAGTCGTCGACCTATCTTAGTACAGAGCATACTTTTAGCCAATAAGAAATATTTAAATTAGAGTTACTTCTTGGTTTCGAAAAAAGAAAAGAAATTCTGCCAATTTGTTCGGAGCCATATACATAAGGGAGGCATACAGCCCACTCCGGACGCAATAATAAGTATTTTTGTCTTTTCTCAGCAGATAGCTTAGGCTATTGGTTGTGGTTACTTGAGATACATTTGGCGGATTTTTTGCGGGAATATTCGGGGGAGTTCGGAGGTGTTCGGGGTTACAAAGGGTTTGTTCTGTTCAACTGCGTAGTGTCACGTACCGTGTGACAGACGGTCGGTAGCTTACCGAACGATATTAGCTCATCTAGAGCTACTTTATTGCGTATGTGTAGTGAATTAGTACTTGATCTGAAACTGTTTTTATACTGTTTAGAGTAATTTATTTTTGACCATCAACAAAAAAATTTTGTATACTAATTATTAAAAGTACAATGGAGAAGCAGAATGTTTAACTTCAGATGGCAAAAATAAAGACAGGGTAATGTAATCTCTTTGTATTATTACTTATTTGATTAAATGTCAAGTCTTTGATGTACAACTGAGCCCTCATCACGCCGCTGTTACGTCTATGTTTTATATGAGGACTGAGATGATATTTCGTGGTGAGACGTGAGGATTAAGTTTATATAACTCAATCCTCACGTAAAACATGTAAGAGGACTGACAATGTAATAAGTAACTAAATAGTTAATTTAGATAATAAATAATAAATTAAACAAAATTATAGTTACACTCAAAAAGAAAAAAAATACAGAAAAACATATTTTTTATTATGATTGTTAGGCTTGATCATTATTTGACCTAACGGCAAGTGGCGATGTGGTTTACAATTGAGCCGCTTACCTAGAATTAGCCATTTCAGCCTTTAATTAAAGATCCACACGAGCGATTGAATTGGAGACTCTGGAATGAAACTCCGTGCCTTAGTTGGACGTGCACTGAAAGTATGCTAAAGAAAAGTTTCGTGCGTACAAGAATGGTTACCCATATGTATAAATAGATATTTAATCATAAGTTGTACACGAAAGTTGCTCGAAGGCAACATAGTTTTACGGTAACTTTTAGCCCCAATGAAACTAGGTAATCAAATAAAATATACACACGCACGTCATTCCTAGTTACTTATACCTTGTTAAATAAAACAAAATCCTATAGTTAATTACTGCAAATTAAGCAAGTACCGTGAGCATATTAATTAACGAAAACCAGATAGCGTAGGCATATTTAAAATTTAGTTGATTACACGTCAGTTTGTAAGGGTAGGCTCATCAAAATAAATGCGGTTCCTTTGGGAGATCGCTCATGAAATATTAAAACTAGGCTGCGAGGTGATCTGCACAAGTGTTGCAGTAGGAACTAGGCAGATACGTACTATTAAGTTTTTAATGAAGATCTTGCTAAAATAATAAAATGGGTATACTTACGTCAATCTGACTTTAAATAAGTAGGTATACCGATTTATTTTTCCCCGCCATATTTTTAATAAAGTAAATAATAACAGCGTTTGTACCATTTTCAGCATCCAGTAGTAACAAGAAATATATTTAATAAAGTTTCATAAAAGACGCCTCCTCGTAACGTGTTTAATTAACCATTTTTAGGGTTCCGAAGACCTAACAAGGAACCTTTAAGCGGGAACAACATTAGGATGAAAAATAAGTATCTACCTAAACCTTGTCTTATTTGATTTTGTGGGATAATGTTTTTATTTTCTTTTTATTTCTTAGTTTCTGTACAACGCATTACTTCAGGCTGTAATGTTGTACAAGGAAATTGTAAATAAATAAATAAATTAGACCGATGCACACGTGGGCCACGCTTGACTTGTACGTAGAGACGCGTCGCGTGGCTTGGATCTCATGTAGCTCTACAAAATAATCTAGTCACTATATAAAATGTTTGGAGATTGACGCAGATCCAGATCAGCGTACGTGGCTTTAAACTTTCACCATGTTCTGTCACTCCGTCCGTCCACAGCTTAGCTCAATAATCTTGCCAGGGTATATACCGATATTAATCACACGGATAAAGATTTAAAACTAAATTAAAAAAAAATACAAGAGCTACACTATTGTATTTTTTCTCCTCCGTTTACCACTACTTTTCTAACACACTTTTACTAATTAAAGTGATTAGTTATAAAATTGTATGATTTTAAATACTTTATTGGATAATAGAATGATTGATCCATTGATTACATCACACTAACATTACAGAAACAAAAGTTTGTGTGTATATTGGTCACTGCTTCACTCTCAAACTGCTGAACTGATTGGGATGAAATTTGGCATAAAGATGGACCATGTTTTAGGATTCCGGAAGTATGTGTGATAATTTGCTAATTCTACGTATTCAAAACCACTGGCAGAAACTTGTATTTGCGTAAATTGGAAATATAATTAATAAAGTGAGCTTGATAACAATATAATAAACGTTGATTTAAGAATAGCTTTTGTCCGCGGCTTCGCCTGCGTAAATAAAATATAATTAGCTTTACTCGTGAACAAAGCAACTTTCAATCGGTGAAAAATTTTAGCAATGGAATCAGTACTTTTAGAGATTATCCCTTTCAGAGAATACAACAAAAAAAAAACTTTATCTCTTTCTATTAATATATGGTATCGACAACTGATTGATCCTTGTGGATCGATCATTGTGGCGACACTTGGGAGAGGCCTATGTCCAACAGTGGACGTCGATCGGCTGAAATGATGATGATGATAGATAACTAGGATCCAATTTGTAAGATAATACAACCTTAATGTACTCGCCCCTGCCTGACCCGTGAATCGAGGTATCAATACTCATGTGGGCACTAATACAACGATTCATGTACAGGCAGTCTACTCTAATGATGTTGCTGTTGTTTGCTCACAGGCTACTGGTGTGAGAAGGTGTACAGAAGGCTCTAAAGAGAGTAATTTTTACCCCATTGGTACATCGGTAAACCTTCGAGCAATCCTGTATAACTTTATCTGTGGTACCAGCCAGAGGTCATTACAATCCCTGATTATAATCAACCAATTTTAATAGAAACGATGTTACACCATGTATGCTAGCATAATTCGTGTAAAAATTGTTGGAAATAAATAAATTCATATTATTAGTTTTTCTGAGTTCTCTTGTAAAGTCAGATTTTATAACTTCTTTAGTTACCATCGTCCTGCGTGGGCCCCATACAAAACGTTATCGGTCGTAAAACCGTTAACTCTAATGAATATGTTTATAGCAATAAAAGTAAAGCTCTCTTCTAAGTCCGCATGTTGTAGCGGGCCACTACGGAACCCTACACTGTGCCTGGCCCAACACGCATTTGCCTGTTCTTTGATTATGTAAGTCACGAAATATATTTTCAGCAATTCAATTCAATTCAATTCAATTCAATTCAATTCAATTCAATTCAATTCAAAGCATTTATTTCAAATAGACCATTTACAGGCACTTTTGAATAGTCAAATGTCGGTCAGTCCAAGAAAAGTGAAGCTAAATTGCACGTTCCAAAGAGTAGGTCTCTATGGAGAAGAACGTGCAAGAAACTCCATGGACACTCTTTTAAATCATATATGTGTTACATATAATGCTTGGTTACATATTACTTGTTGCTTCTATCATGTGAGCACAATGTCGATAGTAAAATAAAAATGTAAAATAATTAAAATATAGAAACTGAATTAAGCCACTGGCAGCTAAGAGATGACCAGTCCCATCTGACGGCACCCGTTCACGAGCATGACGCGTGCATCAGCCCCACTCAGCTCAACCATTTTGAAGGGAACTGAACGACCCAATAACACGTGCCACCAACAGCGAGACATTTGAGTGAGCATGACAAACTCTCAACTGCCATGCTCGTAATGTCAAAAAAAAAAAAAAAAAAAGTTGTAACCTAATAAAAATGCTCCATGGTGCTTCACATTCACAAACTTGGAAAAAGTGCTTCTACATTATACAATGCAATTGTGTCTTTCAAATTAAAAAATAATAATATTAGTTTCCAACTAATCAACTAATTAGTAACTAATCAACTAATCAACTAATATTTTCTTCGATTTAAAAAATAAAACGAGATGAAAATTTTCTTACAAAATGATCAATGATTTACAAAGTTGCTCCAATTAGTAGAAATAAATAAATACAATATAGAGCCTTGAATAAAATATTACAGAATGTCTTAAAATCCTTTCTATATTTGGAAAGAGTATAGCTATGCTAAGTTGGTGCCTAGAAATACTACGTACCATCTAAGCATAGCATAACATAACTTACGTGCGGATAAATTATGCTCTATATACTCAAGGGCAAATATATTTTTCCATAGCTTCAGAGGCTTGTTATTTACGAGTCTTATCATAATAATGTTAATCACACACACATGTACAGTGTTGTAACACAACATGATCCTGTAACAGGTAGATAAGTACCTGTAATGCTTTTGATACCGGTAATACCTGTAGTACGAGTAATTAAAGGGAATTACACTTAATGGCGACATTGGGTGCGTACATAGCAACGCTCGCAGTAAGGAGTTGTTAAATCTTAAGGAGTGCAAAGTTTTATAGGTGATCAAATAAATTGTTGCTATGTGTATCTATGTGATGTACAATTCGTTTGCCTTAAGGGAGAGATGCAAATACTAACGTGGCATTGTCTACGAGAATACCGCAGTGCTGAACACCTTGCACAGTTATTAAGAAAGACATCAAACATTTTCCATTAAAAAGATAATGCTCAATTTTAAACGACCACTTAAAAATACCAGTAGGTAATACAAATTATACTCAGTTATCTTTATTTTTAAAGACCAATAAATTATCGCTTCTGAGATATCTATTTATAACTTTCTTTTACTAGCGACTGTGCTGCCGTGACCACATGAACGGTGCATTTTTTTAGAGATGAAAAATTCTCAAGAAAGGTCAACAATACCGTAACTGTACCTATAAATGCAGCTCTTCCAGAAATTGCCTCTTGAAACTACCTAACAACGTAACTTCTTTTTAAGATCTAGCTAGTGTGCCTCACTATCAACGATTGCATCACTGCATACAATCAGGTGGGATCGCAGTCAAGCACCTGGTTTAAATCATAAATAAAATATTCCTCAGCTATGCCCACGTCGAGCAAACGGACGGCTACGAGCTCTACAGGTCGCGCGGTGAATCAAGATCGCTCGGTGAAAGTAGTGGGGGCAATCGGCGCATGTGTACAATTGCGCACAGAAATTCTTAGTATTTTACGATTTTATTTTTAATTTCGTATGTTTGAACCTTAGTAACATAACTTATAATAACACTAGTTTTTTATTGTAATTTATCTTGTAAGTAGGTAAGTTCAAAAAAAATTTTTTTTTTAAATAAAACATAAAATTAAAAAAAAAAATTCGTTAATTTCTTTCTTTAACGTAATAATTCACATCGTAAACCATTTTTCTGGCTAGCCGTTTTAAAACTTTATTTTTAACCATTTTTTTTTTACGACTACGTATTACTATTACAATAACACAAACTGTACGCAACAGTACTCAAGTACAACAGTATCCAATGAGAGGCGAGAACGCAACGCGGGAATTGAAGAGCGACTCTATCTACCAATGACGTGTCGCCGACGGCGCACACCCGCCCGTACGTCGCCAAATAGACCGTAGAATTGAATACTGCGCATGCCCCTTCCACTTTTGCCGAGCGATCTTGATTCATCGCGCGACCTGTAGTCGTCGAAGGCGCGTAATGTTCCACGCGCGCTTCAAAGAGATATCAGCAAACAGTAGAAAGCCGGTAGGGCCGATGCCTAACGGACACACGCAATTTTTGAAACCCTATCCTAAAACACAAAGAACAACTGAAGGAACATCGTCCCCAATATGAAAATTATGTAAAAACAAGTGAAAAACTGCTTTATTGAAAAAGAGTTCCTTTGGTATTGCTCCAAACATTTAATAAAATACCTGATAGCATTAGGAATGAAAATTTGCACAAATTTCAAAGAAAATTGAAGATTTTGTTAATAGAAAAATGCTATTATTCAATCACCGAATATTAGAATGACACGTTTTTATAAAACTTCTTCTTCATTTAATAAGTAAAAATTATTGATTTTCTATATTGACATTCAACTCTAAATTTAACTTTACATTTTGACATTTAAATTATGACATTTAATTTTACATTTTGATATTTAATTTTACATTCTAACATTAAATTGACAAAATGTAAAATTAAATGTCAAAATGTAAAATATAATGTTAGAATGTAAAATTAAATATCAAAATATAGACAGTACGGGTCAGAGTATTTACTGAACTGTACCTACACTATAATTGTTTGTGTGTTTGGTTGTGTGTTAGGTAGCGAGTGTGACCAACATGTAAAACACTTTACATAGTACAAATGAAAGTTTATTTATAATTAGTATTAAAGATTGATGTTTCTCACCGTAAGTTCCGCGTGTTGGTAAGTTGCACACTAAGTTTAAATAGTAATATTGTTGTGACAAGCAAACGTATTGATTCGCATTGTCATGCAAAAATAAGGTAGACCGTACATAGACATTTCATTTTAAATTTCAATTATCAATTTTATATTGTTACGTACGTGGGTAATCAAATGCCGATTTACTAACAGAGAACTTTATTCACCACAAACAATAGTCCAGTCAACAATAATCCGAATCGCAATTAACACTAGAGTACCTTTACACTATCGCTTAGGTCGTTAGGTAAAATCACTTCAAGTACTAGGGTAGTTCGCTCTTGATCGCAGTCGAAATCACAACTGACTCGCTTCCGGCCGGGGGCTCGTATTTATATGCGGTGCCAAGAAAATTCTAGATACCGACATCCCAAGATCGATCCAGAATCATTGAATCGCTTCTCGAAGTCATAAATCATTTTTATTGTACGTGCTACTAAGAGTCACTTTCATGCGAATTTCGACTCTATTGTTAAGTTCGGAGAGTACCATTTCCCTTATCGGTAGATACATACCTAAATACTAGTGGTGCCTACTTTTTGGATGTTTCGAGATTTTTCTAAGCCTGGCTACGAACAACCATTCTAGATCTTTCGAACAGCAAAACAGCGTTTTAATTATTACGTGTTACTCGTTATTTTCTCGAAGATATGGCGTGTTCACGTTTAATGGCGTAACAATATTATGACAACATTCAAATTCTTTAATATTTTAATTATGTGCTGACAATTTTACATTAACATGTAACTGCGGACATTATTTTTATTTCCATTATTTTATTTTCCTTTTTTTGAATGATCTAAATTATTCAAAAATTATAAAGCAAAAGTTTTTTTTTATTTCAAATAGGCCTACATGGGCACTTATAAAACGTCAGAAGCTAGTGCACGGTTCCAAATTGGTCGTTTCCTATGGAGAAGAACCGGCAAGAAAGTCCATGATCTAAATTATTTATTTCTTTATTTGTGGTTCACAAATCTACATTAATTACTTGTTTGAAATTGCATTTATTACTACTTTGTATGCCCTAGAGGAAAAACATAGCGCCCTCAATGTATTAAATAAGAACTTAAAATGTGCCTGGTCTACCTATGTTTTACCTATGTTTTCCCGGCCCACTATAGACCAGGAAAAGACATTGGATAATTTTCTACCTAAAAAAAAAGCTATACTCACGTGCATTCTATTTCAGCACTGTGTGACGGGCGTAGGTTATGTACAGAAATAGAACGTTTAAATGGCTATGCTAATCATCGTCACGTGCTAAAGAAGCCTTTTGTTACCAGCATTCACTTTACGAAAATTATCTCAACGCATGGCGTTGTCAGCTTACAATACTGCACGGCTACGGTCAGATTCATTACGTAAAACTCTTTAACTCCGACACTTTTCTCGATTCGGGTATGAACCTCTCATACTGAACTAGCGATCACGAAGCTCGAAGGGGAGGCAGAATCAATGTTTGTATTCAGGGAAGTATGATCGACGTATATCTTAAATATGTCGTTTAAAATAACTCATAGACCTGTAAAGGAGATCTTCAGCTAAATTCGGTGAAATCGTTGTTATGTTATAGAGAGAAATCAATATGGAATAATTGGAAATATTTCCTTTCTGGGAGAATGGGGAAGCCACTAAAGCGGTCGGGCAATAAAAATGGGGCAACGCAAACAAAACACGCGCCATCGAGCTCCGGCCTGCGGGCTACAGCGGGGCGGGGGCTGAGCGTGTTTGTATTATTATAATAACGTATTAACCCAATTTTTATATCGTTTTTCGATCTTTCAATACTACTAGTTACTGGAACTAGGCACTTATTTTTAGTCCCATTCAAAGTAATCATTGCTTTATGAATCCATTATTCAATGATTTCGTAGCATAATTTATTCCTCTAGCTAAACAAATAGGTAACATAATCGTGTTTCGCTTATTGTTTGACTAATTACTGCCTAATTGAGGCATAATACGGTTCTAACGTTAATTACATAGATCAGTAGATAAGTATTACATAATTACTTATTAAACCATGTTTGTATTCAAAGCAGGCTCTCCGAATGCTGTGGTCGGAGCTCCGTCCATTTTCGAGTTATTAATGTGCCCATAATTTTGACATTATCTTCACATTTACAAGTATGTCCTCGTTAATTAGTAATTAAGTCTGATATCCGTTGAATAACCCCAAAATATTAATGAAGGATTAAATATTACACAAGTGGCGTCATCAAACATGTGGTCTTTTAAGTCTTAAATAATAAACAATGTAAGCTGATAATGTAAACCGAAAATATTTCAGTAAAGCCAACCTAACGCATATTTTGGTCGACCAAAATTGGTGCCGTGTGTATTTGAAACGATTAATAAAAAAACTTTAGGGTTTGTTACATATTTGAGGAGTATTTCTATCCAGGTTTAAACAGTCTATATCGGTCCAAATTAAAACGCATCTATGTTTATCTAACCTATGGTAGTTAGGCTAACTTTCCTCTTAAACCTATTCGAAGAAACTAAGTAAAAGCCATTTTAAAGGCGGGCGGGCACAGTCGTGAAGACATTCGTCGTCGTCACAAACAAATTAAGGTTACTGGAGAAACACAAAAAACTCTCCTTCCTACAAATTATTCATCATCTTATTTCGCGACGTTTCTGTGAAGCAGGGTTATTAATTTAGGCGGAATTTGCGTGAGATATGGGCCGGGTGTATTTTACTCACTAATCTGAGATGAAAAACAATCTACTTTTTTATCTGTTTGGGGCTTCCGGACTTTCTCTTATCTGACTTTTTTTAGAGTAAGAACTGGCCTCCATCCCTACGATGACATCTTAAAATCATAATCATAATTTTTGACAAAGAAAATTTCTTCACCTCACAGCAGAGCACTGACTATTTGTCCTGTGTAGCTCCATCTCTCCATAAAGTTAGTAGTTCTTTGAATGCTTTATCACTATTTCCCAAATTTCGGCTTCTCATGACGAATGTGAGCTTTCTGTACTCTCCCAGAAAAACAAAAAAATAATCGTCAATGAATTATTGCGACACCCTAATTAGTTTCCAAGATAACAGTAACAGAGTTTCAAACGATTTTACACGCTTATTAACATTCCTAATTGTGGCATAAGAGCATTACTCGTCGCACATGATTGTTTCCGATGAAATTGTATTAATTAATTAATGTGTGCTTCCGGAAATCATAGCTAATATTATCGTCCCAAATGTTTTCCTGAAAATATGTACAGTGCTTATTAAAAAACAGTGTTCGTTATTTTATTTCTGCTTATATTTCATTTCTTTTTTTGGTTTTGAGTACCTGGAATCGGTTTCAGTTCTGTGGATTAATATAGAATGTAGGCTATCATACTCATGCCATGTTACCTTATCAAGTAATCTTTGTTCGACTGCTTCAATCTTTGCCTTTACATATCTTCCCTTTAATCAATCTTGCCTTTACATATACGAGACTGCATTGTTTGTCAAGAAAAATAGTAAATTGTTCAAAAAAGCCTCAGATAAACGTTATAGATCGACAAGGCCAGAATATCGACACTAATTATGTCTAAAAGCCTCAAAGACAGCCCTTATGCACAAAAGCATTCTCTGCATGGCTCCAAAAATATACAATAAAATACCAAATAATATCAAAGATTTGAACTTGGCACATTTTAAACGAAAACTTAATGATTTTTTCATTGAAAAATGCTACTATGCCATTAACGAATTCCTTCTTGACAAAATGTTATAAACTGACAATTATGTATTTATTGACTTATTAATAATATTTGACTGTATGGATTGTAAATTGAAAAGTTGACTTATTGATTGTATTTTTAATATTTGTAATAATGATTAATTGTATTGTTACTTACATTTTGACATTAATTGTTTTACATAGTGTATTGGCAGCTTTTTGAGTTACCATAAATTAACTGTAAGACCTGTTGTATCACCAAAAAGCACAGTAATAAATACTTTGACTTTGATTTTGAATCTTTCCTGGCGGCCCGTTTCGTTTAGATTGAGTTGGATATGCTTTTTGTCATACAAACTTTTACCCTCGGCTTCGCAGCCTTATGTATGCCTTGTACCACAGTAAGCGCACACGCATTACTGGCGCACTCGGGTCATGCGCGGCTCTTAGTAATGTATTGATGACATAACTACTTACCAGATCATGTATTGCCATATTGGGTTTTTTTTTTGGTGGGAAAATCTTCAATGACAACCCCCTCTCTTGGACGGGGCGGGAGATAGTGTCAGACTCTTACTGACTAATGCTGACCACTCCTTGAGGCGCGCGGGAACAGTGCGCGCCGTCGACCGCCTGCCACTCCTCCTCGCTCCGGACCATGGCCTGAACCAAGGCCCGGCGCGAGAGGTCTCCGCCGCCGATAGCCCCCACGAGGGTACGGCGTTGCTCCGCCCCAGTAGGGCACACCTCGACTGTGTGTTCCAGCGTGGCCTCCGGGCGTTCCGCACAGTGGCGCACCTGGGCGTCTCTTCCGCACGAATCCAGTACAGGAACCTCCCGAACTTGCCATATCCGGTGAGGACCTGCGTCATGCGGAAGGTAAGGACGCCGTGAGGTCTTTCCCATCACGCCTCAAAAAGGGGACTTACCGCCACAATTGTGGCGTGCTCAGCACTGGGTTGCGATAGTCGCTGACGTCATTTCACCATGAAGTCCCGCCGGAGCTCTGCCCGCCATGCCGTGACCTGTCGCGGCAGCGGACTTTCACCCCAGGGTTGCATCTCCACGCGCATATCGTGCATGTGTGCAAGGACTGTTGCCTCCAGATCCCACGGTGGTGGGCCAGCAAGTAGGCTCGCCGCTTCGTGGGAAATCGTGCGGTATCCCCGCACCATCCGTATTGCCATGACCTTCTAGCAGGCGTCATATTGGGGTCACAATGTGCAGACATCTCCTACTAATTTAGATTGTACAGTATGTACAGTCAAACGGAAACTCTCCTGGTCCCACTCGTATAGTTTAACCTTATTAATTTCATTTCTGAGTCAAAGCATGTTTTTTTTTTCAAATACTTCATTTATTTTATAGGCGTTTCATTCTTATTTCTGTTATAAACTTAAAAATAAGCTCTGACACTCACATACACACACATAGGTAAATTTACACCCTCACACATACATTAACAGTATAAATCACACATTAACTAACCACTCACACTTACATCCTGGAATTAATATAAAGTATTTGTCTTTTATGTACATCAGGAACCAGTCCCTCACAAAGTTATCTATAAGTTATAAGCAATGTTAAAAGCTAGCATGAGATAACTGTGTGAAAGGAAAATAAATAAATGAATTATGATTAATTTAATATAGCGCCAGTGTGCTAATGATTTGGCATCAGAGCTTTCTATAAAATTATCCATTGTATCACTCGTACTGTGAAATAAAACATAATTGTGTAGGTATTCATTGTAAATCAGTGTTATTAATTTATTTAGCCTCGTGATCGAGAGCGGTCATACAGCATAATTTGTTTATTTATGTTCAACGGAACGTGTTTACGTTCAAATATCCAATGTGAATAAATATTGCACTATAATTCTGATTCATGGAAGCGACGAGTTCGATAATGTGTATATTTTAATAGATATTCATATATCTGGACAGTATTACCGCTATTATGAAAATTAAAATATTCTCTATTGTCGTTTTATTCTCAACATAATAAATTGTCCACCAATAAGAAGAAACTCCGATTGTGCGTGTCTGGCAACTTACTGTTCTGTCCGTGACTGCACTTTTATTGTGTGTGGAGATAAACGTCACTTGGCCAGCGAGCATTGAGTGTCACATTAGAGCGCAAACAGACGGACGGACACGTCTTGTAGATAACATGCAGCAAAGTATTGGAAGACGCCGCTTGGGGCGCGCTCCAGATTCACTTAGTGAAACGTACGGGGGATTGGTGCTGGGCGCTTGGCTGCCTAACAAAGAGCCGGTTTCAGCTGTCGTTCAGCCTCCATTTTCTCCATATTTTTGAATGTCACAGCTGTCTTATTGCCCGATATGTACGACGGCCAACTTACTGTGTAGGTATTGACCAAATTAACCGTTGTAGATTCATAAACTAAGCTTTTGCTAGCATTCCGTTTCTTTGGCTACTATTCTGTTTCTTTGGCTAACGTTCCATTATTACTATCTACCTAATTTTTGGTCTGATTTATTTAATATCTATATTTAACTGATCCGCTCATCTTGCAGCAGCTGTATGTTTCCACGGCAGCCTGTCTTTATCGCCGATCGGATAGACGGCTGTCAGTAACCGGCGGCGGCGCCTTCAGATACAGAAATAACGGAGCACCCCTACACGTCAACTGACAGATATTGAAAAATTATTGCCTCAATATCTTCTGTTATTTAAAGAAATAGACCGTTTTCTGTTTTTTTTTTTGTTTTGAAGTTACTGGCAGAACTGAAAAATGTAAAGCAAGACATGTATGGTGTTAGGAAAACATATCGCTGGAGAACCTTTTTATTGACATAACGGGATTATTATCATTTTCTTACATTGTGACTCCTTGGGTGCGCCAAAATCATAACGATAAGTCCCATGACGCAAGTCCTCACCGGACGTAGTAAATTTGGGAGGTTCGAAGAAACGCCTGGGAGACATGATGGATTATACGGTGGCAGTATATTTCGCTTAAGCGGAGCACCACCGTGTTTCGACGGCGGCGAGTTCTTGCGCAGCGCAGCCGCATGCTTGAGGGAACGGGCATTCTCACGGCTCAGCCACCACAACACTATCACGGTAGGCGCTTGCAGATGACGAGAAATGGGTAACTCGACGTCCGGCCGACGGGTCTGGACTGAGCCCAAGTCATTGATGGAGCGTAGTGTTCTACGCGTGCTGCAAAGAGATTCAGCAAAACCATAGGGGTCCAGCAGGTATGATGCCCACTAGGGCCACGGGTAACTACTGAAAAGGAAGCCTAAGACCACACAGGCAACTGAAGGATACAGGTGTGGTTTTAGTCAGTAAAAGTCTGTCACGCCCTTTAGGTGAAGCCACCCTAGCGGGTGAAGTCATTGAATAATTTCCCACATCAAAAAAAACCCTGTGTTTGAAACATTTAAAAATTGGAATACGAAGTCACGCTTCAACAGTTTACCGAATAGCATCAAAAAGTAATCCGACGTTCAGAGGGAGCGCCGTCACAGGCCTGTCAGAGTGCACGTCCAGAGCGGGCGCGGCTCGTTCCGAAGCAGTGCTCACGCTGCGCACTAAACTCCTACCTTTGAATATTAATGACTTCGACTTGCTCGCAGTTCCTCTGCGCCTCAACTACGTCCACGGCTTCTTCCTCCCTGCCCGCCAAGTTTCAAGCACGACGATTTGCATAAAGAAACGATATTCGAATAGTTAGCATAAATTATTTTATAGGTTAAGTTGGAGTCTTAAATGTTTTATTTATTAGTACACAGACGTTTATACGGTTAGTTAAAGAAATAATGGTCGGATTTATGATAAGTGTGTTAACCGTTTTAGCAAAAGTTTAACTTGTGCTACAACGTTAGATTTATTGTGGTGATTTTCTAAGACGGGCTTCACTGGACTTGTACGAATAGACAGTTTGAATCAATAGATACCGAGGTCACTAGCAAAGTCCGAAATTCTTCTCGAGTGAGGCGATTGTCACTCTGCCACGCATCACGCTGCATGTTGCGTGTTATTGCACCTACGCGCGCACTTGCGGGAGTGCAGATTTGCATCGTTTTTTTTTTGCTTTATCTTGCATGTGGCCCCGCACCCACGTGCCTAAGCGCATGTTTCTCCGCTTGTAGTGCGTGATCTGCACAAACGATCGTATATCCATTAATCGCCTTAAGCACACAAGTCAGAAGCACCCCATGTATTATGAAGTTAAATACATCCTGCAGTCGACAACAGAGATGTCAGCGAGTGCACTTGTACGCTGTCTGCGCTACACACAGACACAGTGAGACAGCCCTCGGCCGCCGCCGCGATGACTAACCCTCACGTGATCTCCGAGTGTACGAACACAACGATAAATTCTCAACAGTGATACATTAGCCGCGGACGTACATCACGTATTACTCCTCTCAGTGGACGCTAAGAGACATTTATGCGAAATAAACCACCTGTGTTTGTCTGAGCTTCTCAGAATGTTTCAGTGTTTAGCTATTTCCGTCTGCCGCCGCCACGGATATACAATACTTCGAAGCAATAAACTACGCCAAATGGGATTTGAAACTGACAAAAATTATTGTTCTTATTTCAATTGTTTATTCGTCTATATCTAGAATTTGTTATATCATAAGTTTGTGAGATCGCAGGAACCGTCGGGCGATATTGTCAGGTCAGTGGATAGTTAGCGTGTTGTCGCCGCTGGCCGCGTGCCAAGCGGAACACGCCTCTAAACGTATGAAGTACAAACAGCGGGACACGCGGCGACTACGTCCCGGGGAATATAGTGCCGCCAGGTTTATGTTATGTGCATTAAAGTGCACAGTTCTAAACATGCCTCGCGCCAGGACACCTGCAAATGTATTGCCTTTTAAAATTCGAGTTTTCCAACAGAGGTGTACCTATTTGAAATTTTTTGTTGAATAAATTCAAGATTTCGTTTGAATTTTTACGCACTAACGAAAGGGTTTTTTTTACGAGTCAGTGATTTCGTCGTTGTAATTAAGCCTAATAATTAATTAAAACTCGAAGAACATAAAAATCTGTGAAAAGAAAAGTTGAGAACTTTCGTAGTTAGTCTAGAGTAGACGGTGTCAGTCGCACCAAGTATTACTTCACAAAAATAATACACAAGTTAAGATATGGCGGTGTGACGACGATCCGTAAATTAATATGAACTCGTCAACAACGACGACTCAGTGCTTAATTAACGTGTCCTTGTGACGAATGTACGAAAAGTAAAATATAAAGATGTCGTTCAGTCGTCGAACGTTCGAGAAACGAGGGCTCTTTTAATTTGGGAATCAATCGTTTGTCGGAGGCAATATAATGTAACAGGCACGCAGGCCGCCAGCAGCTGTTATTGGTTGTATCCTTTATTTCATGCCTAAATAAACATCCCGGTAGTATCGCAGAGCGTAAGGCGGAATTAAATGTTTAATTCGTAAAAGCCATCGCTTGAAGCTAAAACAGTAGCGTAATTACTTAATTGATGTTCAAAGAAAACGCGTTCCATATAAATATTTAGAGGTAAATTCAAAATGTTTGTTTTGGCGAACGTTATAAAAAAAAAATACAACCGAGCTGAGAACGTCCTCCTCCTTTATTATTTATGAAGACTTAAAAAAATAGAAAATAATTATGAACTTATAACGTTCATATATTTAACATGTTGAAATTATTACTAAGTGATTAAATAATTTCTTGTGAACAAATTAAAATTGCTTTCTGTTTTAGGTTATTTACTTCTGTTTACTTTTTTTTTTAACTTTTCCAATTAGAATTTGACTTACGAAGAGCTTTAATACTTTCTGGCAGGCTGCATGCCTGAGAGTTTTTTAGAAAATTTAAATGTGTATGATTTCGTTGAGTTTTGGTTTGCTGCCATGTTTCAAAGTCTCTGTAACAAAGATAGTTAGTTACATTCTGTTGTCCTAGACGATGTCTGTGCTATATCGAGTTACCACAATCCCTCTCAAATATTTGTGAGGCGCGCCGCCCGGCGGCCAGCGTCGCCTAATTAAACCTTTTCGATACACACTGGAACTGTTGGTAATACTAGAATAGTTACTGGGCACTCACTACTGGAGCCAAATATTCCAACGTACTCGAGCAGCATACTCTGCGAGGCATAAACACCGTGTGCTTGGAAGTTTTCCTTCGGGCGGTTCTCGAGCCGTAGGTTTATGGTGCGTCCAAACGGTACATAATTGGTACAACTTTTGTCGTACAGCCATCTGTGCACCGAATGTCAAGAAAAAGTTTGTACGGCTGCGGTCGTTTCATTACTCTTTAGAATTTTATTTTTAAGCATGTTTCAGTTTTTGAAACAAAATTGCTACCAAAGTCGTAGCGAACGTCAATGCAAAAACTTATTACAAAACTTTTGAAGATTAGGGCCCTCTTTTTATGGTGGGAAAAAATCATGCATTGACATGCCCCGCTCTTGGGCGGAGCGGGAGATAGTGTCAGTTCACTCTTACTGACTGAAAGACCCACCCCGTTCCTTCTAGCCTTCGTACCGGAGCTCGAGCGCCCTTTCGGATAACCCTGGCCACAGTAGGCTTCGATCCGTTTGGGTCCCTGCTGTTGCTAACAACTCCATGAGGCGCGCGGGAACAGTGAGCGCCGTCGACGACTTGGGCTTGTTCCGGACAGTTACCGGACGGCCGGACAGCGAGCTACTCATTGCTCACTGTTCGCAAGCCCACGCCTACGGTGGCCAGAAATCGGGATCAGAATCCCGGCGGCGGCAGCGGCAGCGATAACGCCGTTGCCTGATGCGTTCGGTCTCCTCCTTTGCGAGCATTACTACTTCGCAGAAGTCGGCGACTGCCTGCCACTCCTCCTCACTCCGGACCATGGCCTCAACCAAGGCTCGGCGCGAGAGGTCTTCGCCGCCGATCGCCCCCACGAAGGCACGGCGATGCTCCGCCCAAGCAGGGCACACCTCGACTGCGTGCTCCACCGTGTCCTCCGGGCATTCCGCACAGTGGCGACACCCGGGCGTCACTTCCGCACGTATCCAGTGCAGGAAACTCCCGAACGAACCATGTCCGATAAGGACCTGCGACATGCGGAAAGTAAGGACGCCCTGAGGTCTTTCCAGCCACGCCTCAAAGAGGGGACTTACCGCCATGATTGTGGCGTGCCCAGCACTGGGTTGTGATAGTCGTTGACGCCATTTCACCATGAAATCCCGCCGGAGATCTGTCCGCCATGCCGAGACCTGTCGCGGCAGCGGTCTTTCACCCCGGGGTTTCATCTCCACGCGCATATTGTGCATGTGTGCAAGGACTGTTGCCTCCAGATCCCACGGTGGTAGCCTTCGCTTCGCGGGAGACCGCGGTATCCTCGCACCATAAGATAAGGGTCCTAGACAGGTATTTATTTCGGCCTAGCTTCTGCCACCGGCTTTGCCCACATAAAGTTAGTTTCTGAATAAAAACTTTCGACCCCAGTTTCATCCCCTTAGGGGTGAATTTTGTGTCTCTTAGTGCTCTCCTATGTCAAAAAAGAAAACCTAAAAAAAAACCTGAAAGAAAACCTAACCTAAAAGAACCTAAAAGGACCATGACCAACCTTGCGTAAAACATAAAGTTTTACGCAAGGTTGGTCATTGTCCTTTTTTGTCATACATTTCATTAACTACGCGATAATAATGCGAAAACTGATCAAACACGAAAAATATTAGCCACATTACGATATTTAGCAACTAGACGACCGTAGGAAGACTTTAAATACCTACCTTAATATAAGTAGTAGGTACCAGAATATCAAAACAAGCGCTCAGTTTATATTTCTGAAATTTGTACAGAGATAATTCATGTTGTAGGTAATAAATTATTTGAAGGTACTTTTTCAACGTAAATGTGGTATACATTTACGTTGAAAAAGTACCTTCGATATTTCTAACCCACGGACAGATACAGCACTGCTATGTTATACTAAGATAATTCCATAGGTATCTACGTACGTAATTCTGTAGGTACCGTTTGGACGCACCATTATAAATTACTCGTAGTATAAATCTGTCATGAAAAAACTGAATTCAAGGGCGGATATTATTTCGAATAAAAAATGTTAGACGTCCAATTTATTTCCTATTCTGAAAACTTTTAGTTGATTTTTCGCTTTATTCTTAGCTGAGCGTCCGGCGATCACTTTTAGAAGCTAAGAAAAATTATGACTGTTCCGGCTAAATCTTGAAGGTAATGTCGGCAATTAAATAAAAGCGTAGAAAAATAAAATAAACCCAGGAATAAATAATAAAAAAAATACATAGTAGCGAAGTATTTCCGCTGTTGCATGTCGCAGAGCCGTAACGTTACAATTTTCTGCATGTTTCTAGTTTTTATAGACTCGTTGACGATTCAAACTTAGAAACATAATGCTTGTTCTTATCAAAAGTTTAACATAATTATAGAAACGAATGCATTTTTTGTTGAATAAGAAAAACAGTAACATTGAGTAAACAAAGCACTCCGCCTCGATAACTTCTCGTAAACAGAATTGGAAAACGTCGGCACGTCAGTCAGCGCATCGCTCCCAACAAATTGGCAATTCTGCGATTTCCTTTCACACGATAATTTATTAAATTGTATGAGCGGTACGAAAACAATACGCATCGCTGAGCGTGTGCGCGAACAGTGTGCGGTGCGCCGCAAACAACGCTTAGATTAGCATCTCAATCTGTTTACTTGCGAATTTGAATAGAATACATTGAAATTTAAATACATATGTGCCTGTCACGGTTAGCGCAGTGGTTGAGTGATTGACTCTCGTACGGAACAAATATTTGTTTGGCCTGCAGATAGGTATTCCAAGTCTAGGTGTGTTGTGTATATGTGTTGAGCAGTGCACATGTTTGTGACCGCATCCATGATACAGAAGTTATTCCTAGTATAGGGCAATGATTAAAGAGAAAAAAGAAAAGAACTAACAACACTCATGGAAATACGATGAGGCTTCCAGAACTCATTTATTTTTCCATGAGGAATGATTTGAGGAAAGTTTTGTTACTATTTTGGTTTACAATAACATTTATTTTATTCTATTTACTTCAACACGATGATTTAGCGGCCAATCTATTCTTGAACTCTTGGGGTACTCTCTAGCAATGTGTGTTAAAAGTAGAGGAGCAGTCTGTACTTTTTGTGCGGATTTTAAGAAAGGATAACGTCCAAACAGCAACACAAACTAGATAAAAAGGACAATAAAATAAGATTAACGGAATGCACCCACAACGAAAAGAGCTTCTGGCTATTTTAATGATATTTTTACGAGGTTATTATCAGGATGGTCGTAAGAAACGTGACACACGTGCAGAGCAGGGAAAGCTCGTGTATGCTGCTTTAATTAAATAAAAGAAGTCTATGGAGGTAGATAAACTACGTACGTTATGTGGCGCACGGCGATCGCTGAGGCGTGAAAGCAAAACAAATAAATATAAGAAAGTTTACCAACTCCCTGACTGACTAAAAACTGAAGGCGTGATGTAACATGTTATTTGTCCCTCTAATCTACTCCTCATATCTCTTAAGATGTAACAGTATAAATGTATGCAACGAAATTTATCTCGAATAACATGAGCGTGTCCAATTCGTTATCATTTTTGTTTCGAATTGATACAAATCTCGTTTTGTTTTGTTCCAGATAGTTGTGTGCGCAACAGCGCGCCGCAACGCGCAGTATCGCGCAGTTTGCAGCAGCTCGTGGGTGTTCAGTGGTGAGTGTGAAATATTACAGCTATTCATATGACGGAGCACAAGACACTCTCGTCTACACGTAATGGACGATAAATATGTCATCTTGGATATTGATCGTTGTAATTCCTGAAAAATTATTGGTAAACCGATTTGTTTGAAAGTTTTATGTAAGAGCGTTATTATTTATTCACTTTGAGTTTAAAATTGCTTGATGTAAGTTATCTCGTTGTTTGCTCAATATGTACCACGTCATAACAAAATTGTTACAGTTTGCTAACTCGCCTAAGTTTGAATCTAGATTTTTTTTTTAATCAAAAGTTACATTCTGACTTGCGATGTTTTATACGTACCGTCGACATACCTTCATGTTATTTTTTTAGTAGATCTTATATAAATATATGCATACCGTTACATAAAAACCAAATTATCTTCTGTGATTTCAACATAAAGCTACGTACACACTAGCCTATAGCGGTCGCCTTGCGCTCGGGTCCGGCACGGCATGTGACATGCGATACAGCGCGCGTGGCGTTTCTGCAGTTCCGATGTGCGTGCCTATAAAGGCGTATTCTTGCAAATGTCAACCGACCAGATATTTTTACATTAATGAGCCGTATAATAAATGTTGTATACCATGAGGAAGGAAATGAAAAGTGTATTATATATTTTACTTTATGCCTTAATAAAAGACTAAGCCTTTACAGGCTTTATACTGCACATAAAAATAATTTCGCCATTTACAGGAGATGAGAAATGAATATTTTTATCTCTGTTAGAATACTTGCTGAATCGTAAACTGAAAATAGATAATGACAAGGAACCTACAAATTGTTATAGCGATGTCAAATCAAATGTATGGCTAATAGTGACTTATTATTTTGTTTGTCAAATTCTCACTTCCCACGCAGATTGCTTGCCTCTAAAACAGTTTTTTATGATATCTACAGACAATAAAGTAATTGACAGAAGATTGTGAAATGCGTCATTCGCATTTTGTTCACGCAATTAAAATACAAATAAGTGGCTCTCAGAGTCCTTGATTACTTAAATATGGACTTAATCACTCGCTTAATAATTTTGCTTGTTTTAATGAACCCTTTCTTCAACAAGCGTGTCAAGGACGCTTTCGTTTCATCCTGACACAGTAATTAAAATGGGTTAATTTTTAGTAGATCTAACTAAAATTTTCTTTTTTTTTTATTCGCGCAGTATCTCTTATGCGTTTACCTTTTATTAATTATAGGTGTATTAAGATGGCCCTTTTTGACCTGCCTAGCTTCAATTTGAGCATGGTTTATTTATTATTTATTTATTAAAGCTTTATGCACAAAAAACTGTACAAAGGCGGACTTCATGCCTTAGGGCATTACCTATCTGCCAGTCGACCTTAAGGTGGTGCAGAAACATAACATGGCAGGTGCAACTTAATAAATAGACAAACAGAAGAGAAATAAATACAATAGTAAATACATACTTAGATACATACATGTAAATAAATAGTGCTGTAGTGAAAAAAAACCGGCCAAGAGCGTGTCGGACCACGGTCAGTGTAGGGTTCCGTAGTTTCCCGTCCGTCAAATAAGTGTACCCACTAATGAGTTTAAAAAAATGCTTTGATATACGATTATACTACAAACTTAGTCCAGAAATTATTTTAAATTTTTTGTACAAAAACTGTTCTTTCCATCGAGTTCAAAATTATTTTCCTAGAAAGTCCTTATGAAGTTTTACTTTTCAGATTTTTTTCATATTTTCTAAACCTATGGTTCAAAAGTTAGAGGGGGGGGGACACACACACATTGTTTTTTGTTTTTTTTTTGCGATTATTTCCGAATTTATTGACATTATCAAAAAATGATTTTAGCAAACCCTTATTCATTTTTAAATACCTATCCAACAATATATCACACGTTAGGGTTGAAATTAAAAAAAAAATCACTTCCTACTTTACCTAGAGGGGGGCTACCCTAATAAAACATTTTTTTCCAGTTTTTATTTTACCACTTTGTCGGCGTGATTGATATACATATTGGGACCAAATTTCAGCTTTCTAGTGCTAACGGTCCCAGAGATTAAGCGAGGACGGACAGACAGACAGACATGGCGAAACTATAAGGGTTCCTAGTTGACTACGGAACCCTAAAAAAACAAATCAACCAATCAGTGATGTGATAAAGTGCAGTGCAGTGCTCGATAGTGGGGTTTAAAAGTTTGTTGGTTCATCCAACGTAATCCAACGCAATATTTAATAAAGAGGCAACGCGAATGAAGTAATTCCGTCATTCACTCGATTATTTTGAATGAAATAAAAATATTGAGAGTATTTGAAAAAAAAAATATTATTCTGAATTTTGATTAAATGTACTACAAGATTTCCATAGATACTTTTTTTAATTTAGGTATAATTACGTTTTGAAAGGTCAAATTTCACGCAAATAGTAGATTTTCAGAAGTCTTTACTGGATTTATACAATTTTGTGATTTGATTTCAATAGAAAACCAGATAATATCCACAAGATATCTGTGCTTCCAAAATCTAGAGAAAGATATAATGACGTTAGAGCGATTGTATGAAATCGCTCTTAAATAACAGTCCAGTCTCTCAACGTTTGTACATTGGATTATCATAATCAACAGAGTATAGCAAAACTAACACTAGACACACAGTGTACTTTAACATTAATATCACTATATTTTCTATGTTGTCCGTAATCAGGTTCACGCACGAGTGCCCTACAGTTAATCTGTTCTATTAGATAGATACCAGTGTTTGCTAGCTCTCGCTGCTGAAGGCTCCCGTCAATCACGCCTGGAGAGGTACACGCAAGGGCAGTTTCACATCAGTGGGAATAGCCAAGCCAAAACTATGACTGAGTTTGCTCGCATAGGCTCGGATTGGTTGAAAAATCTTCGTTGAATAATCTTCGGTATGCTGTCAAACTCAACGGCCACGACAGCTGCTGTTGTGTTGTTCACTCAGCATTGATCTAGTCTGGAAGTTCACAACATGGTTTTAGATAAAAATGTAACTGGGCACTCGAACGTGTCGATCAAGCTAAGGTCAGTTAAGTAACAAAAAAAAATACATACCTATTTCGTAGGTACATCACCTTTCTATTTTTCTTTTTCCATCTTTTAGTCTTTATTTGTGTACTTAAATAATAAAATAAACAAATAAAAGGATTGTTAAATAATATAAGTTGATACAAATCTTCTTCGGATATTATTATCTAACAAAAAAATTATTACAGAGAAAATAACATTCCAAAATAAAAATTATTATATCAAATTCAAGAAACAACAATGCTGGTATTGAATTTAAACTGCGTTATTGGGTGTTTTGTGTTCAAAAATTAAATTAATTTTGCTATTAATTTTTCGTGTATTGAGAAAACCCACAAATTTACCCATTGGTGTTGCGAAATGTCTCAGTCGGCGGTGAGCGCTTGACGTTAAGTGGAGTTGTAGCTAACTTTATACGTTTAGCTATGTAGAAATTATTAGCTGGTAAAATTACCCGATAAGTGCTGTCTATGTAAAATCAGGCAACGTTTTCAAATTAATTAAATATCTGAATATTTGCGCTATCTGAGCACATTAGCCGCGATCCCACTTGATCCGGTACTTATTCGAACCGTATCTATTATATGTAGTTCGCATTATGTGCATGCAGTGCTGTACGTATGTGTACGTTATCAGCTCTGAGCACACAGTAGCTGCTACTACTGGCAAATTAGTTCAGTATAAAACAATATTTGCGCTGTTGTGCTAATAATGTAAAACGTTTTATGTAATGTACAACAATGCTGGCGCAAACTGTTTTTTTGCAAACAGGAAGTGTAGGCTCTCTTTGAGTATTATGAAATGAGATAGGTATAAGTGAGTAGGTATTTTATTATACTCGCCAGTGTACCCGGATTTACGAAGATTTTAGAACTTATTATTTGAAGCTGCGTCATAGGGTTTGACATGTTATTAACTCAAAATATCCAATCCAGAATTTTTTTACGACAGTTCATATTCGCTTTTTTCAATAAAAGCCAATGAAGGTAAATTACGAGCAAACATTATAGAATATTATGTATTTCAGTGTTTAAGGTTTGCTGCGAGAAAACACATTATTGAATCAAGCTCACCTTTTTTCCATGACTTGTTTGATGACTGGTGCTTAATACAAAATTATAAATAGTAAACCACATTTTCAAAATACAGCCTCAGGAAAGTACCTACTTAGTTACGAAAAATTTGCTAAACCCCACTCAATCAATAAGAGGTTCAAAGACTGAACATAATGTACTACCTAGTTTTTTCCACACAAGGGTAAGGCTCATATATCAGCGTACGAGCACGTAGCTTCACAAGGGCCGTTATTTTAACACAAACTAATTACGCTGCGTTTTTCACGGCCAGTGGGGACATCGCCTTGCTTAGATTTATAGTCGGAGGGAACTACCCTGGCCTGCCACCCCCCTTGACCCTCCGGCGGTGGCGTGATGTAGCATACGATGAGGGTACAGAAGGATCAGTTCGTTCTACACGACATAAAACATAATTATAATAACAGTTATAATATCTTAAAGCTATTAGATGTTAGCATGTGCTTTGTTCTCTATCTTGTAGTGATAGTTCAACAGTAGTGTAACAGTGACAGAAACAGGACTTGTTCAGTAAAGTTAATCCATAGCAAATAGCATAGGTCTGATCGTGTGGAGTAACGTAGCATGGGCTGGTGCCGCAAAATGACATCTAGTGGCATTCGGAGGAGAGGCATGCAGAGAAGCTAATCGGTGAACTAGATTTAGTTAAGACCAAACTACACAGCCTCGAGCACAGGCGTAGGGTATAAATAAATTAGCGCACTTTACCATCAACGATTGCATCACTGCTTACCATCAGGTGGGATTTATATTATTAAAAAATACTCGGCCTAAGTTAGGTTCCTGCTCCATAATGTGGTTTGTCGATAACACGATTTTGAAAGTCTTTGTGAAAATAAATACAAAGGAGACTGGTTTCATTGTTAATGTTAGCACCTATTCTGAGAGGTTCCTGGTAAAGGGGTCCATTTTATTTTTGTGGAATCGTAAATGACGGCAATGGGGTGGCCAATCTGCTTGCAAATCCGTTGATTATGGTAATGTAATGGATTGCTGATGAGGGTCGCATCACACCCATTTAGTAGATATGCTTGTATTGTCTACCCATGGGGTGAAAGCCCATGTGTAGACAAGCAAGTTGAAGTTTCCTTTATCTACACTAATATTTTAGAGAGTTAAAGTTTGTTTTCTTGTTTGTAAGAAGTAATCTCTAAAAGTACCGGTCCGATTGCAAAATTTTTTTTTTTCACCGATAGAAAGCTGCTTTATTCTTGAGTGACATGACGCTAAAAAAAAACCATTAGAGTTTATTAAATTCAGTACTGACAAAAAATAATGCTTTTTTTTTAAATTCTAGACTTCTGTCCTAACCTTCTTGGGTATAACGCAACTATGGGCTAAGCTCAGATAAATGAGATTGGCAACACTTGTTATTATTTAAATGGCGCCGCTTCGAGATGAAGCCGGGTCGGACTCGGGAGGTTGCGGCTGCAAGGGAAGGCTCAATCTGGAGCTGCCGTAGGAAGTTAATGAAGCGCCCATAATGGAATGCTGACGTTTAAAAAAATAGAAAAGAATGTAGTTCGACTTTCTGCGTCAGAACTGTAGCGTCATGATTTACGTGAACATTTTAGAAAAAGTAGGTACGTGATTTTTGAACTGAGTACTTCGAGGCATCTACATCGTCTCTTCACATAAGTAAACCGGAAAAGAGTAAAGCATTACGTAAATCCGATTACATTTCCTGAGTAGCGCTGTTTTTTTCTGCATCAATGTTTTTTTCCGATTTCCATCCAATGTAAACGCTAGCATCTTATGACACAATGTTATTATCGTGTCGGATATCATCATTTAGCACAATGGTCAGATAAATCTCACTAAATGGCGACATCCATGCCTAGTTACAATCGATTGGCAGCCGATTAGCGGCCGGTTGTGGAACTGCCACTTAGCAGGGAAACGATTATCGAATAACGGTTACAAATAAGTAAGTTAAATCGTTCCTGATCTAATTATTTCTAAGTGAGCTCGTAGAAGACCGACTATTGGAGAAAATATTAAAATACAATTTAATAAATAATAAGATTTACTGTTCCACAAAATAGTATTTAAGTAGAAATAGTTAGAACTGCCTGATATCGATAATCAAGGTAACATTTTACTCTCTGATTTAAAACGAATGCAATGAATGGTTCTATAATAATGCAACAATGATAATTTAACCCTTGTTTTAAGAACCCTTGGTTTTGCCAAAAACTTAGTTCAGGTCTTTAACAAATTGATTAGAAAATTGTATCTGTGGGTTGTTTAATTATTTTTCTTTCTAATTCGTGGCAAGAAATTGGCACAAGGTATGATGGATCATTTGAACTAGCTATGTGTTTGTTTTCATTTAAAGGAAATTTCCGACACGTGGCCTTGCATTACTGACTTCCGAGCAGTTTCTATCGGCATTTAATCATAATTTAAATCCATTCATCTGCGTTTACATGTACTTTTGCCCGTCATATATAAAACAGGCGTGATTGATGACTACAGAAAGACGGACAGCCGCACTAAGTGCAGTAATTATAGCAGTGTGTCTGTCAGATAGTTTACTCAATGGACGCATTAGCGGGGACAGGAAAATACAGAGATAATGTCATTCAAGTGTTGTAAACTTTATGATTGCTTTGTTCATGTTTTGTATTGTTTATTGATTGATTGTTTCCCGTGGGTCATTAGGGTTTTTTTATTTACTTATTGCAGTTTGCTAGTCAGTTAATGATCGAGTTGAAAAAGAGAAGTATAATGAGTTATTAGTTCTGGTTGGAAAATGATGACGTTCATTCAACGATTATTTTTGTTTAGATTGAATCTTTTTTTTTTACTTCGCGTTACTATTTAGACAAACACTAGTACCTAGGTACCTACTTTGCTGTATTGCAGTCATATTTCTTATTAGCACCTAACTTTGAGTTCTTTAAATACGTGTTTTTTAGGGTTCCGTAGTCAACTAGGAACCCTTATAATTTCGCCATGTCTGTCTGTCCGTCTGTCTGTCTGTCCATCTATCCGTCCTCGCTTAATCTCTGTGACCGTTAGCACTAGAAAGCCGAAATTTGGTACCAATATGTATATCAATCACGCCGAAAAACTGGTAAAATAAAAATTGGAAAAAATGTTTTATTAGGGTAGCCTCTCTATATGTAAAGTGGGAAGTGATTTTTTTTTTAATTTCAACCCTAACGTGTGATATATTATTGGATAGGTGTTTAAAAATGAATAGGGGTTTACTCAAATCATTTTTTTATTATGTCAATAATTTCGGAAATAATCGCTCCAAAAGTAAAAAACAATGTGTGTCCCCTCCCTCTAACTTTTGAACCATAAGTTTAGAAAATATGAAAAAAATCTGAAAAGTAGAACTTTATAAGGACTTTCTAGGAAAATCATTTTGAACTTGATGGAAAGAACAGTTTTTGTACAAAAAGACAAAAAGGTTCTACAAAATAATTTCTGGACTAAGTTTGTAGTATTTTTAAACTCACTTATTGTGACGGACTGGAAACTACGGAACCCTACATTGAGCGTGGCCCGACACGCTCTTGGCCGGTTTTTAATATTATTTAATGTTTGTGTTTACTTTGATGATGATGATGACATCTAGCCGATTTCGGCCGCAGTAACCACATTCCTTGGCTCTTCATTATGGTTGTGAGCTCAGATCTGTTGTTCTGTTATGTGCACTGTGACTTGCATATCCAACCTTGGCCGAAAAACTCTGATCACAGAGCGGACATGTCAGAACAACAATAACGATCTGATACATTAGTGCTGTTGGTGGTCTAGCTTTGAGGTCACCGTGTTTTTGGTCTAATTTCGACCTCCTTTTATTCTCAAAGGCTACTGTTCTGTACGTGCCTCTGCACATGTAGTCTCCACTCGGGCTGATTTTGAGCTTGTGTCTCCCAAGTCACGGGGTCGATTTTGCATCTCTTTATGTGTCTTTTCTGAACAACTTTGAAACGAAGAAACTGTCCACCACGATTTCGTTTTCCTTGCTGGAGTTCAGAATAGAAGATACGCTTCGCTAGCCTCTGCTCGGGCATCCTAGAGACATGTCCACACCACGTGAGCTGCCGCCTCATCAAGTAGGCCTCAATGCCCAGGACTTTGGCTCTCCTTAGGACGTTTGTGTTTCTAACACGATCCGACCATTTGATGTCCATAATATTTCGGAGGCATTTGAGATGGAATTTGTCCAAAGTTTGTATTTTCCTTTGATAGAGGCACCACGTCTCTGATGAGTATAAAAGATTCGGGAGAACTACAGTTAAGTATACAGAAATCTTTGTTGCCAACTTGAGATCGTGAGAACGAAAAACCTTGGGCTGCAGTTTTCCAAAACCTGCCGCAGCCGCACAGGTCCTCTGACTTATCGCAGCGTCGAGGTCTCCTTTACCTGTGATAATGCTTCCAAGGTACCAGAAGCTCTCCACTTGCTTCAAATTACTAGCGCCGACCAAAATTTCGCACTGAGGGTACAGCTGCTGGAGTCGCAACGTAACGTTAATTTCAAGGCGTTCGTGGTGCGAGTTCCGAACACTTTTCTGCCCCTCATGTTGAAGGAAGACTTTTGGCCGCAGGGCGTGGTGTTCCGTCGCTTCCGCGGACAGGTGCCACAGAACAGCACGAAGTGAACTTAGTGCAATGTGAAGTGTTACTAACATAGTCTTAAGTCTTATTTACTAACGACAAGTTGTATTTACTCTATATGTATGTTAGTCTGTAAGGTATATATCTATGGGCCAAGATGCCTGATAATAAATAATTTATTATTATTATTAAAATATCCGAGGCTAACGGTGAGCCTGCCACATCCATGACCATAAATTCCTTTAATAAATATATAATGTTTAACTTTAACATAAGCTGAAACTTTAAGAGTGTCGTTAAAAATAAATTGAGGAATAACCAGCGTGGTTGAGAATAATTAATTTAAAATCTGGAAAGTTAAAAATGCAGAGAATCCTTGACTTACTTCACTGCTTGTACTTTAATAAATATATTATTCACAAATGTTACAAGTTACTTCAAACTTGGATAATATGTAATTCATTGTAACAAGTTTGTTCAGAAGCGCCAGTCTTCTCTTGAGAACAGAACATACAGAATAATAAAGGATGTTGATAACAATACCATCAGTATAAGATATATTTGTACTGATGTTAACGCTTTCTCCTATTTGAATAAACTTGAGTAATATCAGTTTTGACTGTTTTATTCACGTGAGATATTTTACTGGTAATATGAAGTCGTAAAAGGCGCGCGTTCTGGGGACTGACTTTACGGATATTTGACGTTCACAAAGCGCTGGGGCTCAGCACTCAGCCTAGTTTGAAGTTATGTTTTGATTATGATTTTGACAGAGCTCGCCTAATCCAATCCAATGAAACCAATCTAATGATAATAATAATCCAATGTAACTTCAATTAATTTAGTTTTGACATTTCATCATTGTCTGTATGAATGTACCTATATGATTGTGTAACTGAAATGAGTCTTTGGTGCTTGAAATAAATAAACAATAATAATAATAATTGTGTCAACATTTGGATGTTCTTCATAAAATTGATAGGACGGGATGGGTTTTTTAGTCAGTAAGAGTCTGACACTATTTCCCGCTCCGCCCAAGAGCGGGGGTTGTCATAAGATGATTTTTCACATCGAAAAAAAAAAAAACTATTATTTCTGTATTTGTTACCAAGCAGAATTGCTGTTTTCAAATTACACGAGTCTTGTAACCCGCTACTAGTCCGTACACTATATTAATCAAAAGTGTGCTCTTCTTTTGTATGCCACTGATTTCAGATGATATTTAGGCACAAAAAAGTCTGTCCCCGGTCCCAATAGTACTAGACGATTAGAAGATCCCCATAAATTATGGAGGACATAAAGCAGTACCTACTTTGGGAATGAATCTCAATGTCTCGTCTGTAAAGGCGCGGGCGACGGTGGTGGGGACAGCGGGGAGTGGGCGGGAGTGCATGGTCAATGCTAATTGTAGCACAGAAGGTCTACTCAGTGCAACTTTTGAGTATATCATTCATTCATAACAGACATCGATTTTCTCATGATGAAAGTGTCTTAAACACAATCGTGTCGCACACACTTTTTTACGCATGAATGAGATATTGCAGCAGGGGTCCAGCTGGGTCGAAGCCTTCTGGGACCAGGGTTATCCGAAAGGGAACTCGAGCCCCGGTATGAAAACTTGAAGGAACGGGGTGGGTTTTTTAGTCAGTAAGAGTCTGACACTATCTCCTGCTCCGCTCAAGGGCGGGGGATGTAATTTGGATGAATTTTAACCACCAAAAAATAAAAGTCACAATTTTAATTTTTGAACTTTTATTTAGGTGGGAAATTATTCAATAACTTCTCAAAGAGATCTTTTTGCCTTGCTTCGCAGGAATTCGGGGTTCCCTTTCGGATGACCCATGGCCCTATTAGTCTTCGGCTCTGCTAGGCCCCCACAGTTTTGCTGACACCTTTTTGAGGCTCGCGTGGATCACACTACGTGCCGTTGGCGACTTGGGCTCGGTCAGGATGTTTACCCGACGTGCTACCTAGCCATATAATTGCCTTTTTCAACGGGAATGCCGGAACACTCGGGATTCCGAAAATAGATCACGATATTACAAACTGATTCAACTGACCGTCAGCCTAATAGGGTATTAAGTATTTCCTGTACTGTGTTGTCTGCTAATAACCATGAATGACCGCGAGAAGTAGCGTTACTTCTGCGCGTCAATATTGTATGGTGGCAATGTAATTGAAACAAATGCCGTCTCTCCCGATGTTCGATTTATGATTACGGATTGTTGCTGATTCTGTAATAAATCCTTAGTTAAACTCCATGTATTTATGGCCGAGATTCGACTAATGTTTTCGTGATTGTATTCTGAACTTATCTGATTACAAAATCAGAGCTATGAATTTATTACTGACCTACAACATAATAAATCATTTTTATGCTACTGGCTTCTGTCGATAGGAGAAAAATAATCTAGGTCTACCGATATGCCAAGGAGCCCTGCGGCTACCTTTGAGGTATCAAACAGACAGACGGATAACAGTATAGATTAATTTATTCGTGGAAAATAGCAAGATTTAATGTGATGCAAAACTTAAAGAATAATCTGCAAGAACACCATAGTAAAAAGCACTTTTAATTTTAATTACATTTGTTCAGAACTCAGTAGACATCGGTACTAAGAATATTCTTTATTACATTTGATATTCAAACAATAAGTTCATTTCACAAAGAAAAACGCTAAGAAGTCTGTAAAGCAATTAAAAAATCTAATTACTGTTTGTTGAACAAATAGTTTTTTAATGAAAGCGATTCTTTTGCACGATTATGAAAATTGTAGTGAATTAACTTGCGATAGCTTTGTGTTTCCGTTCAACTGAATATAATAAGGGAATAAATGCAAACAGGAAATAGTACAAAAGAAGTATAATTACTTCTGTTGCTGGGAAATAGGAATAACTACCGACATTCCTCTGAATACAAAATCACGGAGATAAACTAGAGACTTCAGTAGTAAGCTGGGTCATGTTTTTAATTACCAATTAGCTTATCCATAAAATCTTTCAATATCAAAAGACCTCTCTACCGAAGTCAGATGTCGAGAGAGTACGTTATACTGCAGCTGCATCCACTACTCTCTTGGACCAGATGGACCAATTTCTGTAAACTTTACGATGAAAGTAATAACACTAAAAACAGCAATTTAGACGATAGCTTAGACGCAGACACAAACTGAAGTCCTCAGCTGCAGCCGGAACTTAACGAATGAGGCGGAAGCGATCACCGCTGTGTTGTTGAGGTACACTTCAAAACTAATCTACAAATGACAACACGATTCGGTTTCAATTATCTAAATTGTGTTGTGACTTGTGAGTGAGTTCTCAGCTCAGCTGGGGGAGTCTAGCGGTTCAGCAGATATTTATTAGCCTTGAACAATCAGACTGAATGAAGAAATGAAAGTTACGATTTGAAAACATCGTGATACATGGCTTTGTTGACGCGTGATGGAGTGACTAACCCACACTTTTAGTTTTACGTACTATGTTCTGAAACTAACACATTTTGTGAGCATTCATAAACTCCCAGTTTAACTTCGGGTGTTGACTTAGGCTCACTTATTTTGGAATGGTTTTGATAACCGTGTGCAGTGACGTGGAGCTAACCTAATGGGCTATTTGGCGCGCACTGCCGTTTTATTGTTTTACGTCTCTCAGCCGTAAGATAACTCTTTACAGCTTACTGAATGCTCATGAAATGTGTAAAAGGCTTACAATAGATTAGATAATTATCGTTTGTTGACCTGGATTTTTGAATAAAGTCAAGGGCGTTTTCGTATTTATTACGCTCGCTTATAAAACGCTGCCGCACCCGCTACCACTGCGACAGTATCTTTATGAACTGTGACTTTAATTTTTAACAAGCAGCACAGTCACTGTTGTACGCCTCCAACTTGATAACGATCTTAATTGGATCCAAATAAATTACTCTGAAAACAATTATTAAATTAAATTAGTGGCGCAACTTCACTGCAGCATCCAAGTGTCTTGATTTGACTTTACATGCTAATTCACATTAATTAAAGTAATAAATTAAGAGCGCATTCGAAAGCTCAATAGAGCTTTAATTTCAGTTTAGTGAAATTAACGATTTGTTAAAATCTGTGATTTGGAATTGAAACAAAATAAGTAATTAGGAGTTTGAACAAAATTGGAATTTTTCGGATGTCTCAAGGTCGTTATGCATCGTCTAATGACGAACAGGGCTTGAGGACGAGTCGGGGACGCATTGTTTTATGAATCTGTATTTTTTTAGCTTTACAGAATAACAATTTTCATTTAATTTGCTTAAATTAACTTCTCGATCAATGATTACGTGTTGCGGTTGTTCTTTTTCACAAATTTTCATAAATATAATTTCGTCTGTTTTATTTTTCGTTAGTTTTTAACTTCGACGTTTATTAATCAAGTCGGAAAAGTCTTTTTCATTTGAAAGGTGTTCAAGATTGTTGTTGTGTTGTTGTAAAATAAACTTTTATAATTATGGTCTCCACAACGGCTGGGGAAACTTGTAAAATATTATAGGCATACGATGATTTCGATATTTTCATAAATAAGCCAAGCAATTCCATTGAGTAAGTGTCATTAATTGATAAAGTGAAACTCATGAATAAAACTTCAACTAAGTAATGGCCAACAGAATTGTAAATGATAAAGTTGGAAGGTGGGTAATGTGGGTATGGAGAGTCCGCAATAAAACTACATATCCCAGCACTGATGGCTATAATATACTGATAGTACAACCGGGGGTCTTTAAGTGAATCGATCACTTCGTGGCAAGCGTGCTGCGTCAGGTGAGATAGTGGTTAACGCGACTCTTTCAATAACATTAATAAAAAAAAAACTAGTTATTTGACGAAAATACTGGAAAGATATTTATTTTTTACTAGCTGTCCGCCCGCGACTTCGTCCGCGTGTACTTCGGTTATCGCACTCTAAACGTGTTTTCCCGTAGGAATCAGATGTTTTTCTGGGATAGAAAGTAGTCTATGTTCTTTTCCATGTCAAAGGCTATATGCATGCCAAATTTCATCCAAATCCGTTCAGCAGTTTTTGCGTGATTAAGTAACAAACATCCAAACATCCACACTTTCACATTTATTATATTAGTTAGGATCTGCTTAGAGAGTAGGTACATGTTAGAGATGTTCAAGGATCTGTTACTAACTACCTTAAATTAGGTAAGTATGCAAAATAGTTTTATTTATTTTAAATTCAATGGTCACTTAAAACATCTGCTTACAATTATTTACCATTTTAATACAAATAAAAGAAACAAAATAATAAATTCCATTTTTGTAAACGTGCTGAGAACGAGAGAGATTTGTTGAACCAGCTCAAACCACAAGGCCGGTCTTAGCAGTTTAATATAACAGAAGCCTTCCTCTGGCTTCGGAATATTGGAGAGAGCACAGCACCGACATACATATAGATGACAGCTTTAAACTTCACTTTGACTTATATCCCTGCGCTACGCCTTTACCTCGTTCCTCTGCGGGTATCTCATATGACTATCCGCATCATACATATACAGAGACTGTAAAGCCATCCCAGATAATTGTTAAAGGAACTAAATCCGGGATGAAAGAGGGAGGACACGGAACTCGCTTGTTCCTCGCCCGTGTTCCTTCTCCTCAGACAATGGTAGCAAATAGAATTAGTTGGAGTGCGTTAGAGCCTGATCCTCCCTCGCCCGGCCTGATTGGAGTGCCCATTGTTCGCATTAATTACTACTGAACAGCTCTTAAAACATAGAGACAGTGTTCTTGCGGTTTTATTATTAGTGTTTACTGTTAGTAGTGCCTTAGTAATTTTAATCTAAATCAGACCATTATGAGATAATTTAGTTTGCCGTGGTCGTTTAGAATAGTTTGTTAAGTTAGAAACATTTATGAGACATGATAAATAGTATCTGTATGACATTAGCCGTCAGGCAATGAGTACAAGAATCACACATTAAATCCTTAGGTCAACGTGTAACAGTTCATTGCTGAATGGATAATGTAAATCAATAATGTCAGATATCAAAACAGGAATATTGTCACTTTGTCAGTAGCTCTTGACAGATTGATGACGATTACAACCACGTAATTAATTTGACGTATTTGCGAAAGCGAAGCTCGGAGTAGGAAAAAAGACGGTGTGAAATATAAAGGTACGAGTAAATTGCGCCGCACCATCAACGATTGCACTACTTACCATCAGGTGGGATCGCAGTGCAGCACTAGTTTATATCAATAAAAAAAAGTTCCATTACTTTATACTTTTCGTAAAATTTCTTCTTGTTAATTTATAGAGTTCAGTTTTATAAATATATTTTCCTCCTCTTTCCAGTTTTAACATAAAATTAATGGCTGTTTATCATGTTTATGATATTTCCTCATTATCCAGCAGAGAAACGACAGGAAAGTATTGTCTTGAAAGATGTCTTGCTCAAGAAGAATGTCTATGAATAATTTTATTATTTGTTTCTTTGTTTTGTTTATGTACTGGCCTTTATTTTCTTATATAACAGCTATTATTCTTTTTATTGATGCCAACTGATTGGAATTTTGATGATTCGTATCGCAGTAAAGTAACTTTGCTTCTTTTTGCCCCTAATTTGCACTCAAACAAAAGTAGGTAATCATAAAAATTACAAAACTCAATTTCAGCTTTATATTCCCAAAAGACGCCACTTGTGACACACGAAAAGTTTCTTAATCAACCCCGCCTGCTATCATTCTCTAAGCACAGAGCAGTAGAAAATAAAAGACTGTCAGTCTCGAGGCATTAGGTACGCTGCAGATAGGCCAAACTCGCTGATAGACCCAAATGATCCCATTCGCAGTGAGCTCTGAGCGAGTGAGCGCTCCTCGAAGAATTAGGATTCAAAAGGTAGGGATGTAGGATCGTTTACTGAGATTGTGAGTTTGTTGAAGAGATAGTGCTGTTATGAGGCACTGCGAGTCGGCTCAAGATAATGAAGAGTCTGCGTTTTGTACATCCTTCTATTAGAGCCTGCGCTCATTTGAGACAAGGCGTCTTAGACAAAACCGGTATTTCTACGACTAGAGATGGGCGGTGGTTAAAAGTCCATCGTCGAATAAATGCCCAATTTTGGTAAATACAAGGTTTTAACCCGGTAAATACCTAAAAGCATGGGTATAAACCTTTAACACTGTTTGGAACGTTTTATTTAATAAAATTTAGTTGAATTTTAGTTCAGATAGATTTAACACATCTATGTTTTAAATTTTAAATATGTTTTCACGTGTTAACGCCTGATTTTTTTTTTTGTTAGGTGAAGTTTAACTGTTACTTTTGCATAAATGTAAACTTTCTGCAACTGAGTTTCAGATTTGTATAAAGTAAATACCCGGTTAAACCCTGCATTTTGGGTATTTACCTTATAGAAACATCTCTATTCTTGACATTTTTATCTTTTAATTTTTGAATTTTATTTATTGTAATTTTTTTTTAACTATAATTATTATAAATAATTTTTGATGAAAATAATTGAGAGTCAAGCCCATTCGTAATAAATTTGCATGCTGATTAAGACGCGGAATATGAAGAAACATTATTGTAATTTAAGACCTGTACCTGTAAACATATTTCAAGCAAATAAATGATATTATTATTATTATCTACGACACGGGGCGCTAGGGCTGTTGATAAATTATAGATATATCGAAACATCGTTATTTTTTTCGAATTTATTTTATCGGCTTTGACTTATAAAACAATTGTAAGTCAGCTCAAAAATAATTTACTCAATTTATTTTTCAAGATATTTATTAAACAAATTAAATTATAAATGTATAAAAATGTAGCGTTCTCAGTAATTATTCTTCAATTTTAATAAAACATAGCGTACGAATATTTCTCAAGAGTTTTTTACAAATATATAATTTATAATGCTCAGCTATTTGAGTACTGCGATAATATCGATATATAGATATTTTATAACATATTTTTTAACTGGCTTTTCCCAGGCTTAAATGGGATTGGGCGGGTCACGTCAGCCGCATGAGCAGTGACCGCTGGGCAAGTATCGCCACCCGGTGGGTTCCTGCAAACGGTAAGCGCCATCGAGGTCGTCCTAGAAAGAGGTGGCGAGATGATCTAGACGCGTATCACGAGAACTGGTTAGAGACGGCGCGAGAGAAGAATGTCTGGAAGGACTTGGGGGAGGCCTTTGCCCAGCAGTGGGACAGTAATGGCTATTAAAAAAAAAAAAAAATTTAACAGCCCTAACGCCCCGTACCGTAGACAAAACAGTTCTGTCTAAGACGTCTCAGAAAGTTTAAAACGTCTGAGACAAAACTGTTTTGTCTAAAACGTCTCAGATGTGTCCAAGACGTCTCAGACAATTCTGTCTAAGACGTCTTGTCTCAGGTGAGCGCAGGCCCTTAGTAAGAAAAGAGTTTGTCTTTGTTGTTGTTAAAAACTGTTAAACGTAGATTTCGGATTATGATGAGATCCGCATACGAAATGTTTGAGCAAAGTGAAGAAGTGGTTGATCGTAAACATACAATATACGGCATGCATTTTAATAGCATAGCAGTGAATTTATTTAAATGTTCAATAAGTCCTTTTCACTCATTAGACAGTCGTTGTATTCTAGAACTTCTGAGAATATTGCGACTATCAGCTTTAAAAATAATCGAATTAACTAAATAGTTATAGTATGACTTACGTACTTGAAATACCGCTAGCCGATAACTCGACGCGTCGACAACGTCGGCTCGTCGCGCGGCGTCGGCTGTCGTCGCCGAAACGGGCGCATTATACCCACTGGTTGTCATTTAGGGACGTTTGGTGGAAATTGTGAACGGAAGCGACGGTATATAGATATAGATGTAATGAGTGGTGATATTTTTTCCTTCAGCGATTTAAATATTGATGAACTCTATAAAACCCATATTAACTTTTTGGTATCACTTTACCATCGTGAGTTATGGCCGCTCGTTTATTTACCAATGAAAATCGAGGTTGTTCATTTTTATCATTTAGGACAATGTCAAAAGGAGAAAAAGTTTGTATAACTGACTTTTAATAAATGCCTAATTAGCAATAAATATACCCTGAGTAACAAGGTGGATGTAGCTTTCCAATAGTGAAAGAATTTTTGAAATCGGCACATAAGTTTTTGAGTTTATTCATTACAAACATACACACAAAAATACAAATTTTCTCTCTTTATAATATTAGTGTAGATGTAGATATACGACTTTATAAACTTCACTCGCTGTTCGCTTATCACTCGCGCAGCGCCACCGGTAGGCGTCGCCATGGAAATCTCTCGGTCGTCGCGACCGAATTAAATTCCGGTTGAGTTACAAACTACTGCTTGTTCGAATAAATTAACTCTTCCATTACGGGCGTGTTGAGCTGTGTGGAGCTAAACGTTGCTAATGGCGGCGCTTTGTTTGTCCCACTCCGATCCGCTCGTGGAGACGCGGCCTTACTTCACTTGTTCACGCGTTTGTGATTGAGATTCGTAATCAGTGAGATTTCCTTTGATTATATTCGTCGTGTAATTAGTTATTACTTTGGAGATGAAATTACTTAAGATTAACATGAAAGTGCAGGTAAATCGGATTTATCATGCGATTACGTTCTGAAATGATGCAGGTAATATATTCAGTAATTGGACAAGTACAGGCATCTAGTATAAATACTTAATTTAAGTTCTGTAGATACCTGTGCTACAAAGGCGGCTAATATCAAAGTAGGCATAACTGTCAGCTCAAAGCTTTGAAAAACGTAAATACCGACAAGCGTTGCTCTTTGAATCTAGTAACTGGGTGGATTCATGAAAACATTTTAAATAGCATATTTTTTGCGTAAATCAAAAGGACACTTTCTTTTTTTATCAAGCTCGGTGACATTCATTAGATACAAAACCGCTGCAGAAGGTTCATAATCTCAACTATTAACAGTTTTGAGTAATACCTATATGTAATAGGTAACATAGTCAATATTTCAGGGGGCCAAAGCATATATGAATATTTCGACCTACACTTCAGCAACTGTGTGTGTTATTTTAATACTTCTGTATAGTCCCTTGATTAAGGTACACAATACATTTACGAGTACTTTGCCGTCCTAAACGAATGCCAGTGAATTAAAAATCAGTATTTTGTATGTCGTAGTTATAACTGTAGGTAGTAAGCTATGATTGGTCCTTAAAGCTTGTACTTCCTGATGCCCCACTTATGGCCGGACGCCACTGGACGCCAAGCCTATCATCATGACGTCACCCGCGCCGCCGAGCGCGCGCGCCGCTTGTAATCACACGCCACCCGTGCGCGACCTCCTCTACTACCCGCAATTCATTAAAACTCATCACTTATGACGTCATAAAACGCGATATGTTTGCTTACAGCACTAGTTTTTATTAATGTTGTGGTTGTGGAGTTACAAATTCTTGTATAATGCTAGTAGGTCGTGGAATATTTAAATCGTCACGTATGTGGAATTCCTCGTGAATTTGTTCATTTCATTTGTGAAACAAATCCATATCAGAGTTCGTAGGTAGTACCTACGAACTAAGACTTAATTGGTACACAGGTACGCATACATACCAACTAGTGTGGAAATATCCATCGAGATACCGGAGAATTTCAGTGAGTCCAACATCGAATTTTGACTGGAAATCTCGCTATAATTAATCAAAGAGATTTTTTTGATTTTAGCAGCATTAAAAGACTTGGTCTAACTACATTATTTAAGTTATGAATGTAAGTTTAGAACGGCATATTAAATGGTTTAGAAGTTATAAAGTGGTGGACTGGTGGCATTAAATAACGAGGTAAACTTAGTTTTGATGTTCTTTTGTTTGCAATTCCACCGCTAATTTCGGAGCGAAGGAAAATCCCTCTATGTAAAGAATTCTTTTTAAGTTAAGCAAAGGAAGTTTAGTGTATTTTTCCGGCCGGAACTTTTGTTGGAAATTATTATCTTTGGGGTAGGATGTGAAACAAAAGACGAGCATGTCATTCCAAAAAATATATTTCAGGCTGCCGTAGAGATTTTTTTTGTTTCGAGTAAAATTGTGTAGGCACAAATTAAATATTGTTGCGTAAATAAGCAGTAATTTTTATCAGCGCAAATTCAACTACATAGACTTTGCTCGTTCGATCACATACTAAGTTATCCTGCAGCTAGCTCCCGTGGCTCATCCCTCAATGTTCGTTATATCACTCAGCGATAGTGTCACCTACTATCAGTGAACGCAGTTCGTCATCGGTTCAGCACTTACACAGATTACCTCTTGCAAACAAAATAAACCCTTCCATAATATTAGTTTGATAGAAGAAATGTGGTGGCTTCAATATCGACCTTTTTGCGCAGACTCGTTAATATATTATGAATCTACTACCTATAGAACCCGGCTACCATAGCCGCGAGTTTGTGGTTAATGCGCAATGGATGACTCGTCTTTTGACCGTCCGGTTACCGTCCGGACCAAGCACGAGTCGTCGTCGACAGTTAATGTTCCACGCGTGCCTCAAAGAGATGTCAGCAAAACCGTATTGGGCCCAGTGAGACCGATGCCTGCTGCGGCCATGGTAATTGAAGTAAAATAGGTGAGTTTTAGTCAATAAAAGTCTGATAGTCCATTTCATTCCAACCTAAACCGGAAGAAGGCATCAAATGGAGTTTCTTGCACGTTCTTCTCCATAGAGCTCTACGGTTTGGATCGTGCAATTTAGTTATACTTTTTTTTGAACTGACCGCCATTTGACTATTCAAAAGTGCCTGTGAAAGTGCTATTTGAAATAAATGCTTTTGATTTGATTTTATTGATTTCTCACTCTCAAAAAAAAAAAAAACAGCAACATATAAAATTTATCAATAATCAAGAATTTAATAACTATAGTTTTCACAGATCACTCTCTCATACTCAGGTATGTATAATCGTGCAGAATGCTAGAAGTATCGTGACCTAGTCACATAGTCTCGGAATATAAAACACATTAGTGTTCGATTGTAAATATTAGTGTTGAGCGCTGCGCCGCTTTTAGTTGCGTGTTTGTGTTACAGCTCCAGCCGATACGATCATGTGGGACATGACACGTGAATCGAGAAAAATCGTTTTTCCTGTTGATAATGGCCTTGATCAATATCGCAACCGAAAGTCCTCTATTACTAGGTTAAATCCAGGTCAATCTAGGTTATCTCCTCTAAGCGTCACCATGGCAACCGGTCTTGTTCTTCTTCTTAAGCTAATACTCCTCTAACTATCAGTTAATCTTAGTTTATTAAAAATTACTGACTCGCTCTCCTTAGGAAAGAAAAAACATCGACTTTCCTTAAAGAGAAAATGAATTATGTATTATACAAAAACATTCCGACATAAATTCAATAAATTATGTGTTCTTTCTTACTTGTATTTCGTTCTAAACCGCATCACAATTCGTTGTGGGTAGCGGGTTTAGAAAAAAAACGTCGTCAAATTAAAAACAGATTATTAAAAAAGCAACTTGATTATTTTACAGAATGTATTAAAGATAACAGTGGTTTTCTCGGTATAGCTTCTCTCATAGCTTCCACTGTAGGAACTTCAATTAGTCTTAAATTTCCAATCTTACCATCTTACCGTCTATATCCACTCTTCTTGTATAATCATGTTAGTCTTTAGCAATTACTCTGAGTGCAGCTTGCAGTTTGCCTTAATTAATATCAGTACTGACCTCAGCGCCCGCTTGCTCAGGAACATCGATGGCTTCGGACTGCTCGGTGAGCATCGGCTCGCTTAACATTTAAACAAGCTCGAAGAGCTTTATAGCTATGAATCCGATCGAGTATTTGAGTATCTAAGATATTCGGATTCGAAAATATTTTTCTTTTCAAATATCTTCAACTTCCCGAGGAGAATTTATTTGTTACATTTCTAGTAACGTTGAAGACATCTACATATCTCTAGTATGCCTGTTAACCCTTCAGCTAGTCGTGAGCTAGGTAATAGACATAATGAGTTTGAAGTTACAACAAATCTCTTGTTATTTATTTTGCTTAAATTGTTTTTAACAATTTTGTTACTTTGTTAGTATCCTAATACTACATATTTAACTACTTAACACAGTACCTATACGAATTCCTACAACGAGCGTTGGGCTTATACCATTGCAGGAAGCTTGCAGCAAAGATTCACATACAATCAATCCAGTCTACTTGCAATGTAGCGCTAAACAACGTTGGTTGGGGATTGACCCGGTGCAACAGGGATGCGTATTTTTTTCGCATTGTAGTGAAAAAGCAATCGAGGAGAGCAAACATCCTTGACTGAAACGGAACAACCCAATCAAGAACTCCTAGAAAGGAAGAAAAAAAGAAAGTAAAGTTTATTCTATTCTGTTCTAGAACTCGTTGTTGAAGCGGCTTTGGAGGGTAATGTATAATCTCAACTTACGTATGTATATCAGCCAGCTGCACGTGTTATTGCTTAATATGTTTTGAATTATGATGATAATAAACAGCTATGTGTCCACTTTTACTACTCTCACTCTGCCACACTCTGTGAAGAGTCTTCCTCAGAAGTGCGTACGTATCAAGTACTACCTTCATTTACTAAAAAATCGCAATTGACTGCATTAAAGTTACGCGGATATCGCGAGCATGGCACTCAGATCAAAGAGGATCTACTGTTTCTGGAACTGTGTTTTAGCAATTTTATGAGATGATGGTGGAATGTAAACAGATCATAAATAAGGTTATTAACGTTTAAAACTAATAACCGTTGGTTCCAGATGTCATTCATGTAAGTTTAGATATCTTTGACAGTCGTCACGGGTCATCGGTCAGAAGCCCTTGAAACATCTGGCAAGTAGGCCTACAACTTTTACCGAAGGATCTTCTTAAGTAACTAGGTTGTGAGGGTCAAATAGACAGTCGCTATACGTGTATCTAAGATCCCGTAGAGCTGTATCCAGTTAGACTGGTGTAGTGGAGAATAGTTTGGACGTGCATTGGGTCTAGATACCAAACAATTATTTAAAACATTTATCAGTTTTTGCCCTTTTTGTAGCGAGATACATCACACCCATACAACACCACATATTATTATCTACCACGGTTATGAAGCACATGTGCTCCATGACCACTGTGTAATCTTTTTTAAACCTAAAGAAAATTACTTGTTGCATTAAGACAGGACGCAAACATGTGTCTTGTGTCACATACAAGCTACCGACCAATATTTGATTTCTATGGGACCAGTATGAAATCATCCACTCCCTGCGCATATGTAAACATTTTTGTATCCAGTTTCTTCCATTTAACGCATACTCATGATGATCAAAAAGTGTTCGTGTCGATAACTGAAAACTAAAAGTAAACTCTACATTTGCGCAGCGCCTTAGACCACTATAAAAAAAGCGATTACTTTAAAACAATCTTCTGACACAATACATCAAACTATGTGACAGTGATATACGAGGCAGTATTCACGCAATAACTCTGCGTAACGAATAGAGGATGTATTATAAGCTAGTGGCTGGAAACTATCAGTGAGTGACGACCCTTCGGTTTATGAAGAGTCGGTCTGCGGTGATCCTTATTGGATCGGGTTTATTTACGGTCTTATCGGAAGGAACCGAGATGTAAAACTAAAGATTGTTCGAAGTGATGACTCGGAGAGATGTAAACTCCGTCGTGACTGTGTGGGTTGGCACACTGTGCTATTGGCTGTATAATGGAAAGTCGCCGGAACTATTGACGATTAGTTTTCTCGCTACATTATACGAGTATATTCAGGAAATAGAAGAATCCTTAATATTTTCTCAAATAAATTAGTGTCAAATTGTTTATGAAAATACTTTACACAAGATCTTTGTTTCAATTTTATAAAGGGATGTAAATTAGGCATGTAAAATAACTGAATAATATTGCCGTTTATTATAAAATATGACTGTTTAGAAGTTTAAATATGACTACAATGACATCCAAATTCACATTCATTTTCAAAATATAATGTAGATTTGACTATCGTTATTCAAATCACATCTCTTATACTTTGTTATTATAATTTCGATAAAAACTTTAATACTTAAAACGGGATAATGGCATTGCTTAACATGTCTGTTACATTGTTGTAGCAAATCATTTGAATGACAATACAGCTTAGAAACGACTCTGTTTATCATTCCGTCGGCGGACGCGACTGAAACTTTACAAAATCATTTTTTATGTTTTCATTTCCTCGTTCTTTGGAGGCGTGAACTTGCTTCCGAACTTTTTAATTACAAGTGAAACAATGGCGGGCGCGTTGCGAGGGGGCTTTGGGGGCAGCAAGCCGGGGGTGTACGCGGCAATGTATTGTGTGCAGCGCCATCGCTTTGTGACCACGGGGGCAGAAATTGACGGACGCAGAAGTTCCATTAAAAACTGAATTGTCTTAAGACAAATGTACTCAATTCAGTCATTCTGAAGCATCTCTCGATAGATTGTTTTCGCTACAAAAATAGCCATTATTGATGTGACCTAAAACTTAGTGTTAAGAGATTCGATTTGTTGTATTTTTATTGAAGTTTTTTTTGTAAGCTTACCTAATCTAACCTGCTCTAAATATTTTCAATTTCTGTCTCATACAGCCGAATAGGTGATTTTGGAAACTTACATATTCTTGACACATTCCAGGTGTCTTTTCCCATTTCGAATGTATATTAGTCGTTGTACGAGAATAGTGGCACTTCTGTCTTCATTCTGAGGTTCTTCAAGCACGTACAGTGTCGGAATATTAGGATTCTATTCTGTGTTCTAATTATTAGACTGTAGGATTTCAGCGGCAGGCAAAGCTGAGCGAAACATTACGTATGAAATTGTCTTTCATTTAAGCGATAATACAATTAATTAAAGCTATGCTATAAGCTATGATGATTGCTCCACATTAGTGCCATTGCAGTACAGCTGTCCATAGCCTGGGGCACCGTGACCTATTCTGCGCAAGCATCAACGGTATTGTTCATCGAGCTCTTAATTTTTATTGCCAGGGTACCTGCAATATATTAGTACCTAGCGGCTTGGAACATAAAAAAAAGCAGAGACCAGACGGCAAAGCGTTGGTGCTATGGAACGTGACTAGGCTTCTGGTGTGGGACCCAATCTGTGTCGATACCCTTGCGCCATCTCATGCTCCAGGTATGGAGGGCTATGCAGGTGCTGCTGCTGTGGTTACTGCCTTCTACTGGCGCAACGTAATCTGAATTAAACGTGTAGGTTATTGGCAATTACAGTTTTAAACAACTATATAACTATAATTACACTAAATTAAGAAATAATAATAATAAAACGTTACGCTATTTACAACTAACTAAAATATGGCGTAAAAAATTATTCCACATCGCTGTCAACTGGTAATGTGCCCAAAAGACAGGCAGCATTGCCACGCTGTATGGTAATGCTTTAAATCCTTTGTACAAGGTAAAAGACACGGTCACAGCTTGGGTCATGTGAAGTGTCAACTAGATCTTTTGAACCGTTTGATACGTTGATAGGTTTGAGGTCGATATTCTTTTGTTGTGCCGTCCGAGTGCACGTCATCTTTGCAAAGATATTTTTACCCGGCTGATGAAAACATTTCTTCACCAGAGGCCTGACTCGCTCCTTGTCCAAAGAATTAGCCATTAGTATTTCCATTCAACGTGGCAATACCACCAATATTCTGGGCACGTTTCAAATGTACCCAGGAGGCTAAGGTGTGGCGGAATATTCACACTTAAGTGTATTTGATTTTTTAACAGTATATTAATGTACTTAGTTAGGTTACAAAATTACTTGTAGTATTAATAATGGTATAATTACTATGTTTTAGTGTATAAATAATTATAGTTAGGTACCTACTTAATTATTTTATAAGCTCGTAGTTAATTAATATTGGAGTCACGCACATAATTTTGTTAGTTCATTAGGAACCCTAATGATTGTGTTTTCTGACTATCTGTCTATCTAAACTGAGGCATTCATTACTTGTACTTAAGTATACTTTAAGATAAATTATTTTGTACTAAACCGGCAATCAAGGAAGTAAGCGGGAGGAACACTGTCAAATAAATTTCGTGTCTGGGATCGTGCTGCGACCCGTAAATTCAATTAATTGCATAAAGCTGCTAAAGCTGCAGGCTTCCGGCTGTATGGAGGGTCGGGCCCGTTTGTGAACATTTACGAGCCGGAATCATGTTTCAGGATTGAATATGTGTGCAAGTTTCGACTGTTCACTTAATTACTAGCCTTTAAAAAAAATCAGCATAAATCTTATCTTGAAAATTGAATACCTTTTACTGCTTATAAGAATTAATTAACTTGTGAAAAGGTTTAATGGCATAATAGTTTGCTAGCGACTAAAATCGTTCGTTACGCGATTGTTGAAGTCTATCTCAAGAAAGACTGCTTGAGATAATGTTTATGTCCCAGTAATCAACGTTCAGTTGGGCCTTATCGGAAGGCTTCAAATCACCTTAAGGACAAAATGGAAAAGGCTGTGCTGAGAGTTTGCTTACGTGATCAATGTTTGGCGATTCTTCGGGCTAGGTCGGTAACCTTGTTTCTCCTGTGGATATCTTATTTCTTAATTTTATCAGAATCGCCGAATTTAGGAGCACAAGGCAGGGTACACTGCTTGTAGAACATATGGTCGATGGAGACAAAAGGTTCTGGAGTGGTGACCACATACCGCGAGACACAGCGTTGAGAGGCCTCATTCAAGGTGGACCGATGACCAGGTGAGGGTTCCGGGAATCTGATAGATGCGAGACGCACAGGACCGGTTCTTATTTTGACTCTTGAGGGAGGCATATGTCCAAAGTGGATATTTTTCGGCTGAAATGATGGTGATAATGCTAATACGTTTAGTTTGTTACTAACCCTTTAGGTACAGAGTACACACATACATAAGTAAGTGCTCAATAAACATTAGATAGAGTAAATTGTTTACGCGTGTCGAGTCAACCGTTTTCGGTCGCAGCTCAGATAAGTAGGGTGGATAAATCGATACATCCTACGCATGAAGTCGTAACATACTTATTGAGTAAAAATGTATTGTAAAAAAAAAATATATTAAGTATTATTTCTTATTATGTTATTGATTGCATAATGCACAAGTTAACGAATGTTTAAAGTGTTTCACAAACTACTTATATCATTAACAATTACAAGAATAACTCTCCTTAACCCTTCGAGCGCCAGGGGTTTAATGACCTGGAAAATTGTCGTTTTTAAGTATATCACCATAAAATAAAAAATAAACTTTTTCTGGATTTTTCTAGGAAAAACGAAAATCTAGAAACCAAAATTTTCGGCCAAATAAAGGATCATAGCGAAGTCCAGAACAAAATTTTGCCGGCATATTTTTTAGTGTCTTGTGATGAAAAATATTCAAAAGTATATACAGAATAAATTATTAAACAAAATTTTTCTTAGACATTACTTCTCGTATTAATAGAATTCGTATATTAAAGATATTCCAGTTTAAAGTTGGTGAGATTACGTATATTATGTCAATAATACCTACGTACCTCATTATGAATTTTAAAAAACCATTTTTGAACGATCGACAAGATGTCATGTCATGTTATGTTTTCTGTTTCTCTATGTTATTAGGCTGGATGGCTGTTGAAATGTCTAATGCCATACTTTTTCTGGTGATTTGATTCTCGATATTGTATTTATTGTTGTGACAATATCTTAAATTGTGTCATTTTAGCCACTATATTCTAAGCACAAACAGTTATTTTTATTTTTATTATCTAATGCGGAAATATATTTCCTAAATATTTATTATCAATACATAAAGCGAAGCATATTATTATTACTTGACCAAGATTTATATTAGTGGCAACATTAAGAGTTTAGTTTGTCCAAAAATCCATGTAGCCAAGAAAGCTAAAAAAAAAATAAGCCATGACTATTTACTATCGTAAAAAATCTAGTCAATTCAGTTTCCAATTATGACGACTTTTTTGCAGTCCATAAACTGGTCATAATCTTGATTAGATAAAACAAAGTCAATTATTACATTGGTATATATCATGGTAACTTATACAAGGAAGTACTTATATACGTGTTCACTTAATAATTTCATCAACAATTTCCTTGTTGTTCTTTCATACAAACGTGTGTACAAAACGAAAATTAAGATTTTTTCAAGGTCATTCAAGTTGTACAGACGTATACAATCGGCGCATTATGAACTTTTTGCCTAACGACCTTATCCAAAGAGGCTATCGATATATACGCATTTAACTATAACAACTTTGCAGATCAGTCATTGGATCCATTCTTCAGCGATAATTTATAGTTTTTTCACAGCCGTTACAGTGAGCTGTTTGATGACCAGTCTCACTAAGGACTATTGTTTAATTCAGGGTCAGTAACTGGGTTGTCGACTTATAATTAGAAATATATTATAGCTTCAAAAAACAAAATCTAATTTGAATAAACTAACGTTCGGGCAAAAGAGAGCTAAGGATCGTATTATTACTCGTTTCCTTACTCCGCTATTTTAAGTAAGAATGTTTTAAATATTTTAGGGATTAGAACAGAATATGTTTCTACCTATTATAAGCATAGGCATCATCTAGTTCAAGTAATTCTGCGAACTTTGCTCTATACATTATTTAGCTCTAAACTCCAGACTGAGAGTTTTGATGGACACTAACATTAATATTGTTTTCAAGAATATCTAACAGGAACGCGTGTTTATTTTGGCCTGTTACCGTAAACAAGATAAAGCGGTCACACTCGGTTCCACATACATTTATGAAAGAAAGAAAATATATTTATTACCAGAAAATACATTTAGCCACATTACCTCATCAGAGAGACACATTAACTTCGTTTGTACATCTCCTGAGGACGTGCTGCTCTGGTGGCTCAATTAATAAATAATTGTCATTAGCCTGTTGTTCTGTCAACTCCCCCCTTCCTCATCCCTCTGATGAGATCCGTGTCGATGCAGAAGTAAAGATGGTGGAATAAGCAATCTTAATGAGTTGTGGTATTGTGTGCTCGGTGTACGAGATGATTGCAGAAGGTGAAGTTGGCGTGTTAGTCAGCGAAGTATATAAATAGACTTTTGGTGATACCCGTTACTTGCTTTACTAAAATTGTAACGAGTAACTGCTACTAAAGAGAGAGGCTACTACTTAGCCTAGATACTAAGATTGTCTAAGGCTGCAAGATTGTGTTGAAAAAGTCTCCGCAGCCCTAGATCACAAAGGACAACTGTAGAAACAAGTTTTAGTCAGTAAAAAAAAAGATAAGACACTGCGTCTCGATCAACCGAGTGAAAAGTGATTTGAATATTTACTACTTAAAAACAGACTAAGATACTAACTGGATGCTGGCATAGACCATGAAAGCGCCGGTAAAGAACAGACTCACCATTATTGAATAACAATATTCGTATTTCGCGAAAATGGGATAAGTGTAAGTTTCGGCTGCATAGTTCCAGGATTCAGAACTAGTAGTCAGAATTATCACAATCCATCAGTTTCTATCTTGCTTGCATTACTTGTACGGGAATAATTGACGCCAACATGCTCCAAGGCTGCCCATAAGTACTTTAGTTGATTGGGTCATTTGACTCTTGAACTAGGTAAGTGCCCAATTAGGTAATTCAAAACCTTTGTAGATTATGTAGAGACTTTCAAAGACCTTTTGGTAATTTATTGAATTAATAAAAAGAACAAACACAAATGTCGCTTTAGTCATAAATAAGTATGAAAGGCAATCTCTCCGGCGAGTAATGACGGCGCTTTATGACAGCTGATCAGTATGTTTCGGATATAGGACGGTGGCGTCCTCGTGTGGATTCTTATTGATTTGACATAAACCGCCGCGGATATGTGCCGCTTTCGCGGGACACGACTCACATTACGATATATTCAATAAGCAAAGTGAAGAGAAATCTAAATGAATATGGATGAAATCGGCATCGAATTGAATTAATTGGATTGAATTGCTCCAAAGCAATTGGATCAAAGACTCGGTTCGTGAAACGAAATATTTTTCTACAATTACCGATTGTTCCAGACAATGAATGATTTTTCATTGTTGTCATCCGCCTGACGCTGAGGCAATACATAGACAGGCATTTTATTCACAGGTTATTGAATTTTAATGAACTTTTACACAAAAATTAAGTTTGAACTATTGCAGAAATCTTTCACAGTGCTTTTACATCATCTCACAGCTTATCTCCCCCGCTCAGATCAACCTCCAATGATTTGGATCATTAGTCGTGTTCGAGCAACCCACACATTAGCGGCTACTGACGTACCGCTATTACGACTCGGAATTTCTCGCTCCTTTAATTATACAGCGCCGGATTTCTCCTAGAGTACGGTTACTTTTATATTTAGAGATTCTGTCATAAACGTAATGTGGGATAATTATAATTATTTTTATTTTGTTGTGGTATCGAAATGGTGATGTCAAATGGAAACCGTCATAAGTAGTATTGTATTGCTGTAGCGGCCGCGTAGCTGTAGCGGCCGCGTAGCGCTACGCTCTTCTATGTGCTTCCACGAATATGCGTAAGCGTGCGCTACGCGGGCTCCGAGCGTGTGCGTCTACGAGCACGCGTATGCGTGTGCCACATTAGCTTCCAATCACTTGACAATGATATAATTGGGCACCATAAAATACTACCCGTTGATTTATGGTCAAGTACTAAATTAACTATAAAACCTATGAAATACAGTATCGCGTAAAATTACTGACTCCTCTATTTTTCACAATAATAGCCTTTTGCAAAAATGAATACTCCATTAATTGTGTGAACACTTTCAACGTCGTATTAATATAGCTCTCGGTGCGAGGTTTTTGTTTATTTGATTAATTACCTCCTGCCAGCTGCTCGGTTCCATCAATCACTCCAGTAATATTCCGTTTGTGTGTGATCGCAAGCTCAGCACTCGCTAGTCCTTATGACCAGCGAGACGGCACCAGGCTTACTTGGACTGTTTTTACTCAAGGCTTGAGACGATCTATTGAAATACTAATTCTTAAGAAATTTTATTAAAACGTTTGTTCACCATATTTTTTGCTGAACATTTTTAAGCAATTGTAAAGAACACTGACTTCGAATATCAAACACTACACGACCGACCTCAGCCCCGCAGCTATAGTTTACTTTAATATTGAGAGAACATCAAACTTCTCTCAAAATAGTAAATTAGAACATATAAATGTTGTAAGCCGTAGGGCGGAGAGCTTTTTTTTCCAAAAGCGACCATGTTGTGTTGTAATTAATAGGACAAGTAACGAAAAATGACAACAGAAAAACAAATCATTCAGCCGAACATAGACCTCCTTTTTTGAAGTCGGTTAAAAATAAAATCATTTCACAGATTAAAGACTTGGGCACTTGCTGTGTCCTGTCGTTTGCTGAAATTTTAGATTTCAAAAAATACCGTATTTTTGTAACACTTTTCTCCCCGAGCGTGACAAAGCAAGCTCGTCTCCCCTACATCACGCTCCAGAGGGTCTACTGTAAAGCTATTGAAAACCTCCGCAAAAATACGCGGCTACAGTTTTAGCACCATTCGGAAACATTAGCAGACAATGAGGGACACTCGCCGACAAAAGTGTTTGCGCAGACGAAGAAGTACAGTTTCCAACTCGAGTGGCTCGAGCAAAAACTCCGCTAATGTAAACCCAGTTTGACACTTGTCCGTTAAAGTGACACTTTCCGTTTGTTCGTTGGCATTTCCCATAATTTTAGTTAGCTTTTTCGTTTAAATATTTCTCTTTTAAATTAGCCAATGGGGTATCAAGTAACTGTCTCTGTAACTCCCAAATTTATTTTTATTTTTATTATAAATGGTTTTGAAGTGGGCTGACTTTTCTGTCTCCTCAGAATTAGATATTTTATATTAGGCTCTAATGGATCCTAGTATTGATTTTAGCGTTTCAATAAAGTAGTTTTGATAAAAATACCAATTAATTTTTAGTTATATTATATTGAAGTTATAAAAAAGGACATTTACCATAGGATTCATACTCCTCTTACATTTAAAGTCGAACTTTGCACTTTCAAATAATCTTTGAAGTACTTGTGATCCACTTTATATCCCTAAAACATTTTACATGAGCTATACAATCTATCACCCATCAATGCTTCTAACACAGTACTGTTGAAATTGTTTGTTGAGATTTTTTTTCACAAAAAATAGCTACGTTATTTCTTATTCCAAAATAATTCTCGGCACCTCACACATATTCACATACAACTATATCCTAGACCAGAAGAGCGGAGCCGAGGGACAAAGCTTGTTATTAAACTAATATTTAACACATTTCAGCACATGTTCTGGGCTCTAGGCACACGTGCGTGAGGATAACCCAATGGCTTCAAGATTGTTAGATATTGGTAACGAGTGAATGAGCATACGATATAGAAACTTGGAAACAGCTCGTTCTAATGTACTAGGTGTAGGTTACAGGGAGTAGATGTAGTAATGATGGAGATGTAGTTATCAATAGACCCATAACTACAGAAATTCGTGTTGATTAGTATTCTTACACAAGTTATGAAAGTAACAATCACTTCGTTAAGGCTTGATGACAGTAATCATCAGGTTTCTAGTGTTCTCGTAAAAATAATGTTAAAATAATTTCCTGATTCCCTCCATAGCTTCAAAGCTCAACATGTCTGTCAAGACACACATTTCTGCAGTTACACGTTTGACGCACGTGTTCGATGAGTAGGCAGCAGAAACTAATGTGTTTTCTTTACCTGTAACACGTACTATAAAGCTTTTACGTGAACTATTACGTCTGTTTGTTGCTCTGTTTAGTCTAGCCCTGGGAAGTTGGACATTGTGATTCCGGGACATCTCACGCAAAAGGCGTTTCATACTAAAAATAGACGACATTATGGACTTCGGTGCTAGCTTTTATCAATCGCAACCTTTTGAAATCGCTAACTGATCCAGATCCTTTGGATAAAATCCTGAAGGCATAAGCACTTTTAAAGGGTTAGAGGTTTTGTCTAAATTAAGGGAATAACACACTTGTTTTGACTAAGATATAATCGTGTTTTATCATCATTTCATTTGAAAGCAATCAATAATATGATCAACGATAAAGAACGCTCGGCTAGATATAACCTTTGTAGATTTAACCTAAGTCAAGTTGAGTGACAACTAACAATCGGAAGTTTTCTTAGTGAAGTCCCACTTTCAGACGCGATTTTAATAATAAATTATTCGTTCGAGACGACGATACTGGCGAGCGTGAAACTGAAGGATTGTAGAACAGACGTCTTTAAAGTTCGCTTTTAAGGAATCTATTTATTATAAGTGAAATGTTTGCGAAAATATTTTCAAAAATTATTCTCATACATAATTTTGTCGTCTTAACGAATACAATTTCTAGAAGATGAAGAATTTATTTTAATTCCTTCAAAAACACCTAGATTACTTGCGTACTACATTTATGATTGATCGATTGTAATAAAATTCGTATAATTCACTTGGCATAATTTTACTAAAATCTATTATTAAAAAAAATACTATTATTGAAATAGTTTATAATGATTTCTTTTTGTACTGGCTAAACATTGAACGTGGAATTATTTAACTAGGAGCTGTTCCACGGTTTGTCAGTTGTATGTTATGGAGATGTCGGTAGCCGATTAAACAAATTTTTGAGTACGTTATTCTGGTCTATCTGTTCTCTCTTTGTAAATATTTAACCAAGACCAGCTTTTACCCCCAAAACTATTTAATTCTATTTACGTCCATTATTGAACGCGTTGATTTTATCTTGAAAAGAGTCGATTACTTGAGTGGCAGGGTGCTTGCCTGTACCAGTACTACAGTGTAGCCTACATTTAGGGTCCTTTATTGAAGCTTATTGAATCAAACCGAGCGAATGATTGACTAAACAAAGTTTCTCAATGTTAAATTACGAACAAGATTGGATTAACTCGATCTGCACAAAAGATTTGAACTTATGTTTTAATTATTTAGTTCTATTCAAACCATTATTATAAATTACTTTATACTTCAGCTTTATGTAGCTTCATAATAAAGTATTTAAAATGAAATCATAAGCAATTCATGTGTTTCTAACTAATTTTTTTTTGTCTTTGTTCGTTCTTATTTATGCCAAACTATTTACCATTACCATATCTCTCTATATATCTGACTGAATGATATCTAGTGCTGCTACATAATTTTTGGGCAAAATAAAAAGGTGCGTCAGTTTATAAAATAGCGCCTTATTCCACCGTCACTTGATCGCTATGGCAACCGTGCAGTGAACCGCGAGGAATGGCGTGGCGACCAACAAACTTTTAATTGGCTTAGTCTTACCTACACACGATTCACACGCTACACTCGCCTGTATCACACACCTCACGATTTAATTGTGAGTTTTTCATATGTCACTGATATTGCTGCTGTCATGCAGAAATTTTCTTTTTAATCAAGATTATTATGAAAAATATGGTAACATGATCAAAATATTATTCATATAATAACACTATCGAGACGAAATTATCTGTTGCATGTTATTTCGATGATACTGATTTGGTTTTGACATAAAGAAAATCCGCATAAAACTGCGTTTTATCTTTAGAGGGAGTAACTATGAAATTGTCAATATTACGTGTTAAGAATAACAATATAGCCGCCTTGTGTTCACGCCTTGACTGAAACACGATTATCCAAAACTAAGGCTTAGTTACAGCTGAGATAAATTTATTAACTCTACGATATCGTGATACCGAAACAAACAGAGAGTTGTCTCGATGTCAGACCGGGGTGGGGTTGAAGGAGGGGGGGGGGGCGAGGACAGGGGGTGACTCAAAGAATTTTTAATTAAACAAGCTTTAATCTCGCGACTCCATTTTAATAAACTGGGGCCTGGTCACCTAGCGCCTCATTGCTGAGATGTTGATGCCAAATCATCTGGAAAAAAGAATCAACAAATTGGATCCAAAGTAATGTTTGTAGGCCAAAGTTCTCCAGATATTAGCGTTGTCGTGTTTGGTTTGTAAATATTTAGGTCGATTTGTGGGCCTGATTGGAGGGCAATCAACCAAAGCATCTCTATAAAAATTATACTTATTTTGTTGCTAGGACAACCATCAATATCAGGAAAGCCATTAATATTGGTTTAAATAACCACCCATTCGAATGTTGATTTACTTCCTGAATTTAATATTACATTAGGAAGACAAATCAAACTCATTATGTCAAATATAATCGTTCATTGAAAGTAACTCAAACATGATAATCCTCCGATGTCCCAATTTATCTCGCTTCCTTACTCTGCGTCACGTGACGAGTAGGTATACATCGATCGTGATGAACAGGAACAATGTGAAGCATCTTTGTGCAAAGCGTTTGTTTGCAGAGTGTAATATAATGTCTAATAATAATAAAGGTTTATTTTAGGAACACGAAACAGCTGCCAATAATTATCTTCATAAGTGCGCCTCACCATCAACGATTGCATCACTGCTTACCATCAGGCGGGATCGCAATCAAGCACTAGTTTATACAAATAATAAAAAAAAAGTAAACAATGATAGCTGCAAATTCTTATACTTATATACCACCACCATACCGACATAAATATTCATTTACTTATATTAATCGAAAGGTACGGTTATGACGTGTTTCGCAGCCTCACTGAATCAAACAAAATGGTAACGTTTCTGAGAACACCGGCACTGGAAGTTTGTTTCTTGATAAAAAAACCCTTCATTATACCAAGCTGAAGTTTTATAATTAATTAAGATCTATGTACTTCGAGAGGTACCGGTGTAGGGTCGGTGCGCGGTTTTGTTACTTTTGCATTTTGCAGGTATTAAATACAAAATGTATGATTATATTGACAGTTAAATGTCCCTTTCTTTCCATTTCACTAATAGTACTAAAAACTTAAAAAGGAATCACAAAAAGAAATCTTACATAATAATAATAAAGAAGCATTTGAATACAGGACGTCATCTTTGAAAGCCCTTGTCAACAATCATCTTGTCTGGATCCTAATATTTATTTTAGAATAAAACATGAGAGTACCTGAGTGACACGAGTACTGTGTAGTTATGTTTTTCGACACGTGTAGGCGTGTGTCTTAAACGTGATGCTCGCGAGTGAGTGCTTCCGTCACGCTCGTCTTCTCTGTGTCACTAGGCACATGAGATACATCAAGCTTTAAAAGGAACTGTCAGACACTAAGATTGGCAATTTCAGAATTATTTAAGACATTGAGTGGTGCTCATAATATTGTGACTTGAATTAAGTACCGACAAGTAGGCCTGTTGGTGTGCGTGACAAAGTAGACGCTCTACAAAACCGAGATTTGTCTAATGCTCACTTTTTATATTTTCTGCCGGGTATCAAAAAAGCTGAATAAAGACATCGATATAGTGCCAAAGTCACACCGTTCGCGGTAAACAATGGACTGACTCTGAAGAAATAAGAGTATCGACGCTTACAAAGGCATAACGTCTCATTTAGTTCGGCTACTAATGACGAAAGAGATAAGACTCCCGCAGGCAACTACGTATGCGACGACCATGTTGCCACGATAATAATTGTCCAACAATTTCTATAAAGCTTTCTAGATTGATTATTATATTTCTTTTAGTTATGAAGTTGGGAGAATTTTTCGTACATTGACAATAAATATTGACTCTGGGGTAGTTGTTCAAGATGATCAATATAAATTTGCTAACTTAGCCAATTACTATAAGTATCTACAACCCACAAGTCTAGTTAAAGGTATCTTGTCTGGGCATAAATATTATTATTTATTATATTATATTTCGGCGCTCATTGAGGGTATTCAATTATTTATGTGATGTTGTCTGTCGGTTGTTACTTATTTTATTTTATGAAAGCTGGTCTCCGCTCCGACCCACATATTCACAATTCCGTAACATGTCTTTTTGCAGGAATACAACCGTAAAATTGTTTGCTGTCTGAATGAATGCTATTTGATTCATGTTTTTTTGTAAAGTTGACTTTTGTTCATGAATTTTTATTTTTTTATTTTTGTAGTCACTGAACTAAATTATAATTTATATTTGCCTACGTCATTATTGTTTTCCTACTCTTGTCCTATATAACTTGGGGTTGGCGAACACGTTTCTTCTTCCATTCTATCTCTCCCTTGTCTTTTATATCACTATTACACAATTCATCCATCTATTCTCTGTCCTCCCTCTCCCTCTCCAGCCATCCATATATGTATACGCATAATTGTTTTAGTAATATGCGTTTCTTCCCTTCTCTGCACAAAACCATAGCAAGACAAACCACTATCTTTCAACTTTTCACTTACTTGCGCCACTTACAAACTTCCTTTTACTCATTTCTCCCTTTATCCGATCTCGGCACACATCCATCTCAACATCCTCATATATATCCTTCATCCATGTTTTTTTACAACTCAGCATTCTAATCCATACAGTACAACAGGTCTTACCACGGGCTTGTAGAAATACCCTTTAACTTGAGGGTCAAAAGTTGTTCCAGTGACCTGTCACCATTTCATCCATCTTGCGTGGATCCAATGTGTTACGTCTTAGATATCATTTACGATATTTACCTACGTGTGTCGCAAAAAACTACCTATGTACGCTTATGATATCAGCAAAATCAAAATACAAAGAACAATATCACTAGTTATGAACCTTTTCGAAAAAAGAATCCTTTTACTCGTAGATTCGTAGCTTGGGGCAAGACGGCCTGGTACTCACGACGTGACATCCGCTGTAATTATGAATGAACATCCACCAGAGCCCCGGGGAGCAGGCAGAATGAAAGGCTCCGGGGGATGTGCGTGTGACGGGGCGAACGTGCCGCAAATACTACGCCGCCGCCGGTGGGGCTCGCCAAGGTCGCGCGTAGTCGCCGCCTGGAGACGGAGTGTAGGATGGACGACACACCACGCAATAGGAATGTACAGAATTACCACTCATAAAGGAAAAATAAAAACACTCACTTAGTACCTACAACAATCCAAAAAAAGTTAACATAATTTTTGTACAACTTAAAACGTAGTTCAAACTTTTTCAATTATTTTCAGACACTTCACTTGACATAAAAAAGTCCCTATTAGTTATGCCATCAAAATGAGAAGCTGTACCTAAAGCTAGTTAGTTATCCGCCCAATTAAAAAAAAAATTATCTAAATTAAAAAAAAAATAAACATTCTACTTTATTTGAAACAATAAACCTCAAATACATTCGGTTTTACTAAGCCAACTATCCCCACCCCTTTTTCACCCTCCCCTGTGATTTCAAACCCGTGTTCGCCCCAGAATTTATAGTAAACTTTTACGTAAATGTCAGCGTTTTGACGTAACTAAGTCAAATTTAAATGTCAGTGTACCGCGACCCTTCATTCATGATTACATGGTATAGGTCAAAAGTCAAAAGTGGTCACGAAGAGGACTTATTTTGAAAAAGGCTCGTTTTAGGCAAGAATTCTGTTTAGTGAAACACAATCTTTTGAACGTTGGCTGGCGGCCGCTTTTTTCTGCGAAGCAGTAATGCTGGTGAATGAGGCAGCCATACGCATGAGGGAATGACCCTCAAGCCCCAGGTGCCAGAATCCTGACTCCGATTTCCAGCAACGGGTAGCTCACCGTCCAGCCATTCGACAATCGTCTGGACCGTGCTCGAGTCGTCGATGGCGTGTAGTGTTCCGCGTGCGCATCAAGAAGATCTCAGCAAAATTGTAGAGGCTCGGCAAGGTCGAAGCCTGCTGGGGTCATGGGTTTGCTTCTGAAAAGAAAACCCGGGGTCCTGGAACACAAGGCAAAGAAGAAACATAGGAGTGTTAGTCAGTAACAGTCTGACACGACATCTCACTTCGCTCTTGGTCGGGAGAAGTCATGGGATGATTTCCTATCTAAAAAAAACCTTTTGGACTTTACGCAGGAGAAACACTTCTTATAGACTTGAGGAGTTTATTTACAATGTTACCGTGTTGCGTGTGTGGCTTTTTATTTTTTTGTAGTTTTCATTATTATCAAAACTGCTTTGAAAATAATGCCGTTCTTCAAGTTTCTATTTAATTTAGTTTATATTATTGTAGAGCGGTAAGTGGAATAGTATCTAAAACAATTAACAACAAACTTTTAGCAAACTTGTTATGTTGGTGAGTGTGGGCGGACAAGATAACCACTCGAAATACTTCCATTCATAACAGCAGACATAAAGTTAATATTTTTGAAATAAGTTTCCATTCAAACTCTTGGAATGTTGCTATTATCTAAATTCATGATACTCAAACTAAAGTTTTAATCCTTGCGAGCATTACACAGACGTTCGTTAAAAATAATATCCAACATATAAAAACTTTAATTGTCGTACTTAGTGAGATTTTATGATCCATTAACTTTTGCCTCAACAATGTATTGTGATTCAACACTCCTAAATAATGGCATGAAGCAGTTTTTATAAGTTTTTGCAAGAGGCAATGATGTGTAGTTTAACTCGAAGTTTGGAAAAGTTGATAAAAATAAGCGGCGACGATAAAATATCCCAAAAAATTTTTGCCTAAAAAAATAGAGTCTAAGAGTCACTGCACACGGGCCACACGCCACAAACGCTGCCACGAGAAGCTAGAAGCGGCCACAAAAGAAGCAGAAGCGCGCGACAGCCACTTGTTGCCGATGGCTGCTACTTTTTTTTAACCATACGTGCATAATCATAGATATCCGTGCATAATGGAGTCTGACGATGAAGGTTTAAATGCGCGAGTGACATGTGACGGGTTATCCGAGAGGGCGCTCGAGCCCCGGTATGAAGGCTAGAAGGAACGGGGTGGGTCTTTTAGTCAGTAAGAGTCTGACACTATCTCCCGCACCGCCCAAGAGCGGGGGATGTCATTGCATGATTTTTTCCCACCATAAAAAAAAAAATGTGACGGCGTTTTGTATCAGTGTTCAGTGGCCGGTGCGGGCCACAAGAAGCTAGGAGCGATGATTTGTAGTGTATGGCGCCAGCGGTGTCAAGCGTGTGCGGCGAGTCCATAAAAAAAATATAAAAACTACAGGAAATATGCCGGTGGCGGTGTTTTGTAATTGTGGCCTGTGACCCATGTGCGGCGACATTTATCAACGGAATTAATTTATCCGTCTGAAGACACACCCATGGTTCAGAGTTCAATATAAGTCAAAATAAAACACAAACGCATAAGATAGAAAGCGCAGCCTTCAGTCGGCCGTGTGAGGAGGTGGCACTCATTGGCATGCTTCTGTGACCGCATGCTCTGTTTTATGAGATAAAGACAAAACTATACAGCACAATAAACTCGTGCGCATGTGCACATCAACGTTTTATTACACGCATTACAACTGAGTAAGTGAATCATAAAATAAAGTACAGCAGGGAAATTAAACGTTTTACTTTCGCATTATAACTCGCTCGTATTGTTGGAAGACGGTTTGATGATTTGGGATAAATGGGCCGCCATCTTGTTTTTAACCTATAGGGTATTTAAGCTTATAGGGTCGCGTGAGTTCAAAGTTTACTGATCAACACACGGCTCGTAAAGGTGTCGTGATAAACAAAAGATGACAATCTGTTGTCACGTAGCCATTAAAGGCCATTACTAGCAACTTATAAACACACTACTACATTGTTATTTTTGCACTTTAAAAAATAAAATTCAGTAAAACTGAACAAAAATAAAATGAATATACTTTAAAATATTCAGGTCATAACAGCCCCGTTTTATCGGGGTTTATTCGCGTATAGTTTCGAACTACCGCCATTGTAGGCAAGTTGAGCGATTAAACGTCAGACGGTAACCATAAACGATTGGTTATGAGTAGCACATATAAAAAAAAACCTATAGGAAATAGCCGAAGTTAGTCGTCATTAGCCAACGAGTGCAGGCAAAGCCGGACGGCGAAACACGAGTGACAAAACTACTGCGATTTAAAGTCGTTTATCCGCACTACCTACCTATTGTTGGGTCGCTGCCATAGTAACACTAAATCTGCATTATATAGTAAGGATTTATGTTCAATTATTATAGTGAAATTAATGGTCTATGCGTTACAGAGGGTTCAGAGCCTATTGTCTCGACATCAAAGTCCCATTCACACGTAAATCATCGTTAATTTCGGGTGCTCGCTTTAGTGAGGGTCGAGCGGAGTCGGGGCTCCTTCGTACTGATCGAGTTATGGTACTCGCACCAGGGCGCGGGCCGGGCTATTAGCTTGTGATTGCGCGGCGGAGCTAATTGAGTATCCACTATCTTGAGATGCTACGTGATAACTTGTTGATTGATTCTTCATAATCTTGTAATGAATTTTAATATTGCATATGAAAAATTCAAATATCATGTAGGTACGACTACCATACTTAATACACTTAAAATGTATCTACTGGAGTCAGTATGTGTGCAAGGAGTCTTGCACTTGAGCAATTTAATTGCAATATGAAAGTAACATTTTTTCTCTTGAACACAAGTCTCAAATAAGGAGATATTATTTTCATTCATTGATGCTGCTTCTCATGCAAGCTTTAACAGGTTTCTTTGAAAACACACAGTTATCTATGTATATTGTTTTTTCATTAACCACTGCTGACTTTCATCAAATGTGCACTAAATCCGAGTATTTTAGACTGTAATTCAATTTGGGCGAGTTACTAAAGTTTTGAAGAAGACCAGTGTTGCACACTACAAAGTTAGTTCGCTAATGGTTTCGAACAGTGGTAATTGGCAACACTGGTCGGTATCGAGGTGTTTGCGCAGTCGACAACTGCCATATGCGCGGAACGGCCAAACTTGTGGCGGTCTACAACAAGCAGTGTGTTAGGTTAGCGCACACAAATTAATCTATATAGATAATAATATCACTGGATTCACAGGGCTTTGTATTTTTTAACATTAAGGAAAATACTAATTGTTTTATTTTTATTAGTTGCTTGCATAGATTAACGATTTCTAATAATTGAGTAAAGAGTTTCATCCATTTTATATTTTAAATAACTGTAACGAAGCAACATCATCACCTGTCGTTTCAGGATTTTAGATGCGGTCGAGTGTCGTGGATATATCGTGACACTCTGTCAATAAATAAGGTGACAGATATAGACAGTTTTTTGACGTTAAATTATACGCCACATTGACCTTTATATTCCAAATACCTACCCATTTATTAAGTCTAAGTCATCATCAGACTGAAAATCTTCATATCATCAGACGCGCAGTTCAATTTCTTTATACTGTTCTCCATAACTTTAATGTTTCAATTATTTAGAAGCTCCACTTAGCTTTATACCGCGGCGGGAAATTGTGATGATTACTGAAATACTACACTTTATGGTGCACTTATGTAGATAACGTACTCTGGATCAACACACGGCCAGTGTGAATAAACTCTTAATTGAGTTATAAACGCACAAGGTGACGCCCCGAGTCAAAACAACGTAAAAATGTTAATTTCACTTTTACACCCTCGCGAATAAATATGAAAGTGATACTAAGTCTTTATGTCGTATTCAATACGACAGAATCTTTATGTCGTAGATACAACAGACGGGTTCTGCAAATTGCAACTTTGTTGTTGTGAATGTAAATAGCGTTGTGTATTAAATTGGGACATTTTATTACTAAAAGATTTTAATAATAGGTTTATTGTCTAATTAAAATGTTTTCGAGGAATATTAACATTCAAGTCATGGACATGTCACAGGATTTCATACCACAAAATAAAGGTAAAACAGTTAAATTGTACTTAACGCTGTCAACCAATGAGTTTCTGCCAATTCATTTCAGTTTTAGGAGCATCAAAGAGTTAGAAAGAAAGAAAAAAGCAAAACGTTTATTCGTATTATTAGTAGAGTTTTTGTCTGGGGTTTGTAAGAGCAGGGCTTAACCAATAGAGTCGAGTGTCGCGTGTCCTAGGTATCGCTTTTCAAAGCAACGCTTCCGGTCGCACATAATTTAAGCCCTAGACAGAGGGTCGACCTATCGATATCGTCGATATCTATTATCGAAACGCCAAAATGCAGTCATTCGACTTCGTAGCATTTCAGTATCCTATACATTATGGACTTGACAGAATATTACTTTGTTGAAAGCCTTTGGTCGTGAAAGTTCGGAACGTAAAATACAACCTGAGCCAATACCCACCCTCCACCTTTGGTCTACAATGAGTATTTGAAATTATTATGACTCCTAAACTTCTCAAAATTTATTATTTAAGTACTAAAATGAATGGATAGCCTTGAACCCGCACATTTCTTGAGGCGCTCCAGGAAAGGTTACGCGGCCGTTACGTGAAATAGGTCAATACTCTCTTGTCGGCTGAGTGTTCAGCAAGCTGTTACTGTTTACGATCTATTCAGTGTTCAATATATAACGCATGTTTATGTCTTAGTAATACATCGGAGCTATGATTATGATAGCTTTCCTGTTCTGCACTCGCGTTATCGACTTTTACCTCATTCATAACATTTTTACGATCTAATAAGTGCTTCAATTGGTTTGGTCTCTAGTTTTTGCTATTTTATGTGCCAAAGCTGATTCCTAGAATCTAATTCTCATCTGAATCGTTATTATCTGGACTGCTGAAGTGGAAATATTTTCTTCCTAGGTACTTAGTAAACATTGGTCATCCGTAAAATTAAGGTAGGCACAGGAGCTCTGGCTGACTCTCCATTTAGGAAATAAGCTTAGGGCTCGATAACTGAGGACGGATTCCATGAAATAGTTTAATGTCAGCACGCGAGCATCCGCTGATGTATCGCTACTTACATAAAACATTTACTTTACTAACATCGCACATACCTACATACACATATACATCTCTACTATCTACATACATCACACTCGTCGGTACCAAGTTGATGTGCTTTTTATGACACTTTTTGCTACATATTCCAAATGCGAGTAATAACGCGGCTAGGCGAATAGTAGGTACTTAGCTGGCTATACGTGTGCGAGCGCAGACAAGCAAAGTTATTATCTTTTAGCACTAAAAAACTGACTACGATTACTTTTACGAGTATAAAACTTAATGATGTTTATTCATTCATAATGGTCTGCAGAAAGTACTCGTAGTTCTTCTTAAGTAAAAGCTGTATATTTTGCAATGTGTGTTTATCTGTCACCTGTACCTGCCGTAGCTCTAGTGTCATGACTCCTCGGGACACGTCCTACAACTGCGTGTCATTGACCTGTTCGTCACTAACACGAACTAACAAGTCTTATATACCTCTAATAAAGCTGTCACTGACACCTTTAATCTATAACATAACCAGATTTGGTGAATAAGTTTGTTGGTCGTTATGATTTTTTTTTTTATTGTAAAAATAGGCCACATTCTAGAAATAACTCCAGTAAAGTGAGTGCGTTCACAAACATTTCAACACACACACACAAGTTACCCAGAGCCGAAATACTTGTCTGTAAAAAATCGCTTTTAGCGATAACACCGCCCATTGTGACACCCAATTCGGGTTCCTCCAGTACAGGGCTCTCAAGAATTAGTACTCCCAAGAAATAACCCTTAACGTTAAGCTCCTACTGTATTTTTACCCGACTATGGCAAAGCCAAAGGAGGGTTATGATTGAGTATGATTATCTGTTCCATTATCGCTCCTAATCTATTTAACGAAACTCGGTATCGTTAGAAACGTTTTAATCGTCCATTGAATATAGGCTACATGACGTGTCCTAAAACTCGATATGGCGCCCTCTAGCGGACAAAAAGTGATATGCTAAAAAAAAAAAAAATGGAGATAAATACGCCGTGTTTGTAACATTTGAAAGGGCTTCACTTGTACATTTCCAAAATATTGTTTAAATGTAAAGTGACGCTCTCTAGCGGACAAAAAGTCAACAAAAACAGAACCAAAAGACGTGGGCTTTCCACGTCACACGTTATTAAAGAGTTTCGGTTAGTAGCTATAAAGTGTGCCTACGGCTTTTCTTTTTGTTCTGTTTTTGTTTTTCCAGTTACCTTGTTTATTTCAGCATCCTGAAATTCTTGTTTCATACTTTTTCAGCATAGTTTCTTTTTGTCGAAGTTGGTTTTTTGGTTTTTTCCTTTTTTATGTTTTACAATAAAAATTATATCAATCAATCAATGTGTGGGCCAAATAAATATTTATTTTGATTATTGCTCAACCAGTGCGCCGACCGTGTCGTCAAAAATAATAATAAGTATGGTAGCACTGTAGTATTCTTTGATTTGTGGACACTTAGTATATTTTCCAAGGAAATTTTATTGGCTGTTGCATTTTTGAAGCTTGGGTGTGCTTCAATAAAAACAACACAAAAAAAAAAACATAAACCTTAGGACACAATCGTCATAAAAGCAAAATTGAGGTTTGCTACGACTAAAATTACTGTGTTCTACTAGTTTTAATAAAATAGATAAATAATCTATAACGTTATCTAACAACAATGTAACTACAGTAATTATTAATGGTCAAAACAAGCCCCAGCTATCGGTCAGGCAGTTATACGACCTCATCACAATTATAGCATAACCCGATGAAAGTCGATCGATGATTAACGACTATAGTTCAGCAAACAAGCTCACGCTGCCCGAATACTTCAGCTCCTACTTCCAAACATAGCGGAATTAATTACAGCCAATTTGTTACGGCATCGAGTGAATCGAGTTGAGATCATTAAAAGTTTGGCTGTTTGGTTATCGTTGCGATACTCACACTATTGGCTGTCGAACTGTTTCCTTCGCTTGTTTGGGCAAAACCTCTGTTCGCGAATAAATTATTGTGAACTGTATCGTTTATTTCTAGTGTCTATTGTGAGTAAGGATAACACTTTTTGCTTATAATAATAACTTAGCCACAGATTTTTTTTATGTCGGAAATCATATCCAATGACTTCTCCCGCACAAGAGTGTGGCGGTAAGGTATGTTAGTCTTTTACTGGCTAAAATCTCCTCTAATCCATATTTGCGTTGCGTCCCAGGACCCCGGGTTATCCTTTCAGAAGTGAACCTATGGCCCCAGTAGGACTCGACCCTGCAGGGCCCCTACGGTTTTGCTGACATCTCCTTGAAGCGCGCCTTGAACACTACACGCTGTCGACGACTCGGGCTTGGTCGAAACAGTTACCGCAAAGACAGACGGTGAGCTACCCAATGCTTGCCGTCCGCAAGCCCAGCCTCAGATTGGTTATAAATAAACAATAATGGCGATACTTGTGTGACGTAGATGATAAAAATTATAAGACAAAAGTATCTAAGCATGACAATATTAGATCTAGACAGGTATTGATTGAGTACTAGATTAGAGTAGCCACTTAGCTAAACTAATTTGACGACAATAGGGTAAATAGCCCGACCATCGAGACAGTAAAACCGGCTCAGACGATTCATTAGTTTAAAAGCCTCCGCAAGACGAGCCACTGAACGCTCCGTCTGTTTGTCTTGGCTCTGGTTCGGGTGGATAATAATTACATTAATCACCTGCCATCTTGTAGCTATTTCAGTATTTTGTTATTACTAGACCTTCGAGAAATCTGGTTAGGTAGTAATCTGGCCACACAGGAGTTTGCGCATTCATTAAGTTTTCCGTAGCCATAATAAGATGTCACAATTTTTTTTTAGTTAGAGTAAAACGGTGTAGCTAATGGAACGCTTAATTAAAAAATAAACTTGTTAATCACAGAATAATTTCACAGAAAAACTAATTAATTGTATTGATTCACCAATTTCTCTTGAAATTTATTGAAGAAAATATTGATAAAGCACATTAGTACACTCGCTTCTTCCTTTTCCAACAATAATCACCATTCGGAAGGTTGCTATGTCAGATTTGACGGGGAAAACACCCAGCCGCTCTGAGGAAATGATAGAGCATAAGGTGTAAGTTTTCCCCACTTGGGCGAAGCATCGCCACACCCTCAAGCTCGGCCCTGGTTCAAGGCATGGTACAAAACGAGAGGTAATGGCAGATGGTCACCTCCTTCTGTGAAGCAAAAATGACAGGCAAAGGAGACAGCCAAACAGTGTGATGGAGAGAACACTCACGCCCCGGTAATCACCGGGGATACCCTGTACGTCATTGACGGCCGGTTGTGTTCCGCGTGCAAAGATTGATAGGGCCTGCTAGGGTGATATCTGCCAGGGTTGCAGATTGTACGAAATAGTTATCGTGGCTCTCGCTAAGAACAACTGAAGAGGGATTAACCAGTAAAAGACTGCCAAACCTCTCGCTCTACCCAGAGTAGAAGGTTAATTCATTTGATGATAAGATATCACAGAAATAGGATATCAGTAAAAAAGCAATAGTCCTAAAAATTGTATCCAGACGAGATAGAAAACAAGTTAAAAGAAATAATTTGGCGCACAATCATCCACAACTGTTGGTATCGAAACTCGATAAGGCTGTTAAGTCTCAAGTCTATTGCGTAAGTCTGAGTAAAGTGGGGAATGTATGGCAATGCTGGGGAGTAGGCCTGGCAGCCGGCCAGAGCGACACGATGAGGAGATTGGCCCAATATGGACCGAACCAGACTAAACAATGTTTTGGAATCGAAAATTGGACCCAATTTAAAACAAAAGGAGGTTGGGAAATTGAAGCAACTTTGAATGCTGCCAAATTGATTTGTAGAAGAAATGTAATATATAAAACAAAATATCGCCGTAACAAGTGTTGATCTGACGTTTCAAAAGAAAATGTATTTACTTTCCTCTAATTGATCAAGTACGACATCAAAGTCAAATATATCTACGTCCTTGTATACCTATCGTATATACTCATTAATATCCATGAGAAATCAAGTATATTCCAGTTAATTGAACATGTTTTAGCAACAACAACACTTGTTACAAGCATTTACACGCACATGTGTTGAAAAGCCTTAAATTCATCAGAATATTAAATTAGTACCTACAAGAGAGCTTATCATCAATGTAAATGAAACATGTTCTGACGCCCAACAAGATTCATAAATCACTCTTATATTGTTTCAGATTATCTCGTGAGCGAGTCAACTGGATTCTTTTCTCCACTTGTTGAACTGTGCTGTGAATGTGACGTAAGTACCTACCTCATTAAGCTTTATTAAGATATGTTAGACAAAGGTTTTCATTTACGTCTACTAGATATTTCAGGTTCTATCTTATATCTGGATTTTGGTTTTGGCACTCAGTCCACAATGGACCATTGTGCGTGGAATATTTAAGGTTTGAAAACTTGTACAAATTCTGCGATATTTTCATGAACAGATTATTACTCATCTAAAGTAAAAAAAGAATATAGAAGAAGATCGTAAATATGAAAAGACAGTGTCAGGCAGCGCAACACTAGCGGTAATCCCTAGCCAGTTGTCTCGTCACGTAGGCCTTTTGGAAGTTCTTATTTTCTTTATAATAAATTGTGAAGCCCATTGATTGGACTATCTTATTCCGAAGCTTGTGGTAACAGCACATATTATGCGTATTCTTCTTACCTACTTTAAGACCTACTACCTAAAACCTACTTTAAGATCAAACTTTTGATTCAATACAAACTCCGTGAAGTACTAATTGGGAGAGTTCGTTAAAGGCGTCTAATCCGCCTCACAAGCCAGACCGGGAAGCTGCAGCCGCGTGTTACGTCAAATCTACGAACTTCAACCAAAACTCGCTTTATCTAACTTGTGCGAGGCGACCTCACACCAACTTTTTTATCGCTGAACTTCCGCCTCGGCTTGCTATCGTTTAGATTTTATCTGACGCCATTTCGGGCGAAACTCATCGACAATATACAATTTCCGGGTGATAATATAACAATAATATTCCATAACATCATCTAGTCCCAAACTAAGCAGGACTTATATTATAACTACTAGACAACTGATATACATACATACATATAATAGATAAATTACATCGAGACACAAAACAAATGATCACGCTCATCACACAAACATTTGTTTGGGGTAAAACTTCATGACTTCTGCCATAGCAGTCAGAGCCATGAACCATGAACCACTAGATGCACAGGCTAGAGTAATTACACTTCATTTTTAAAAATAAAATTTCACACAATCGTAAGTGACAGAGATATGAAACATTTTTTGACTATAAATGCCTTATTTAATGGCGTAAATACATATGTTTGATGTCGGTCAGAACCTTCCACATGTCATCGCCGGTCACGGGTTGTGTTTGACCCAGTTGGAGCCATTCATGAACCCTGGTCGTTTGTACGAGGAGTGGAGATCTTGCACAATGGCGGATTACGAATATTACACGCTTTTGTAACGATCTTGTGTAGTGTGATGTTATTTGTGTCGTATACAAAATTATTTTTAGTTTATGCGAAACCTGAATATAGTCTGTTCAAAATCAGTAACTGAATGGATTCCAATCGTTTTCACACCATGTTATATTTTTTCCCAAAAATATAACATGGAGTGAAAACACCACCGACAATGAGTACAACCACAAAATAAATAGATGCGGAAGTCAATCTCATGTACTTCACTTTTTATACCTACGCTAGGCTATCACGCTAGGGTAAGCGCGTTCCGCCGAAATGTACGAGTGCGACCGAGCGATGAAATGAAATGAAATGAAATGATGATGATGATTTATTTGCAAGAATGCAGATACAAAAATATGGTGTCAAGTAAAAGAAGGATCCAGTACATTCTACCGTCAGGCATGCAAAAATAGATTTTTTTTTTCCCTCGCAGAATAATTATCATGATACAGTATTGAACCAACATCAAATTATTAAATAATCATTAAAAAATATATAAAACAATTCAATTTGTAAGCTAAATTATTGGTAAACAATGTCAACAATATAATCAATAATTGGTCAATATTACAATGTCAAAAAGAAGCAAAAAATAAATAAAAAAATAGTCAATATTACAATGTCAACAATAAGCTAATAATTAGTCAGCAAACGGTCAATAAATTACCCAACAATCAATATAACGTCAACAATAGCAAGTCAATAATTAGTCAATAAAACAAAGAAAATCATTTAAAATTAAAAATATTGTAGATGATTAAAATCATATAGATTTGTCATTTAAAAATTCATTAATTGTGTAATAACATTTTTCAAGTAGCAATTTATATAATTTCTTTTTAAATATCTGTAATGTGCAATTTTTTATATCATCAGGTATTTTATTGAAAATCACCGGTCCCATATGCATAATACTCTTTTTCAGCAGTGCTGTTTTAAATTTGCCAGTATGTAAAAGATTTTTATATTGCGATCTTATTAATGTTGGCCTTGTTGAGTGATCAATATTTGAACAGAATAAATTTCGATTACTTTTAACAAACAGTCCCATTTCCAAAATATAGAGCGATGGAAACGTTAGTATGTTAAGGGATTTAAACATAGGAACGCAGCTCTCAGTTGTATTGATTCCAGTCATTGATCTAATGCAATATTTTTGGGCTTTGAAAATTCTTTCTCTCTCACTGCAGTTACCCCAAAAAACTACTCCGTATCTTAAAACACAAGCAACGAGACCATGATAGGCTAAGATAATTGTGTCAGTACTAACTTTTTTTGTTAAATTATATAAAATGTATGCAGATTTGCTTAATTTCTTACAGATCTCCTCGGCTTGTGGTTTCCATGTCAGTTGATTGTCAATTATTATACCTAGAAATTTTGCAACATTTGTATTGTCTACTTTTTGTCCATTATATGCTATAGTCAAAGTGTCTGGACGTAATCGCTGGTAAAAATGCATTACTTTTGTTTTGTTTAAATTGATAATTAAATTATTGATAGAGAGCCATTTTATTATATTTTTTGTTTTTACTGCAAATTCTTATACCTTTTGATATCCACTTTATTTTTCTATTGGGTTTTATATTAATTAGTTTTACTGGAAAACATAAGTCATATATTAAGCGAAATTGCTCTAAAAAATTGTCATATGCCTCATTCGGATTGTCAGAATTGTATACGTCAGTAAAAGATAAACTTTTCAGGTGTTTCTTGAATTTGGTCAAATTAACTTTAGACATGTCCCGTTTTTTTATTCGCCATGAATTAAGTATGCAAGTTTTATTCACGTGTATTTTCAGCAGTTGAGCTGAGTGGTCCGATAGAGCAAAGTCTATTACCTCGCTATAACACTTTTTACGACAGTTGTGCGCAAAATTATCAATACAAGATAAGCTCTTTGGTCTAGTTGGTTGCCTAATTTCCAGCTTGAGATTGATCCGAGATATCGCGTCCGTGAGCGGCGTCTATGTGCGCGTTGCTTAAGCGCGCTTTGTATGTAGATTGTCTTCTGTACCTATGTATCTAATTTGTGTTTTTGTTTTTTTTCTTTGACTTTCACTTTGACTTTAATTTTGACTTTGTGGTACAACACAGGTCACGGCAGGTCATAGAAGGTATTAGGAGCCAGCAACAAGCAGGGTGCAAGTGCAAAACCATCCCTCTATCTGGATGGTCCGTTGACTATGTATTTGTGCTCGCTTAACAAACTTATAACTTTGTGATTTTTCATGATACAATTATAAATTTTGTACATAGATTCTTTACATAAAAATAAATACGAGCCACGTGTTTCAGGTTTCGTATATACTAAAATTAATGTTGTATAACTTCCCTGACGTATCGCCTCGTACTCCTTAGGTATGTAAATTGGTAGTCTACTCGTTTTATTTAATTCTATCGACAAAGCTTCACTTGAATCCTAAAATGAAGTATTCATGCAATAAACAGCTTAACTTGTTATTTAACACAATTAGGTACCGAGAAATACTTATCAAAGGTAAAGAAATATTTCTTATTCAAATGTCAAGTGAATACTTGTAACATTTCTAACTTTTGTTTAGTCTGACATTTAAATCGTTCACGGAAGCTTTTATTATGTTCTGGATATTAATTTCGTACGAGACAGCTACTCAAGGATCACGAATAGCATAGACATAGTCAAAAAGATTTTTTTTAACAATTTAAATTGTCACTTGGCTTACCTGTATTTTCAAATGAGGTCATTGCCAAAGTTGTAATTGAATTACAGTTGTAAAAGCTGGCGAAGGGCTCGCTATGTGACAAAGGAATACTTTAGGAAATTACTTAAAACACTGCGTGACCCTACCTGGGTACTAACTTACGTGTGATACATGTTTACCTTCATTACCAACGTAAACATTGGCACTTCAAAAGCGGGAGATTTAACCAACTCTTTACAAACCCCGCAATGTATACGATGCATGCCAATACATTGACCTAACTTCATGCAAAACCTATTACGAAGAGCGGTGTCCTAATTACTCCAGTGATTTTGAGTCGTAAAACGCAAGATTTATCGTTGAATGTTAATTAATTACGTACTACATGATCTACATACGTACCCGCACTCGTGTGGAAATGGAATGAGTGTGTAGTCGTGACGCAATGAAGAGAAAATATTCGCTTGTATTGCTATAAAATGTTACGACTCTTTCACGTCTTTATAGCTTAGATATTTTTAATGTACCATAAGAATATTTTTGCGGTGAAATGAAGGATACTTGCAGGGCGTTTTGATTTACATGTCTATAGTACAATGGAACAGCTTTGTCTGATTTGAACTGTAGAAAGTTTAAAATATAAAGAAATTTCTTCACCAAGATTAATGCATTTTTCAAATTGATAAGATAAATTATGAAAAATGCGTTCAATCCAGTAGGAAGTCTCAGGTGCGGCTTGGGAGCACTTTGCGAGTCTCTAGTTAAAAGCTGGAACTTCCCAACAGAGGCCGTTTGTTGAGTTCCGAGTTCTCAGAGCTTTTCCGAGTTCTCCAAGCGAGGAAGAATAAAAATATTAGCTGTCGATATTTTATTGTCAATGGATAAAGTTGTTTCGAAATATATTCGGGGGATTTAACTTGAAGCTAGAGCGGGGAAGGATAAGGAACGTGGAATGTGGGTTACTCGGGTCAGTGGCTTGAAAAATATTTGAAGTATATCTGCACTGGTATAGATATCAGTTTTGATGAGAAAAATTGTAAGGAATAAAAGTGGGATAGGGCTTAACTCTTGATAAATTCCGAATAACTGTGTGTTCAGAGATTCATACGTATTACTGTATGCTCTACCAAATTGTTATCTATAGGTACTATAAAAGGAAAAACTGACTGACTGATATATCAACGTACAATTGAATCTACTAGGACGAGGAGCGTAAAATTTGCACAATGACGTCAACGAGCATTAAGAGAGGTTTTTCCAAAATTCACCCCCTAAGAGATAAAACGGCGATCCAAAGTTTATTTGGAAAACTACTTTCACGCGAGCGAAGCCGCGGGCAGAAACTAGTCTATAATATGTATGTATTTAGAAATATGTAAGTTTGTATGCTTATCAGTTTTCTAGTAGTCATAGCACAAGCTCTGATTAGTTAAATGGCGTTGTGTGAAAGTTGTGAAACTTATCCACAGCCTGACTTTGCTCATTGCAGGCCAGTTTATCAAGACTTGGCATCAATGTCGTCAGCTCGTCTCACCGCTGCACGACCAACACTTACCTATCAGCTGCTGCCCGCAATTTCGTTATTTCAAACTCCTATACCAGCACGATGCCATTTAGTCATGTTCAAGAAGTTTTTTGTTGTCCTTAATCTTTTTTTACAAGAAAAATAAATTATAATGTATTTAGTAAAACGGACACTTTAATTTTATTTATGTTAATTATCAAATTTAATTCTCGTTTACACAATTATCAAGCAGAAGAGATACTTCTGCGAACCTTCAAAGACGATCACTTAACTCCATTCAACAACTTACCGGCTGCGATCTAAAGGGTATCACATTAGCGGCGCGCGTTGTTCTACTAAAGTGCACTAATAGCCCTGAGTGCACACCGCTGTCGCTGTCGCTACGACCGAGACGAGCGAACGGAGCTGAGCGGAGCGGACTTGACAACACGCGTCTTACGTATCTTGACAACATTCAAACAGGTACAGAAAAACCCCTAGACCCGGGTGGAAATAGTGGGATGTAGGTACTGAATACAGTTACAAGAAAATAAGAAATTGATTAGCCCTGCAGTGAAATAAAAACAAATAATTCACCAATTGATAAAAAAATAAATGAATAGAATGGAATGGAACTTCATCATTTTTGTGTCAACAGAAAGTTTCAGCGAGCATTCGGCCGATATGATAATTTTCAAAACGCTTACGTCTCACATACCATGTAGATCTGTATTTTGATTACTTACCTCACTAGATAGGCATTGTTTTTTGAGTGTGTTATTAGGATGCTGGAGTTGGATTGCCAATACGTTTCATCCCAACGCTCTCACGTTGAGCTCCCAAGCACCTTGTGAAGATTGCTCCAATTATCCTAGAGACCATTACTAATGTTTAGGTTCTCAATCCGGTATTAGGAGCTGATCTTCTGTACTCCCTGCCGCACACCCCTACCTGTTACCGTCTGTTAATGAATGCTAATCCTCTCCGTTTTAATTACTTGCGGCCACGAATTAGACCCGACGCGATACGCCAAGGCCCCCCGGTCGGCAGGGCCCCCTCGTTAGCCGGCAGTTTAGTTAACGTATGTACACAGCTTAAGCTCCAGTTAGGCCTAAACTATCGTTTGCCATGGTTTAAGAAGGGTTATGGGATAATGTTATGGAGATGGGCCGTGTCTTTATGAGAGTGATTGATGATTGGATACAGCTGTTAGCTATTTTAGTGGTAATTGTTACTTGAGTGAGACTAAAATATCTGATAGAAATTGCAAAAACGTTGTATAACTTTTAATCATTTCTATCTACAAATGAACGACCAAGTTACATATATGTAGCAAAGACGTGTCTACTTCCATTTAAAAGATACTTATGAAAAAAAAAACGAGTGACAGCGACCCCAAGTAACATGAATCAAGATCGGAAAGATGATTATGACAATACGACTATAAAAATAACTATCAAATATGAGATCATTTTCTGTTGGTATGTTTCTTAATAAAACACTCCCTTTTTATTAACAATGGGACGACCGCTCGTATCTTTGGCCATAAATCCGATATGAAGCTGTCCGATATTAGCATCACGTAAACAGAATCTAAAAATTATATCTAGGACATGTCGTGGGCGGCCTCTCTTTTGTCATGTTATCTCGTAAAAAATATGAGAACGACGAATAAAGCCTCCAATGCATCGTCCGTCGCAAAAATATCCGAATGTTCTTCTATTATCGGAAAAGATATTAACGCAGAATGTGTGCTCTAACCTTTATGAGATCCTTTCAGAGATGTCAAATTGATTTTCATGAATAGGTAGGCAGGCACGTTTATAGTCATAAGGAAGTAGGCATTTTTTGAGGACTAATAAACATTTTATTACTCGAAGCAACGATTTACTTTATTTATTCTGTACTAGTCAAAGACAGTCTCACTTGCAAAAACAGCTAGCCTCATAATTACCAACAGATAGTCGACAGACTACAAAGATCACTAATTGTGATCGTGCATAGCATAGCATAGTCGGCCATATAATGTTCCTACTGTTGGGACCCAGGCCTCCTCTCTAGTAGAGGGAAAGGGCTGTAATCCACCACGCGGGCCCAGTGCGGGTTGGTGGATGTCACATGTCTTCGAATTTTTTTGGTTCTAGGTCATGCCAGTTTCCTCTCGATATTTTCTTTCACCGTTTTGAGAGCAGTGGCTATGAAATTAATCACACAAAATAATGCGCCTGGCTGGGTTTGAACCCGCGACCTACCACTCGTAAGTCGAGGCTGTTACTACTCGGCCACCACTGCTCACTCTCATTGTGATCGTTGCTAGAGAATAAAAGCGAGTTAATTTTGTAGGTTAAGCTACGCCTGCTGAGGTCTGTCCTTGGATTGGTAACCAAGTGAACGTAACATGCTGGGACTCTTTTCTCCTTCTGGTTCTGGATCTTCAACAGTTATTAAGGGTAGAGCTTAAAGTTCTGACACCAGTCTCGCCAAAGAGTAATGTTTTACCCATTTACTAGGTTGTGATAATGAGAGGTAGTAGCTTTATGTAAAACTAGCTGTGCCCACGGCTTCGTTCGCGTGGTTGTCGAAAACCAAAATGTGTCGCTTAGATATCCGTTCAGATAATCATCATTTCAGCCGATAGACGTCCTCTGTTGGACAGAGGCCTCCCCAAGTATCGCCACAATGCACCTGCAACCTTCACCAGAACATAGGTTCACCTTGTAGGACCTTCCACTCAGTTAATTCGGTCAGATAACGCTGGTAACCTAATATATTTCCAATTAAACTAAAATATTGCCGTTGGATAACGTTGTATAGCTACTAATTTCAGTTAGTCTAACCGGAAGCTCGCACCAACATAAATAAACTAGGACCCACATTTTAGATTCTGACCAGCGCTAGAGTCAGCCACTGCGCTCACCACACTTTCATTCCATTATAATAATTACACGGTTCATATACAATATAATTTATAAACAGTCTGTAGTTTTTCAATGTAGCTTGGCATAATCTGTTTACCATCAGTTACTTGGCTCATTTGTCCCCTTTACAACGTACACGCAGACGTGTTCGGAGATTAAATAATAAACAATCTCATAATGTGAGTAAGTGTAGAGGAAACTCACAAATTGTGTGGGGAGTGGCGCTGAGAGCCATCCTGTACGAGATTACATTTGTTAAAAGTCTTTTAATAAATACAATGTTTAACAAAAGAGCAATGGAGCTAGCGTATAATATGAGAGGAAATACAATTAGGCTCATCGTGGCTGTGGTTTACTCATATAAGAATGAAAGAATTCAAATTAAAAAGATAATCGTTTTTAAAGTAAACTTTGGAAATTATGATTCGTTTACTATTTTTAATGGCGAAACTGTCGTGGAAAAATGCATGGTTCCTGAACTTCTACTTGTAGCTATGAAGTAGTAAATATCAAAAGTAATTTGTATTTTGTGTAAACTTACAGTTTTCCAGCCACCTCGTTCACTAGAATGTGTTCTTTTTGTATTTTTTCTATGGGCTTCCGATATCTGAAAATAAATTAGTTATTATTATTATTATTAATAATTTTAATACCCTTAATCCGCATTCTAAGGGTAATTTAAAAAAACTAATAATGTCAGTTAGTGTCATGTTAATTAAAAAAAAAAAATATTTATTTGAATTTGTACCAAGTTTCAAGTTTATTAACCCAAGGATATATAAGATTTTCCCATGTAACCTTTAACACCCCCTAAATCGTGTTGTTCTAAACACGAATAATGATTAATATTATATACATATTAAGCTAAGTTTCACGTTTATGGAGCCAAGGAATAAAATTTTATATACAAACGAATTTCCCCCTTTTTACCCCCTTAAGTATAAGTTGAATTTTTAGAAACTTTTTCTAAGAGCTCGCTTACATCACAAAAAAACTGGCCTGGGGTGTCGGGCTACGCTCAGTGTGGGGTTCCGTAGTTCCCCGTCCATCACAATAAGTGTCCTCACTTAAGAGTTAAAAAATGGGCTATTTATTACATTGAGTTGACATACCTACTAAATACAGAACCCTAAAAACGGGCCCACAAAGGACGGTGATAACTAAAAAAAGAGTTATAGATTCCAATTACACATGGAAAGTTTGAAAGAATGTTGTCTATTTGAGTCCCACCACGAGTAGTGGGAAGGGGTTCTAACATAGAGTGATAACCAGTGTCATTTAGTAATTTAAATACTGCAGTATTGTTGTAAGCAAGATAGTCTTCGTTAAAATCTCCTAAAATAAACCCCATTTCTCACAATGTATCAGAACCCTTAAACTAAGACGACTATCAACCTATTTTTTCCCGTACGTACAAGTTGAAATTTTTTTTTTTTTTATTTGGATTGCGTGAACCGATATTAATAATGTTTTTTTTTTTATTTAAAAGAAGATACGTTCAGGATAATAAAATGTAAACTAAGTTACAAAAAAAATACTTTAACCGTAAATGCAAAAATCACTCCCCAAGTACCCTAGTAAAAAATTTTTTATTCCACTTTTTAAATTACCACTTTGTCGGCGTGATTGATATACCAAATTTACCTATGGTACCAAATTTTAGCTTTCTAGTGCTAACGGTCACTGAGATTATCCGTGGATGGACGGACAGTCAGACAGACATGGCGATACTATAAGGGTTTTTAGTTGACTATGGAACCTTAAAAAGTAGTTTCAGCAGCGCATTGATATGTCAGTCAGTCAATTTCTCCTTTTATATAAATCTATTATTGATGAATAAAGCAGCGTTTTTATTCTTTAGATCCTAAAAAATGCTGCTCTTTTGCCAGCAAGTAAGGGAGCCTTGATATTATAATATTCTTAACAGACCGCAAATAATAAATTCTTTGTATTCCAATATTAAGTGTTATTGTTATAACTTAACAGTCGAGTGGAGCGTCTGTTTGGCTCGAGCCGATCATTTACATAAAAATGTGGTTTATTTTATGTTTTCTGTGTCACGGTGGCACATAAAAATGAGAACAGAAGACTCACTACTAAATAAGGTACTTTAACCGTTTAAGTTTTAAACATTGTCTTACGCACAAGAATAAATTCACTGCTCACATCCGCACGAGAGCCGCTTCTCAAATCTCTTAGTAATAGAACGTTAAAACTAAATCCGACGACCGGTTAAAGTATCGATAGTATTCATTAATCCAATAAAAATATACCTAGTTAAATTGTTTAGAAAATTTCTTCTATACATCTATACATTTACATACATCCATATAAATAAAATTGGAGTGTCTGTTTGTAATATTGAAATAAATGCTTTTTACTACATGCATAATTGTGAATATATATCCGGTACATACACCAAAATAACGATTTTTTTTTTAATTTTTGTCTGTCTGTCTGTTTGTCCGGGCTAATCTCTGAAATGGCTGGACCGATTTTGACGAGACTTTTTTGGCAGGTAGCTGATGTAATAAGGAGTAACATAGGCATAATATATATACTTTTATTTTAGAAAAAATAAATTCAAAATCCTGTAGTCCATGCAAACGAAGTCGCGGGCACAGCTAGTTATATAATAAAATGCTCTGGATTAGAACTTTGGATACTTTTTATACCAGTACTAAGACATGTTTCCTTGCGATGATTTCTGACAGCTAAAGTAGATCTACATGAGCTTAAGTTGTAACTTCTGTCAAGTATCTCCGTGCAGCAAGTCCCGTTCACCCGAGTGCACTGTAAATGTGCAAGAAAAGTGCACATTAAGTGGTAATGTAAGTGTTGCGGCGCGCTCAGTGCCAGCCGGCCTCGCGGGTGACCCCCGGACTTGTCAGGCCGCCAGCCCATCAGCCCCGCCAGCAGGCGCCTAATGGCCGGATTCAGGCTAATTTCAACGAAGACATTATGTAATTGTCCTCGTTCTTAACACTTTTCATAAAGCATTTTGAGCAAGAAATTGCCTGTTTATAAGATTTTTAAAGAGAAATTTTGTTTGACTTGATGCGGTTGTCTCGGGCATTTAGCAAGTCCCAAGTTGTTTGTACTCGTAAAAAACTTTGTAAAAAAAATATACTTCGGTGCCTCTGGGATTTTGTGAACTTAACAGGCAATATTTTTGTACTAGGTACTAAGTTCCTAAGGTAAGTATCTACTACTTTGTAAAAAATATGTATAATCAAAACTATTTAATTACTAATATAAATTCCCTCTCCTAGAGCCTGAATCCCAGCAGTAGGAACATTAAAGGCTAATCATGCTTATAGTTCTAATAAGCAATCTCTAAAATTTGTAGGTATCTCTAAAGATTTGATTGCAAACATTATTCACAGATAGAAATTTAAATACACGATTGCTGTCGTCCGAAGTGGGCTACTTTTTCTTTCTGCAAGACTGTCAGTACTCGTGGGTCCCGGTAGTATTGTGATGGGAGCAGCCATAGGTATCTATGTTACCTTCAAGTTTTATTCCACATATCTATAGGGCCATTAAGTTTCCATGTCCCCTTATCAGTCACAGAACATCGTATTTTCATGCATTTGCATATCCGCCTATTTATTGCGGTATAAACATCGCGCGACGTTTACTACTCTGCCGAGGCCCTTCGTGCAGCTGTCGTGATGAACGGCGGCTCGCCCGAGGTCAGCCTGGGGTTATTGATGTTGGTTTACTTTTGAGGCTAAACGATTAACGCTGATTGAGAAAAAGCATTTGACGTAAGAAATAAACCGGTTAAGTGTGAGTTGTAATCGCATACGATGGGTTCCATACAATTGGAGGACCTTGCTTCTAGATCAACAGCGAGTAATCAAGTAACCTGCACGTTTATAAGCGTCAAAAATGCGGCATTGCGAACTCTTGGTGCGCGAGTTCCACTCAAACTAGAACTCAAACCAGTTTTTTATTATTGCTTTAGTATTACGCTATAAAGATACAAAGGTAATATTTTTTCGTTTTTACGAAAAAGTGAAATAAAAGCACGCTGAAGAACACACGCTTCTTTTATGTGAGATACAGCCTTCTGACAGACAGGCAGACGGACGGGTAGCACAGATATACATGGCGGCGCGGTCTAGTATCGACGTTACAATAAAAACGGTGAAAAGCCGCATTTCGTTCAACCTAAGGCAAGATGAGTCAAAACTAATTCTGTAAGTAAAAGACATGGCTTATTGAATTCTGATTAAGCTCCAAGATATTACTTTCTACCTTCCAAATCTTCAAAAGATAAACCAAAAACCTTTTCCTCAAATCCGTAGTCAATTGATCAGGAAATCGGAGCCTCGAATACCTTAATGAATTAGTTAATTAAAGTAGAGACACCGGAGGGCCTCGGGTTCGGCGGTAATGCAATACCTTTGCTAGGGTCGCCAGTCGGCAAAATCGGTACTTCTGTTTTAGCAAATTATTCCATTAGGTTGAAACCTGTTCAGTGATTGACAGGGGTGCTTCACCATGGATGTATGAGGAATAATTAATCATTCGACCCAGATTTGTAAATATGGTTTACGAGCTACGACGAAAATTGAATAACATTTTAATGATTTATATCTGTGTTGTAGGTTCCACTCTAACGATTGAGGTTGAGATGATAATTTTAATATAATAAAAAATACTTTTTATTTTATTTTCCAGATACACAATATATTATACAAATTTTACAAATCTTTACGTACTTAGAAACTTTTAAATAAACATTAAATTAAAAAAATAAGAATCCTCAAGAACTAACTAAAATCAATTTAAAGTATGGCGTCGAAAAACAACTCTGCAAATTCTTATGAGATTAAAGGAAAATCGCTTCGCTTAAAAATCAAATGTAAACAATTGTCACACATCAGTTAAAAGACAATTTATTTGTTTTCAAATTTAATTTTAACTTTTGATTTGTTTTATTTTAGTCTATCTAACACAACTTACATGGAATTGACAGCAGATAATTAAAGATTGATCAGATTTAAAACTGAGAGTAAGTTTAAGCAGTAGTTTTTATAGGTACATAGATCGTTTGGACAGCCCTAACACGCAGCTGGAGGCGGTAAGTGGTCGCGGCCACGGTGGCTCGGGAGCTTTGAAGAGGTATTGCTGTGCACTGAAAGGTGCTGTAAATGGATCTTTCCGTTATTATTTTTGACTCGCTTTTTTAAGTGGCTTCGCTTCCGTGGTTTATCCGTCAGGAAAAGTGCATTTTTAAAATTGAATTTAAAAAAGAAGAGGTTCTCAAGTCGTCTAAATGTTTTATAACCTAGGTGGGTTCAGTAAAATTCTGACACCCCCTCTCATTCCACCCTAGAGCAGAGGACGTCAATTGATGATTTCCCACCTCAAAAATAGGTGCGAGTACCTTAGTAGAGACCTTGCTTACTGTTAAGTTTGTGTTGTGGCTACAACTAAAAAAAGAAAAAGTGACAAAAATACAATCAACTTTAAAATAACTTTTTTGGAAGTATTTGGTTTTGTTTCTTTGTTTTTTGACATCGACCACCAAAATTAAATAATTAAATATTTAGTTTGTTTTTTTTTATGTCTTGTTTGGATTTTTATTGCTAATTATTTATATATATATATTTTATATGTAAGTAAATATAATATCCGTACTGTTGGTTGAGCGATCGGCTCTTGCGTCTATATCGCAATTTCAATTTCCGCACTGAACTAATATTTGAGAGGCCTACTGATATTTGTTGTGGACAGTTATTCCGGAGTTTAAATGTTTGTGGACGCACCCACGAGACAGGAGAAATTCCTAGTCTAAATAACATCGTTGTCCCACGCAAATATATTTTTTTAAATAAATAGTGCATATTTTTCCACTGAAAGCTGAAAGTATGAAACGGATGAGTAGGTTATGAAATTGCTTCCTTCATCCAAAGATTGTCTCTCTTAATTATTATTATGAGAGACAATCTTTGGAGCATCTTTGCGTTTGCAATAGGTTGAGTTAAAACGCAAGCGGTTTATTTGAATTAATATTATTTTAACAAGTTTATATATCTCGTTTAAAACAAACTGCAGCCCTTCACACTAACCAGTTTACGCTATTTATATTTCAATGAAAGCACTAAACAAGACTGTACATTAACTTTGTTACAAGTTGCAACGGTCTCGGTTTCCAAATCTTCAAAACTCTGCAGCATCACGTGACGCCTTCTATTCACTAACTGTAAGTGCACTTCAGTGTCGCAACCGTATTTATTTCAAAACAACTTTCTACAGATTTGTAAGGAAGGAAGTAAATTGTAAATGTGTCCCCGCACAAACTAACAAACTGCTTTACGCGAGTGTTATTGTAAATGGCACGCGGGACATCACGGAGAACAAATTACTTCTTACAATATTACTTACGGAATAAATGTTATAATTTATGTTGCCCGCGCGGGTACAATTTCTGTTAGAGTCTTTGTTATGTTTTCTACAATTTCTATCACTTCTTTAAAACTTTGATTCATTACAAACAGAAACCTAATAAACTAAGAAACACATAAAACAGTAAAAACGACATTAATGTTTAATAAAATATTATTTTCTTGGCGTGTCGACTGCTATCTCACTGTGTCAACACAGAACTTGAAACTTAAAACGAAATCGTTTTGCTTTCAAATAGGGATGTTCTGGATATAAAATTTCGGATCTATATGCGGATATATTATTCCTATAATACGGATCTATGTCTGAATATAGGAATAATATTGTACCCGTTTCAGATATCAAATGATTTCGGATTATCCACTAGTTTCGGATAATGTCGGTTACGGATGTAGGTAATATCTTAAAATTATAAAAGTAATATGCACGCAGCCAATATTTGACGTTTATTTTTAATCTAGATAGAATATCATTTGTTTGGCAGAGTAAAACCAACTAAAACCTGCGATAACCGATTAACTCATTTTAGACTCCGCTTTTATACGAAACTTCCCAAAACATTACCGGTTTCAGCTACGATTATGTACGGAGCTGTATAACATCCTTGCTTTCAAATACTAAATTATTTTCTTTTATGTTCGAGTCCTTCATAACAAATAATAAACAGCAGCATGCTGTTAACTTAGTTACAGTTAATGCATGTTTGTCATGATAATCTTTCTTTAGAGTTCATTCAACTCTCTTTTTATTAGATCGACAAAAAGACTTGTACTGTGTGTTCATGATAGCTACTTCTATCTCTTTATAACCAATTTGTGTTGAAATGGTTCTTGTTCAGAAGTTGATGGAATGTATTAGTCATGTATTATCATCCTCTGCTCTATTCATACTGAGTTTATTTAATTGAATCTTAAAAAATCCTAAACCGAATAAAAAATTTGATTGAAAGAAAGCTTGACAGACATCGCCGAGTGCCATCGCTAATTCATACCAAAAAATGCACGGTTTCGTCGGAAAAATCTACTTTTAAATAAATACATTGACACAAAATTGACATAAATATATAATTATGTATCCAGCCTGTATCAAATCTTATTTACCTTTGAGCCAAATTGAGTTCGTATTTATAGGTTGACATTCACGTTCCAATCAAGCAATAAATGATATTACGCCGCAAATAGCTCTGATAGAGCTAATGTAATCAAACCCCGACACCTGTCTGTTGCGCGACCTGTGTGCTTCGGCCCTTCAGTACCTACTCAATCAACATGATATGTAGCTTTCAGTCATATGTGGCGCGGTGCGATCATTTACTCTTACACAAATATGTACATAGCTTATACAGGTTGAGTTGTACAAGTGGACGTGGGTGGCGACATCCAAAACCAAGAGGTACAGAGAAAAATATCCAAGGGATTCCTGGACCCACATAGTAATAGCATAATCAGCCTATAATGATGCTTAAATTTATACCTCATCTCTAGGAAAGGGAATGGGCCATACACCAACACATGGCGCCGGTGTGAATAGGTGGTGACTGGTCACGTTTTCGAATTACTGGTTCTAAGGCATACCGTTTTCCACACGATGTTTTTCTGCACCGTTTTGAGAGCAGGGCTCGACGTAGATAAAAACTAAAACGGCATCAATGCATTTTCGAAAAATAAATAATAAGCTGTACTGCTTCTTACACCATATGATAATGTCGCTAATTAGGCTAACATTTTGAGAAATAAAGTAGTAAAGCGGTAACCAGCTCACGTTACAGGTACTGGTTATCATGTGGAATCACCTGAACTTGGAACAGCGGTGTAACCTCTACATGTTTTCTATGAATAACCATTAAGTCGTAAAAAGTCAAATTTTATAGAAATTAAACTACAAGCCATACTGTAAGCATTTGCACTACCTAGGAGGTCCCTATGCTAAGGCATTAAGTACTTTATTTCTATGTGTGTATTTCTAGTTTTAAATATTTATTTTGCTGCTTTAAAGTAAAAAAAAAATAATAATTTAAGACGGCATGACTCAAACTTTAAAGTTGCGTAGAAAATAATAATAAGTATCAACATTGACTAAAAAATGTTTTTACTACCGGTTTAGTGTGTAAATTTTTTCGAGGTACAGTAGTTAAGGATTTAACCTTATTATTAAATTAAAATAAAACGTACTTAATCACTGAACTTAAACAGTCTACCAACATTAGGTCATTTAATACAAATTCGGTCAATTCCAATCATCTATGTATAGTTAATTAATTTACCTATCTTTCCGAGAAAATGGTATGATGTCGATAATTCGAAATGTAGGTCGTTCAAATAAAGGTGTCATTATTTTTCGACGAATCAGTCGAAAACCGCGCGGCATCAAGTCAATTACAAGCCGACCGAGCAATAAACAATGGTATCTCGTATTGTGTGCCGCGATTCATGACGGTTTTTTTCGCACCGCGGCCAATATTCGCATTGCCGGTCAATATTCGCACTGGCCGGGCATTATCTGCAGCGGCCGCGTCCCAGGGCTGCCCCGCATCACTCACGCGCTCTGACACGTAAATGCCGCAGTTTTTCACAACAAATCCCGGCCATCTTTCAACGTTGAAGCCTATTCGTTATCTTTACCAACGTTTTGTTGTATCTTTATTAATAGTATCGTTTTTCACCTTACAAGTGAAAACTCCAGATTAACCTTAATGTAGAGTTTAACATTATTAAAAAAGAATGAGGTAGGTGCTGGTTTTCTCTTAGATAATGATAAAACTGTTTAGAAAATTTTCATGGATATTCGCAGATTTTTTCAGCGCTTATATACTGTAACAGCCCTAACCGAACAGCACATGACGTGAATTATTCGCCATCCTCCGCCGCTTCAAAATACGAAGCACCTGCAACGAGCGCTGATACAGCAGCTACATGCTACGCATGCGTGCGGACGGATATGGTCCGGTATACTTCTCCGCTTATATTTTTATTGCTTCGATTTTTACTGTTAAAACTTGAATTTGAAACTCACTTTCACTATACAAGTCGGTATGTACCGATAAATGTAGTCATGATTCTGTTTTCTGTGTTGATTTCTTGTATATCAGGAAATCATCGCGTAACGAAGACAAACAACCCCTACAAATCATCGATCAAATTACAATCGTCAAACAACAACCGCCACCTTTCACGCACATTTCGCAACCAACATAACAAACGGATCTATTTTAGTTCAGCACAAACATGATTGAGTTGATGACGTCATCCAAATAATGCGTCACAGTTACTGTTATGGGTTAGTAAACGTCACAAATCTACGAAAATAAAAGCAGCAAAAGCTATTTGTTCCAAAATAAACTTGATTGTTATTCTGTAATGGCCAAATTTGGACTAAAAATAGTATATTTAACGTCATCATCACAAAATACAGCAGGCTAAAGCTGGGAACAGACTGCTGTAACGTGACATGCAAGGTGACGTAGTTCTACTGACATAGTTCAAATGCTCTGTTCGTGCGCGCAAATGTTCATAGCATGTGAATTCTGTTACATTGCATGATACATTAATGTAGACGGCAGTCTGTACCTGGCTTTACACCCGAGTTTATCGGCCACTTTTCAACATCCTTTCAAGTTTTCAATCTGCATGTACAATTTTTTAAAGTATCAGGACATCGAACCATAACCATATAAACTCATTAGCTCATAATTACAACGAAAACGATAGCTTAAATGCTTAAGAACAAGTTGGAATGAAAGAGATTACCATCCAATACAGATTGGTGTCCCATTAAGCGACAAGTTTCTTACAACTTAAGTGATAACTTAGGATGTAAGTTCTTGCTTAGCGAGCGATAATCTCGGGATTATGTGCCAATATTCTAAGTACTTTCGCACTTACAGACTAGTTAATGGTATTGGTAAATTCATCTTTTTTGTTTACTGTGAGCCCCTCAGCTCGATAGATCGATGACCTGTAAATGGTGAAATAGATTTATTGCAAAAAGAATGACCATTTACTATATTGGTGATAGTTTCAAAGCTGTTTATTTAATTTAGATAGAGTTTTTAAATAAACTCATTTATTTTATCTGAATATCTGTCAATAGTTCGTATTAGGGAGTAAAGCAGTAGTTTTTTTCTGTAATCCATTTTAAGATTTAGTAAACAAAGTTTTATTTTTATTATTAGATATAACACACCGAATAGAAAATACCTGGAAAAGCTACTAGTCCATGAAATAACTGTTTAAAGGCACTTTGCCTATGTCACTTAAGCCTAAGCTAATGGACGTGTATATAGCGTAGTCTCCCTTTATTAACCTGATACTTATTCTATGGATAAAGTATTGTCCAGAAGTTCAAACTCAAGCTTAGCCAATTCGCAATGAAGCGCAGTACTCGGTGAAAAAATAAAGGAGCTAGTCGAAACACTATCCTGTGCTTCGCAACACAGTACTTAGTCTTGTTTAGGTTCAAAAGGGTGCCCAGATTTAGTAAGATGAAGCTGGACATGTCTGCCGCATGCTAATCAAGCGGTGACCTGAAACCTTAAGACGAGTTTGCGGCGCACCACGAAGGAGATAGCGGGACAAATTGGATGTCTTCCTCAGGAATTAGACGTGGCGTAGAGCCGAGAACAATGAAAGATATTTAATTAAATTATACCATACGACTTATAAGCGGAATTAATTTTATGACACATAACATAAAACTCGTATAGTGTTTACAGTAAACATACTAACTCTATCATCTAGAGCAATTTGAATTTCAACCGATGCTGTAAAGGCAAACCACTTTTTTATTCTATAAATACATATTTTCCTTTTAATTCATAGCATTCATATCTTTAAAGAGCAGCTTCATAAAACAAAAAAAAAAACTACAACATTTATGAGATGATTTCCACACTGGAGTGCAATACGATCGTTTACAAAATACTCACACGTTTATGCTCTTTTTGTTCTCATTTACATGCTTTATTATTTGTCGTTACGCCTGGCAACACTGAGTCTTTTGATGTAGCGCGCACAAAGAGCGATCACATGGCAACACTCTGTGTACTTACCGTTCAGTCTTAATGAACGTTGCCCCGAGCTATATTAATCATTGGCAGTGTAATTAATTTCTGATACACAAATAAAGTAAATGAAGCGGAGCAGATCGTACTAATAAACATTGCCGAGAGTATGATTCTATCTGATATCGCAGACGATACCAACGAAATTATATAAAGACGAACGATTTCGAAGATGGTGCACAGAATACAAAATAATGTGTATAGCTAATATATTTCAAAAATACTTATCTGCTTTTATTTGGCAATTTTCAAAAAGACGCAAGCTGTTTCCAAATTCGACCGAGACACTATGGTGCAGAATAATATTTTGTGCAGCTAAAGTACGGACAGCAACATAACCTTTACTTCCAAGCAACATTAAATATTTTAGTCAGTTTGACTTTATCGCGTACTGAAGTAGACTCGGTCATTTGCGAACATCGAGAACAATGTAGAAAACTTGTAACGGATTCACGAAACTAGGAAATAACAATAAGGCGAGGTTGTCAAGTTGTCGAGTTGTTGAGCCAATTCCTGCGGTTTCAGTGTTTTGGGCTCGCTTTGTTGGTAGTACGGTTGTTTTGTTTTAGAGGTCATCTCGTATGGACTGACGATAGCTGTTGGTAGTAGCCTTTTTATTGATACTAGAAATAGTCGTTTTTGTAAGTGCTGGGTCAGAAATGGCAACCAATATAAGCTTAGAGCTACCATAAATATACGGGTCAGAATAGTGCTAATTATCGTCTTTAAAAATGTACAAGCTTAGTGCTGATATCATTATTGATTAGAATTTGTTAAGGTATTTCAAATATCACTGGATTTATTTGTAAATACTTGAAATCATGACAGTAATATAAAAAAGGTGAGAAGATTTTATGTGCATGTATGCATGTATGTTTGATACTACTGGTCAAAGTTAAGTACGATAGGTACTAAATATCATTAGCACATTATTGCTACTTGAAAACCAACGCTGGGTGAAGCTTAGCAAATATTAAAATGAGTTGACGACAATTACCTAAAGGGTTACCATTCTTTTGGTGGCACATTCAGCTATCTATAGGTACTATACTCGTTTTTACTTTGTGGTTTTGCTTCTGTACTGTGTGTGTTGCTACTCCCCAACGTAGAAACTTTCTTCTCTTATCAAACTCGGTGCTAAATTGTTTGTTTACTCATATATTTCAAACCAATGTTGCGTTTCAATCTGAACCTCCAAGTGTTTATTTATCTGGGGCCAGGGTTAACCGAAAGGGATCTCGAGCCCCGGTATGAAGGCTAGAAAGAACGGGGTGGGCTTTTACTCAGTAAGAGTCTAACACTATCTCCAGCTTCGCCCAAGAGCGGGGGTTGTCATTGGATCTTTTTTCCCACTATAAAAAAGGTGTTTATTTATATTAATGTTATATGTACATTTTACTCTCACTTTACATCCAAGTTCAGTCACTCCACGTGTAATGAGTACTCGCGGTACTCGTGAACAGTAAATCTCACGCTTTGTAAACGTTAAGTGAATATAGACGCGCTAGCGGTCGGGCGGCCTTCCCGACGTATCACGTACAACCACCAAACAAGACAGGGCAGTAATACTACTAGATCTGTCAACTGTAAATAAAACAATAATCCGTTTAACCCTCAATCCTGAAGGGTTCAAGATTGTGGGCTATACGGATATTGTTTAACGAGGGGTCGTCAAACTATTGCAAAGTCGTGAACAGGATTAAACCTAACAATATTACTTATTGGATAGTCAGTTTGAGGCTGGTTTAATTTACATATTAATAGGTTTATTTTCCTTATCAATCTATTTATTTATTAAAACTTCATGCAACGCAAAGGTTCAAAGGCAGATTTCATGCCTTAGGCATTATATTATTCACCCGTCAAACAAAGGTGTTGAAGAGAAAATATGCCAAGAAAAGATTTTTAAGAACACAAGAATACAAACGTATATAATATAGAAAAAATAAACATACATAGCTACTTAATATAATATATATAGCTACGTATATTTATTTAAAGAAAGAGCCTTTGTACATGTATGTAGGAACAGTATATTGAGTCGTCTTGATAAAAGACACTGAGATCAAATTTATTGCATTAGTCGATATTGGACCTTCTGAAGATTCCTGTGTTACTCTTCTATGTAAGTTAACACTATTAAACTTGCCTGTGATCCTAAGCTCACCAGACTACGGGCTGCTAGTTTGATATTTACGAAGCATTATTATGAAGTTCATGCTTGTTTTGACCCAAACTGTTCCAGTACTTCTTTACGATCAAGCTGAGAGCTTAGACGTGTGTACTTTATAAATAGATACTTTAACTCTGAGGACCTGTAATAAACGGACAGTGAGCAATGGGTAGCTGGGTCCGGCCGTCCGGTAACTGTCCGGACCAAGCCCTAGTCGTCGACGGCGCGCGCTGTTCCCGCGCGTCTCATGGAATTGTCAGCAACAGCAGGGGCCCAGCCGGGTCGAATCCTACTGGGGCCAGGGTTTTCCGAAAGGGCGCTCGAGCCCCGGTATGAAGGCTTGAAGGAACGGGATGGGTTTTTTAGTCAGTAAGAGTCTGACACTATCTCCCGCTCCGCCCAAGAGCGGGGGCTGTCATAAGATGATTTTTCCCATCGAAAAAAAAAGGACCTCATAAATATCAAGATTAAAGCTGCTAGTGTCATATGATTTGGAAACCGATAAAGTAAGAATAAATTATCTCCCAATCAATGTAGAATTTGAGTCTGTAGATTACAGACTCAATATTACACAAATAAAACCGTTTATCTGCAAATCAAACATTGGACACGGAGACATCGTCACGTCAGGACGACTTATGTCTTACTGCGAGCTCCAGGGTTCATACATATTACATACAAAGTTCCACAAAGTTGACAAAGTTGTATGAAGGTCGGTTTGATTAGCTGTTTGTTTGTCTTGGCAAGACGAACTAGTGACTTGTGTAGTGACAGACACATATATTAATAAGTTATATTTAGTTACAGGTGTCGGAGGAGGTTAGATTTAGTTACAAGGGTTACTTTCATAAATAAATAAAATAGTTCGTAGACGTTTGCTACGCCACATCCCTGCGTAGCATGCCGTAGACACATTCGTAGCAGATCGTAGCACAACTTCACGTCTGTAGCGAGTGCAGCTATCCTTTTGAAGTACTCTTGTATAACTTTTATGAGTCAGGCTATTTAAACAAGTTGAATTCGGAGTTTCCTAGATATGTTCCCTCACTTCCTCTTTCTTCCAATCTTTCGTTCCTCGTATAAGGATCGAGCTCGAGTCGTCGACGACGCTTGGTGTTTCACGCGCGCCTTATAGCAGTAAACTTGGCAGCAGAGCTGATATCTGCTAGGGCCATGGGGAAAAATTTAAAAGGCATAGTAATGGTCCGAGAACGCAAAAGGCAACTGAAGGAACATAAGTGTGGATTAAGCGAAAAAAAAAAATTAAACGCCCTCCTGCTCCACCCTAGAGCAGAAGAAGTCATGAGGTGATTTCTCACACAAAAAAGAAACCTATACAAATATATCTTTCTTTCTTTTTTAATATCTTTGTCTCTTTAAAAGTCGATAAGCTATGACCTCAAAATTACGACAGTTTTATTTCAATATCTCCAGTCTTGAATTAAATCAGAATTAATTTAATTCCTTGCTAAACAAGTAGAGTGATATCTCTTCACTTGTTGTTTGTTTGTCCGCAGTGAAGTTGTAACATTTATCACCGGCCAGCAGGCGCCGCAACACGCCGCGACCGTGCCTGAACCTTTTGTTACGAACTAAATAATTTGTCGACACGCGTTCTGATTTTATTTAAATAATTATGAGGTAGCATGCACTTGTAGTGGACCGGATCGGTTTGTTACTAAACGAAAATGTTTGATTTATGATTTTTAGATTGCATGACAGGGATACACGCGGGCGTGCGGATGGCGAGTAACATAGAATAAATTACACGTACACCAAAATAGTAACGATTTCATAGAAACTTAATCTTTTTTTTATTGATAGGGTCGCGTTTGACCACTATCTCACCTGATGGTAAGTGGTGATGTGGCCGAGGATGGAGCACGCTTGCCTAGAACTAACCTATTCACTCTTGACTTAAAGAGCCCTAAATTGTAGCTATCAGGAAACACAGACTCCGGCAGGGAATTCCACTCCTTAGCTGTACGCATAATGAATGTGTTTCCAAAACGCTTTGTACGAATGGGTGGGATATCCACTATGTACCGGTGGCGCAACGCCGTACGTCTAGTGGTCCGATGATGGAACGGACTTGGCGAAATTAAATTGTGCAATTCCAACGCACACTCACCGATGTGTAATTGATAGAAATCCTGTCGGTTTTCTATCGATTACAGGCCTAATTCTACGGCCAACAACTTGACGTCGATGCTCAAGGCGTTGGAGCTTTGACTCTACAAGCGCAATACCACCGATCTATGGGTACAATGGCGTTCCTAATAATAGCCTTCTTGATGATGATTTTGATGATGGCGTTGATGATGTTTTGTTGTTGTGATGGAGTAATGGATAAGTCGCCATCCACCCATTCAGTAAGAATCAAGCCCGAGCTGACGGTGCATTGTTTGATAAGGCCCACCAGGGCCAGTAACTGTTGTTGCTGAGGGATGGGTCAAAAGAGTTACCGTGGCCCTGGAACGCTATTAAAGGAATACAGGTCGATTTTAGTCAGTAAAATCTGATTTCTTCTCCACTCGGCCCAGAGCGGGAGAAGTTATTTGATGATTTTTTACCTCAAAAAAAATACTACATAATTTATCCAGTATTCAAGTCTAACTTCTCTAATGTTAGACTTAAACTGATTTTCTAGTTTCTCTTATTCGTTTCGGATGCTTTTATAGATAATTTATAATTATATTTAAATCTTAATTGTAACCGCAACAGGAACCACCAATAAGCCAAGTTAGACATTTAAGTTTCATAAATAAAATTCCTGAAATAAACTATATTGTTCAAGTAAATAAAAAACACTTTAACACGTCATTTTAAAATAGATGATGCTAGTAGGTATATCCTAGCCGACTATCCCGAGAAGAACCATCCAAATATACTCAGAGCTCAAAGTCTCTTTTAAATTTACATGCAACCAATTTGGCAGAGGTCAAATTATATGAGAATCATGAAGGCTAATGTCTGAGGTGGTGATTGATACTGAAGACAATAAACATCATTGTCATCACATACACAAACATTTGATATGTATGTAAATGAATACCAAAGGCGGCGCATATTCAGCGAATATAATGTAAGATGCGTACGTATGAAGGAGGTACTCCAAACATAATGTGAACAGCTATCCCCCAGTATATGGATAGAATCCTGGAATGCCGGAATTCATAAAGACGCAATGCGAGCTCAGTGTAAATAAAATGACGTGAGAGAGGTACGAATAATACACGGTCGACTAAACTGCTTTGTGATATTAAGTTATATATTATGTATACTTCATGTGTGATGGAGCAGTGGTTAATGCCTGGCCTCTTCGTGTGAGATGGCCTCTCATGCATTAGGTTTGCAAGTTCGAAACCGAGTAAGTACTAATGTGATTTTTCAATTCATATTTATGTACTTTTTTATCAAGGACATTACTGACACCCTGTGCCTAGGAAAGCATTAAAGCCGTTGGTTCTGGTTGTCATTCCTAGATCTTTGACTGTTGTCAGTCACATTATCAGTCTTTTCAAGGAGTATCGTCGCCCAATAAATAGTTTGTGGAGGTCTGACAAGCAGTCGCTCCATGTAAAACACGGGTATTCAGCCGCATTCAGTTAGACTGTAAGCCGACCCCAAGCTAGTTGCGAAAAGGCTAGGGAGATGACTTCTTAATACGTTATGACTTCATAATCTTCTTCTTCCTGCCATAAGGGCAGGCCATCTTATTTGAGGTCAGTGCAATACGTTTTTTTCTTCCATTCTACCCTATCACTCGTCATGCTATGACTAACTTCCTTTTCTTTTATATCGCTCTTCACGCAATCCATCCATCTTTTCTTTGGCCTCCCTCTCCCTCTCCACCCATCCACATGTATATTCTCTTCATAATGTACACTAATAATATTAAGAGGTAAAGTTTTTTTTTTGTTTGTAGTAGATAATCTCAGAAAGTACTGGTCCGATAGCAAATTTTTTTCACCAATAAAATGCTGCTTTATGAAAAAAAAATTACATTAACATAACAAAACACGAAAACGTCACTGTTTACTCAGTCCTATGTAAAAGGAAGTTATAAGACCTCAAAGAGTTACTAAGTTAGAATAAGAAACATTTGTAGACTTAATCTTACCTTCCCTATTAAAATATTTACAAATCGAAACGAATAAAATTTAAATTAAAACGGCGGAATGAAATTAAAATTTGCAAACCTGGATTAACACAAAGGTTTTTTATCGCGATGAATAGCAAAGTTTAGCGGAGTTAGATGAATGGTAAAGACCTATGACAAAGTACACCAAAATTATGAAGAAGAGTTTCCAAGGCTGGAAACAGGATCGCTACAAAAGATTTATCAAGAGTGCAGGATATCACGTAAATGTAAAATATCCTACATACAAGCGGAGAAGTTGCTGGCAGGATCACAGGGTGGGGTCGACCAGGAGCGGAGACCCTTCCTCAAAAAAAGGTTAACAGGATGCCAAAATCATGAATGAAACTTCAACGTTAAATGCAGATAGGTATAGGCCCAGGTAGTTTATAAATATGAAATGTTCGTCGTGACAGACATTAGTGCCTTGGTGAAGTTCACATATCTTTACGAGTTATCTATCTACATTTTTACTCGGTCGCGTGAAAATCGGAAACTCTACTTCTGCCTGAAACCAGTTATTTTTAATTGTGCACAGCTGACAGCTGACTTTTCTCTGGATCCAATTCGGATGACGTGAATTTTCATGGACGCAGGCAAAGTCGAAAAAAAAAGTAATAAAAAATAAATTTATTAGCGACTAGCATTTGCCACTCAGGAATAAAACAGCTTTCAACCGGCAAAAAATTTTAGCAATCGGACCAGTACTTCCAGAGTCCTTATTAGTGTTGTTAGTGTAGATGAATATTATCTTAATGTATTAATCAAAAAGTGTATCAATCAAAACAGTATTTATATTTTATGTTAAATATTAAGGGTTGGTTGATTTTAGCTGCTGAGCAGTTCTGTTGAGGAGTCCTAATAATAATATGGGGAAGAGATTGATATTTAGAATACATTATTGAAATGGAAATCCGTGTTCTCACGTGTTTGTCTTGTTTTGTTAGCACATTAGTTAGTCTTCAAGTCGCAGTAGTAGATGATTTCTTTCAATAATTTTCTGTTTAAATATTGTAGTAGTAGGTGGGTACTTATAACCGACCACGACAATCAGTCACCGTAGACGTGGGCTTGCGGACGACGAGCAATGGGTAACTCGCCTTCCTAACATCCGGTAACTATCCAGACCAAGCCAGAGTCGGTGACGGGGCGTAGTGTTCCACGTGCGTCTCAAAGAGATTTCAGCAAAACCGTAGGGGTCATCAGAGACGAAGCCTAATAGAACCATGGGTCGACTTCTGAAAAGGTTGCTCGAAGTCTTACAACGCAAATGACAACACAGGTGTGGTTTTAGTCAGTAAACATTTCACACGCTCTTGCGCTCAGCACTAGAGCGGAAAGTCATCAGACCTTAAAAAAGGTGGGTGCTATTGTAGTACTTTCAACAATACCTAAGTAGTTTATACATAGTGTTGACAGACAAAAACAACATAAAAACAATATTACTCCGTCTAGCACTGTCAAGCAACTGGTTCAGTAAAATTCTTTACACAGTATTTTAATTAAAAATCAGTCCCACAGTTCAAAAAAAGCGAAGTGTTAAAATATTTAATGAATAAAGCGGAAAATAAAATTTTCATGAAAAATTTTAAAACGACCAGGCTCGTTTCCATTCAGTTCAGAGGCATCACGTTTGAGCTATTAGTATTGCCAGAACCGTAACATGCACTTTAGCTTTGCACCATTTCAGGTTGAAAGTAACCGTGTGAACACTTTGACATTTTGCAGAGCGTGCGAACATGCACAGAGCGACAGCTTATTTCGTCAGTGTTGCCTACTTTATGAATAAAATTGACGGTTTGAAAAGGTGACATACTCGTATGTAGTGGAAAGAAATGTAGGTCGTGATAAAAAATTGATTCCTTTTTCATGCACGCTTAGTTTAAAAACTTTTATTCTTTGTGGCCCTGTTTTTTTAAATTGGTATTCTCGTTCATCTTACGGCTATGTGCAAGATAATTATGTATGTCATTACATGGGTTCAGTAGTTTTAATTGAAGTGGGAAATCATCTAGGGCGGTGCGAGGGGGCGTGTATGTCATGGTGTGTTCGTGTGTGTTTTACTGATTAAAGCCACACCTCTGTCAGTTGCGTTCTAGGACCACGGATAATTTTTTCAGAAGTCATCCCACAGCCCTAATAGGCATCGGCCTTTCTGGGCCCTACGATTTTACTGACATTGCTTTGAGGCGCACGTGGAACACTATGTACACACCGTCGACGACTCGGGCTCGGTCTAGACCGTTATAAGACAGCCAGGCGGCGAGCTAACCATCGCTCGTCGCTCGCAAGGTAGCGATTACTGTGGCTGGTAGTCGAGGTCAAGGTCTTGGCGGCTGGGACTTGAGGATGTCCGTTCCCTCAAGTGTACAGCTGCTTCCCTCGCTAGTATTACTGCTTCGCAGTAGGAGGCCACCGCGCCACACTATCCCCTCGCTTCAGACCGTAGCTTGAACTAGGGCTCGGAGCGAGACACGTCAGTGGTAAAGCTGCCCTGGTACTCACTTTGTACTAAATTTTTAGAGAGTAAGACCAAAGAGGGTACTGTACTAAAGTACCGCTTGTTGCATGTTTCTTCACAATATGCCGTCTGATATTAGCATCTGTCGGGAATAAATCAGCGAGACAAAGATTCCCCCAGCGCACTTCATCCCGCATCACGTGCGATGAATAATGATCATATTAATATTACCCAAAGCTTTGATGTTTAAGATAATATTATAGGAAACGAATACGGCTGATATTGATGTAGACGTAAATTAAATTATTCACAAAAGCCATGTATACATGAATAATGTTCGGAAACAGATGTTAATAGAACTGTTATTTTATTGGTACCACATATTATTATATAGGTCCTTTTTCCGTCCCGCTGTCTCGTATTCCACTTCAGTAATCTAAAGATGAGAGGTAGCAAGTATTACAATTACTTGGCACTTAGGTATAAATTTTAAAAATATGTATTCAGTTACATAAAACAAAGATTAAATTCCAGAACTACGTACAGACTGTTTTTGCGTATTAACTATTTCTTGATATATTTTTTCATCGTTTTTATGTGTCGAAAAATAATTGTTTTTATTAAAAAAGGTTTGCAAATATAATGTTAATTGATATCGACGTCTAGGTACCTACTGCATTATCACTTTTACTTTAAAAAATTGGAAGTTACAGTTTCCATGACGGAAACTCATATTTTAATCGATTCGTAGGTTTTGTCCATTACTCATAATTTGTTGATCAACACAGCACACACAACAATTTCAGTTATCACATCTGTTCGGCTAATCAGGCGTTGCTCATTAATATCTGCACAATCTTTAAAAAACAGTATTGGTTTATATAGTAAATTGCCAATTCCCATCCCTTTGCCAAGCGCTGTCATCATAGCGATCTTTTATAAACGAAACCTTCCTTAAAGCTCGATGATCAAAAAGATTTTCTTTTGAAAGTTCTTCCCGAAAAAGAAACGAACAAAAAAGTTAAACCAGCTGAGATTTGAAGCCATCACTTACAAAATGTGACAAGAGAGCGACGGAAGGAAAGTTACACTCCATCAGTGATTACGATTGTCGAAAGTCTTATTATATTCTGTCCATAGGTAACTGATTTACTCAAGCATTTTTATTTATTTTATTTAGTTGACACACATTGTACATTAATTGTTTGTTCAACAATAAATATGGTTTGATATAAGGGAAAATCTCAAATCTTTATTGCAATCCATAATGTACTTGTCAGGCGATAAAATAATAAAAATTTAAACAATTATAGACCCTGTTGGGCTCAGCAATATGTTTTATTTGCAATATATCCATAGATTACTTGTGCATATTATCAATTAGATAGGTAAGTACAATATGTAAAATACATATTATAATATGGTAAAACTTACAGAAATTTTTGGTGAATTTCGAAGGAAGATGAGTGGCTGTTTTAGTTATTTACAAATTAAATCCTAGAGAGCCTTGTATTATAAAATTGGTGTCGGTTTGTTTCTCAAGAATCTACAAGTCAAATAGATAATTGGGGCTATTAAATCAGGCGCGATGCCATTAAAATGGAGGCGAGAATTTTATTGTTGTATTTACACCTCAACGAAGCTTGATGAGAAGGCTGACTCGATACATTTGCAGCCAAAAAAACAATTAAATACTTCCAAACGACGCTGGTTAAATGCATAAACCAAAGTAGACTATCTTTGTAGGGTTCCGTACCTCAAAAAGAAAAATCGGAACCCTTATAATTATGATCTCTACGTTGTCCGTTTGTCTGTCTGTCTGTTTGTCAAGACCCTTTATCTCGGGAACGCGTGGAGGTATCGAGTTGAAATTAAAACCATATAATCAAATCTGCGATCTCTTGAACCTGGGAATATTTTTCTTTTGTTTTTTTTTTTGTTCACAGGTAGTAACTCTGCATAAAGTTCAATATTAATCATTTCTACCGATAGAACGTACCTATATAATATCGTTCAGTGGTATAATTGCGACCGCTCGCAGGTGCCGCGATCACACGATAACCTCATGCAGTTTGATAGCCTATCAAACCAAATTGTCAAATATATTACATTAACTATCTACACTAATCGGATTGATCTCTCATATTTTACGAGCTTATGGCTGTTTCATATGACTATTCTCAAAGTTTCGTTGCTAAACCCGTCAATGGCGATAACTAGCATAGTTTATGGTCGGTTTTGGGGATTCAAGAATGTTCAAACTGTTAGATAAGTATAAATGATGGAATACAATAATATGTATCATCGATATACAGTCAACTCATTGATTTTAAAAGAACACTAGACTTATGAAAGTTGGTCAAATAATCTACAAATAATATTCACCATAATAAACCACTCTGCCAAAGTGCCAATGCAAATCTTGCCGGCTAGCAGAATTGTTTTTTTCTGTTTGTAGAATATGTAACAGATAGATACTGAAAACTGTCACCACTGCGCTCAAAACGGTGAAGGAAAACGTCGTGAGAAAACCGGCATGTCCTAGAATCAAAGATTTGAAGACATGTGACATCCACCAACCCGCACTGGGTCCGCGTCATAGATTTCGGCCCATCCCCTCTCCTAGAGAGGAGCCCTGAGTCCTGAGTGGGAACATTTTAAGGCCAACCATGCTACTGAAAACAGAGTACTGTCCCAGGTGTCATTATACGGCGATAACTACCGTACATTAGCCTCTATTGGCCTATTCGCGAACTTATTCCTAACAAAACTACCCATTACCACTAATCCAACTAGTTTCTGAAGCTCTCCTCGAAACTATTGCCCTCCTCGACTCTTCAAGTTCCGCGCGACAGTCTCCATTGTTTTCGTTTCTCCACACGGCTATGTTTTGCCAGACACTGCGCAAACTTGCCCTCAACTTGAGTACTTCGCAACTTATGAAAGGCCGCCGCAAGAAATACTTGTTACTACTTATCTCTATTGTGGGTTAGTCTTCATACTGAAACGTTTTGCGAACGCTTAGTGACTTTCCTATTGATTTTGTGGAGACAGACTTGATGGTCAACAGAAAGGGTCTGATAGAACTTAATTCAAGGATAAACTATGATTGTTGATTAAGAATAATATATTAATAATATAATATTCCACAATTATCACACAACGCCGCCTAGTCCCAAGCTAAGCAGAGCTTGTGTTATGGGTACTAGACAACTGATAAACATACTTATTAAATATATTTCTAAATATATACATATAATAGTTAAATTACACCCAGACACAGAACAAATGATTATGCTCATCACACAAACATTTGTCCTGGGTGGGAATCGAACCCACGACCTCCCGCATAGCAATCAGAGTCACTAACCACTAGACCAACAGGCCTGTCAGAAAGACTTAGTGTAAAGTAGGAAATATGATTGAGAAAACTAAAGGTGGGAACTTTACTGTTAATATTGAACGCCTTTAGCGTTCTATTCCCTGATTCCTATAAGCGTTGGTTAAGTTGCTAAGTATTCGTATTGAAAATACTAAATAGTTCAACTCTACAGAATTTCAATTCAAACAGCTCTGTTTAAGTTCCAGTAATATTTGTCAACTATGTAATGTTTAAGTACCTACGTTTATTACATTTCTCATTTGAAAATTACTTTATTTGAACATTATTAACTAGTCAAACAGTTTATATACTTTGAGAGCAGTAGTTACATAGATAGTTGACATAGTCTCTGTAGAGTTGATATTCGTAATATAAACATTCTTTGATGAATTATTTAAATAAACTAGAGTTCCTTTGAAAATAGCTTACTCAGAGAAGTATGTACAAATATTCCTCTTTCTGGTGCAAAGAAGATTGCTGGATTTTTAGTTTAACTGGGTAATTATAAAAACAAAATTATGGGACAACACGTATCCCGTATTCCCCTGGGTAATCTTTACCTCAACTACTGGTCGCAGACTTTGTCAACCTACAAAAGCCAGTTGTTTGTGTTCTACGTCGAACACAATATCGACTTTTATTCTTCTGTTTTAAGCAGAATCTCAAAAGAAATGTTTAAAAAAAAACACCCTTTTTAAACTATATTAAGTACCTATCTAACGGAAGCAAACTTCAGCTGTAAACAATTTGGGTTTTCAAAGTTTATAAAAGTGAAAAAATATAATTGCTTGTTAAAAGTTTGTTAAAACCGGCTGTGGTTCAGATCATAGTCCGGAGCGAGAGGGAATGAGAAGCGTTCGCCTCCTTCTTCGAAGCAGCAATATTAGCGAAGAAGTTGGCCGCAATTATAAAGGAATGGACACCCTCTCTCTCAAACCATCGCCGAAGGAGATGCTCCGGGCGTCGGGACTCGCAGGATAATCTCCGTTCATCGTAGGCGCGGGCTTGTGGAAGACGAGCTATGGGCAGCTCAACGTCATGCCCTTCGGTAAGAACCAAACTCGAGTCGATGGCGCGTAGTATTCCTAACGCGCCTCAAAGACTTGTTAGTAAAACTGAAAAGAACCGCAAAGTGAAAGTGTGTCCTTACAGCTGGGGTTTAGTCATTATAAGTCTGACACTTTTTTCCGCATCATCTATAGCGAAAAAAAGTAATTTGTTGATTTCTCAGCAAAAAAAAGGTATACCTTGTCTGTATCTACCTCACTAAACTTGATGAATGAGGAGTTATTTATTTATTTATTTAGGATCTCCAACAAAGGATGTACACAATAATAATTTGTATCTTATAATATTAGTGGTTCCAGTATCTTTTTAGTGTACTCCTTCACTTATAGGAGACCACAGCATGCAAAAAATAATTTAAACATTATTTAGCTAACAAAAGTACAATTTTAAATTAACTTTACAAAATAATACAATAAAAATATAATATAAATTAATAAGGATTGAAAATTGATTGAATAATAATAATAAAATTAGAATTCTATTAACAAGGAATAATACAATAAATTAAATTAAATTAAATCTTTATTAATGAACTTTTCTTTGTAATTCAGCGCAGATCATCTCCAACACTTACATTCAATTATGTGCCATTTAAATATCTTGGAGGAAACTCAGAGAGACATATTTAAACTGTTAGTTATCTCACGTGTCATTCAATTGACATTCATTGGCAGTCCCTAGCTGAACTGAATCGTTTTACATGATATTTGAATGTCAGATCAGCTGATATTATCGAATTTGAAAGTACTGAAGTGGGGTACATAGCTTGTTGAGTTACCTTGAACACGTTTAAAAGGAAATTTTATGAATTGGGTTTTAAATACCAAATTGATGATATCATTTTCAGGTGTTCAAGCGATGAAATTGAATAGAAACGAATAATATTTTTCGTATTTTTTATATGTCGTATATCGTTTGAATATTGTTGGCCGTAGCTTCATGAATTTATTGAGAATAAATGGGTACCTGAGTATACAAATGTTCATATTGTTTACCTGTTTGCTGACTTACAAAATATGGTATTGTTTTTTTGTAAACGTGGCTCAGTATCGATTACTCGAGCGTGGGTGTTACTTACACATATTTTTACAGTTTTTTTTTTAGTATCTTTTATTATCAAAAGACTTGTTGCAAACTCATAATTGTGTGTGGGCGTATACTCGTGCCGCCCACGCGATTTCGGATTTTTGAGATGAACAGAACTCCAGGCTTGTGAAATTACGATAATTTATTTAAATATCTATTATTTCAGAATTTGCGGGGGCGTATAAACGTTCGTCCCACGCAGGTTTGTTCTGGGGGTGTGCAGGGCTGGAGGCCTACCAGCCCCAGTAGTAACTAGTGATACTCCTGTATCTGCCAACCTCCCACGCTACGCCTACGACATCACTCCTCAGGGAGATAAGCAGATGTCAGTTTACTTTAATCTCGGAGCTCATTTGTCGAGAAATTACATGTTGGTAGACAAACAAGCGCGTTTTAATTTTTCATGGAGGTAATTTTTTGTCGTGTTTTTTGAAATAACAGATTTTTTTGGAATAAAAAGAGTAGAAAGAATACCTATAGGTACAAGCTATGAATAGCTCACAATATAAGAAAGAATTAAATATGTACCTAAATGAAAAGTAAAAAAAAAATTATAATTTTGTCAGGAAGTAACATCTGGCATGAGTCCTCTGGATGTTAACCGGTTAGTCTTTTTATTTGATCGCTCTCCGACAGTGACTGCGGCTGAGGCTGCGAGTTGCATTATCTGTGCAGAGTTACCACATCAGCCGAAAAAAGTCCACTATTGAACACAGACCACTCCAAGTGACGCCACAACGAACGGTCCTGTGCGTCTGTGTCCCTGGGATTCTCGCGACCTTCTCGAGCTCATCGGTCCACCTTATAGCTTCGTCGAAAATAGTGTGAAGGAAGCAAAAGAAGAATGTATGAAGTTTATCTAAAAGTTTGGTTTGTAAAACCATCCCAAACTTTTTAAATATACGGTCTACTTAAAAATATCTTTTTGACTTTAAAAAAGTAATAGCATAATAACATTTGAATAATTACAAATATTAGGTACATATGATATATGATATTTCATATTACATATGAAAATAAATTTGTCACTCTTCTTTAAAATTGTTATTCGGCTATTTCGACTTTTCTACCTCTAAGTAGTATCACACGATTGTGCGAACTGTTTATGAAATACGTACAGCGATCTCTAATATCACATCCATTGCGTTCTGATAATTGTATGCACTGCGTTTTACATTAATATACTGGGCTTAGTCACACCAACACGCGATTCTATGTTGATTTAATGATTTATGATCGATGACACCAACACGCGATTTAATGTAATTTCAAATAGGCCCAATGTTATAAAATAAAATACACGATTTGTTTGCACTACAACGTTTTATTAAAGGTAATCCACACAAATCAATAGCTTTACCACCAATGTATTTATTAGCAAGTGATGATAAGCTAGAATTCTACCACCTACACAAACAAAACATACTGAATCGAAAACAGATACGCAGCTAAAAATCCAATCTATCAACTGACGAATCTCGCCCGCACACCGAAAGCAAATCTAATAAATAATAATGTAAACGTTGTATAATATACGAGGTGCGGAGAAATAATGTTAAATATTTACGAGAGCTCGGCGCGGTGTGAGCGGCGCCCGCCATCGATCACCGGCCGCTCGCCACTCGCCACCCAATTTATAGTTTATAATGAGTTTAAACAGAACTAGTGATGTGCCCGGTCGCAGAGCATTCACATCACGTACCGAGATTGTGTTTGTTCAACACGTGTTTGTTTATAATCCAATAAATATACGGCCTCGTTATACCAAATGAAATCAAATTGGAGTTTATTAGGTTTGAATTTTATTTTATTACGAATTGTTTAAGTAATAATTTGATATACCTAGCTCGTTGTCAATGTTATTATTTAGATTACCAAATTACTCGTAAAATATTGAGGTGGGTAAATAGAAATGTTCAAGAAATTTGTTAAGGATAGAGTGTAATAAACTAAAGATTAAATGCTTATAAGTAGAACAATGTTATCTCTTCGTTGCTATAGGAACATGAATAATGAAGGTTATTTTCATAATCACTTTTATAAGGCAGACTGTTTGGTGGCCAAAGTATACATATATAATAGTGAGGACTAGTAAAGGCTCATGTGTCTGTTATATTGTCACAGTTTGGCACCCGCATCATATATTACGCATAGTTAGTAATTGCAAACAAACAGAATAAATATATCCTCGAAGATGTACTAACTAAAAGTTATTCCGAGTTAATTCTATTTGCTACTTAATTACTGTTTGCACGCTGAAATATTAAAATCGCGCTCACAGTCGCCAAGATCAAATGTTTTGTTAAAAGTCTTCATAAAATCATAACCCTTCAATGGATTTTATGTCATTGGATGATTTCCCACCTCAAAAAAATAACCCTTTAACCCTTCTACAGATATCTAAGCGTAGAAACTTAAGAATTAAATTGGCTACAAACTTTTATTTTCGACTGTGAGTATGTAGGTTAGCGTTTTGGTTTTTTCTGTTTCGACAATTCTACATCCTAGTGTCCCGTTAGGGAAATCAAAGCCAACCCCGATGTCCGCATTCACATTTTTACAAACGCATACAATCTTCCAGCTGTATCGTTTACCTCCATAAAAACCGCTGCCAAATACAGGTCATTGGGGACTGTCGTTCAGCCAATAGGAAAATACAGTTGGCAATGTACCAAGACCGTATGTCCGTTCTCTATGCATCATAAAGCCGGACAAACGACTAATTTGCCGTCAAGTCCGACCTGACCTGTATTATTAAAGCAATTTGCAGCGGAACTAACGATAATGTTCATTAGTTGGCGCCGTGGCCACTCGGTATTGAGTGCATTAACACCAGCCCCTGTATAAGCAGCAATGTATAGCATTCGATGTGAAAATGTTGTTCTGTGCATGAAACTTCATTACGCTGTTTATGCACCTCGTATCCAGTTCACATTTATTACTAGCTTTCTAGCCAGGTATATTGCAAACGATATCCGACTGTATATCAGAGCTATAGAGGTTATAGTTGAATGGTTCGAAATGTGATGTGAAAATGCAAATTAAAATTGTCATGGGCGTTAAATATGAAGTGTGTCTAATGTGCATTAGGCGTTGATGTTAACGTTGAAAACTATTAGCTCTAAACTCTTACATATTATTATTTAACATATTTAGTCCGTAAGTTTTAAGTTATTTTCGTTTAAAGAAGTGTTAAATGTAGATACTATATAACTATACTTACCTTATTTTAGTACGAAATTTTAAGCATCACGAACAATATGAATTTATAGAGAAATACTTAAGTACTGGAATTCAAGAAATATGGACGTACTTACACAAATATTTTGTCTCATTTAGGACACAAGTAGCTAATCTTGATCGCTCAACTTCACACGATCTTTTATGGGATATCATCAAATGACTTGTCTGGCTCTGGATAAAGCAAGAAGGAGCGTCAGCCTTATACTGACTAAAACCCACTCAACTGCAACCTGCGTGATGATAGCCTTTCTCACACTTTCCACCACCTCGCCTACATTACTTGATTCCTATTTCCTCTCGCTGAATTTCACACCTGACGTCACGATTACATTATAAAGCTGATTAACATAAAATATATGAGTAGCATAAAACCGGGCGCGATATAATATCAAGCGGCGCAATTACCGCGCGAATTAGTCGCGCCTTTGTCCGGTAATAGGACGCTGCGAGGCTGCTAATAGGAGCGCTCGCGACGAGCGTGCGCGCCGACGCGCGACTGATACGCGTGTCGGGCGATAAATTGATGCGATCGGAGTTGTGTGCACCGAGGGATACATAAAGATACAGAAGGGTATAAAAGTTTTGTTATAGGTACTTAGAATTGTTTTATATTTACTTAAGAGAAAAAAGTTAATTCTTTGATCGATGAAAGTTTTTCTTAAGTTTAAATAGCCAAATGAAAGAAAACAGGCTTCAATTCAAAGAATTTATTTCAAATAAACCATTTACAGGCACTTTTGGATTGTCTAAGTCATAATATACTTACATATTATATATATATATTATTCATTATGCGTACAGCTAAAGAGTGGAATTCCCTGCCGGAGTCTGTGTTTCCTGATAGCTACAACCTAGGGGTCTTTAAGTCGAGAGTGAATAGGTTACTTCTAGGCAAGCGTGCTCCATCGTCGGCCACATCATCACTTACCATCAGGTGAGATAGTGGTCAAACGCGAGCCTATCAATAATAATAAAAAAAAAAAACATAGGTTTGTAACTTAGTAGGTACTTGGTACATTTTTTAATTAATAAATAGGACCCTTCTCACACCGTATCGCCTGTAATAACAATTCAGCAAGCTCGTCAAGTGGAGCTACCCTCAAACTATGTTAACAATGATACATTGATCCAATCTGTCATAATTCTCTCGGAATCTATGGAGCAATTTATTTGTATGTACGTACATAGATGGATATTTATCTCTCTTAGAAGAGCATGTGATCGTACAGTGAAACGTTAAAATAGTATCCAGAGTACCAAACAACAAACCGAATTTTGACAAGCATAGATGCTCGTCTTACGGCCACTTTGTTTATATGAATAGGTTGGGCGTCATTCAGCTTTAGCAGTGCTTTGTTTTTTTTTTGTTGGACTTGAAATCATAAAAGAAAACATAGAGGGAGTGTCAGATTTTTACTGACTAAAATTCTCTCGAGGTCCTTTAGTTGCCTTTTAAATTTTAACCTTTCAATCGTGTAAATTACAGACACAATAGAAAGACAATAGGTGCGCGAACGCCGGCGTTCGCTTGGGGTTTAATGAATCGTTGACACTTTCAAGCAATCTCGTTTGGAGCCTATTTTAAATCAAGATAGAATTTATTTTTAAACTTTTAGAAAGAAAGAAAGAAAGAAAAACAGTTTATTTACGCGTTAAAGACGCAAACTTAAAAATAGGTGAACAGAGCATACATCAAGATAGGGAAGATATGCGTCTCCTCCGCGCAAAACGGCCGAACGCTCAGCATAAAGCTGCGGTCTCACGCATAATGCGTTGAGCTCACAGCGCTGGTTTTCAGCGTGGGCCGGTTACTGTGTCGACATAAGGACGCTGGAACGGTGCAGTAAACTAAAAATAAGTATAGATAAGTTATAAATACAAATAAAAATAAATAGATAAGGTGACAAATACAATTTTATAAAGTGGCAACACCATGACGCGCCCATAGCTCAATTTGTGTGACTCGTTTTAGTAATCTGTGGTAACTTCATACCCTATGGCAAAGACACTTATACGTGATTGGATGATTAAACGCGACCGAGATGCTGTTGACGTCAAAAAAGGAAATGACCGCATGGTGACGACAACTAAATGGTTTTTAACAAAGTTAACTTTTATTTTTAGACCTTTTTCTTGGGTATTATTATCGTAATGTTACGCTTTAGCGACATAATGCTGCTGAGTAAATTTAATTACATACTAACACATAATTTTGCTCTCAGTTTCAGTAATTCTATTGTTCGCAGGTATCTTATTTCATGCCTTAATTAGATCGACTTTATTTCGGTACCCACTTGAGACATTTAATTTTAATTTTGGCCTTATATATTATTATTTTTTAAAATAGGTTCTTGGAAAATACCCTAGCTGAAAGTATTTTTCTTAAATAGTCAGTCCAGCTTGATGAGCATAAGGTATAGGTAAGGTGCCCTCAGGGGGTTCAATCTAACTTTGCCTGAAGTTTTATTTTTTTTCATCAGAAAATGCTAAGTTGCAGCGCGGAGTTGTGTTGTATTCAATCGGTAGCAACTAGTGCCAACTATAACATGACACTTACTTTATACTTACCTACAACTTTTTTTTATAGGAATTCACGTAATGACTTCTTCCGCTCTAGTGCGGAGCTGGAGGGCGTGTCAGATTTTTACTGACTAAAACCACACATATGTTCTTTCTTTGTCCTTGGCGGTTTAGAACCACGGGATTCCCTTTCAGAGGTCAGCCCATGGTCCCAGTACCCCCAGTAGGCTGTGCCCCTATGGTTAAATCTCTTTGAGGCACGCATGTAACACAAACAGTACCTACGTGCTATCCTATCGACGATTAAGGCTCACGTTTCGATTCACATTTTTTTGCGATTTCGCTCTTCACATCATTTTTCTTTCTCGTAACTTTTCATAACGGTCTCTAGTGCACTACAAGGCCGCTTCGCTGCCATTAAAAACCTAGTTCCGGGAACTCCAATCACATATCAAATACATTGGCAATACATATAAAACGAATACTTTGTATCAGCAATTCATTGCGGGGATGCACGTGCACTATACGTCCGGTGCCGGAGATTTGCGGCTCCGGACGAGGTCCAAGCGTACATCTGTGGTCGGACGGACGGTATTTGTGGGAGTAGGATATACTTACATATAATGTGGTGCAGCGCCACAACCGCAAAGAAATCTAAATATTTATCGTACCTAAGTGATGCGCGTCCGTTGCGGCGCGGTGTTGCATGATATGTCAGCAATGCAGCGCAGTGTTCCTAGAAGTGTCACTGGTGCGGTGCACTGCACTTTAGTCGGTCAAAGAAGATTGTATAGGTTTTGATTTATCGGTGGAGTGACAGCGATAAAGTATTTGAAAAACTAAAATATAGCAGACCGCTAAAGTTTTTATTGAGTGGCAATTTTCATGCATCTTCTAGTCAACGCGGAGCATCAGGGTTTTTAGTACACTTATGCTCATATGCTCTTTCGATAAAGGGTGACGAATTCAGATGCATACCATTTTAATTTGAGATATTTTTTGTTGTTTGGAAATCCATTACGTAATAAATATATTAAAATATTGCAAATTGATTCTAATAATTTTTAAAACCACAACCATTACTATTATATAAAAAAAAATGTATTAACTTCAGTGATTTAGTAATTATATTATAAAGTTCTATCGTAAACTTAGAAACCAGATTTTTACCAATATTTTTTTTGTTTATTTATTAAAACTTCTCTTTATTTATACTAGTGTTGACTAACAAGGTCTAGTCAATTTAGGTGGAGAGATAACACGACAGATGCATCATAAAATAAGTAGGTAGGTATTATTTAAAAAAAAAAAACACTCAAAGTCTAGACTTTTTGACTTGACTTTTTTTTCTCAAAGTCGAGATTTTTTTCATTTGGACTACAGAACCCTAAAAAGTTGAATATTTCATACTCAACATCACGACGTTACGCAAACCTTTTCTACTTCGTTACCTAACATCACCACCTATTACACGGTATCATTCACATTGAAAATCCCCACAAAGGGCGGCGTACAATCATAACGTAATGATAATATTTCCGTTCGTCCCCTAAATCCGTCTCCTTTTGTGTTGGCTGTCCGTACCGCCCTGGCCGTCCGGACCTCAATCATGGCCGGTCTTAGAAGATCTCGTTTGTTCGGACCCGTAATGTGAACCGCGGGACCCGAACAAGGTAACGCAGAATATATCTTGAGTGAAGGGAGTAAAAGGTCTAACATTTATAATAATAAGGCCCACTAGGTAAGAGGTTTACTTAGGTAGTTTAGTAGACTATAATGACACTAAAAGCACCCAGCTCTCAGTGCAGATAAGTCCAGATTGTGGATACAGACTAATGGACGCGGGCCATTCTGAACTCAGAGCTTTACAATTTTCACAATGATGGTTACATAAAGGTCTACAGAGTTCATTAGAGGTAATCTACTGCAGACAGTGGAGCAGCTAGGTTATCACAGACCCTGAGGCAAAAAAAAATTGGGGCCTCATTTTTTTACGTGAGAAATGGATAAAAAAACTTGTTCCAGGATGAGCATGAGGGAGTGGCAGGCTTGTACTGACAAAAATATGGTCATGATTAAAGTTGTATGTATGTTGTAATCTATTTTATTTACATTTTGAAGGTGGGGACATTTTTCACTAGTTCAAAAAGGGTTGTTAATGAGGTGTTGGGAGCTCTCGACCTTACGAGCCTTAGGTCATCGTCCGCCTAGCACTTCGGTAGCTCCACCAGTGACTACAGAACTCCTACTAATTCTAATTATTAAAGTTTTTTTTTTATGATTTTTGGTTGTAGGATGAAACTACCGGTCCGATTGCGAATTTTTTCACCGATAGAAAGCTGCTTTATTCCTGAGTGACATAAGTTATATTTTAAGTATTCGAGCGAAGCTGCGGGCAAAAGCTAGTACATATATAAAAGGCGAAACTAACTGACTGACATATCAACGTACAACGGAAACTGCTGGGTCTAGGAGCGCGCAATTTTGCACAAGGTTTCCTTTTATGATGTAGGCGACCAGTAACAAAGCTGTTTGAAAATTCACCGCCTGATATGATGAAAGTTTGTAAGGAGAAGCCTTGTTCCACCCTGGCGAAGCCGCTGGCGAAAGCTAGTCTTCATTAAACAGCTGATAAGTTTAACTAAAGTCTCCTTTAGTACTTGAACAAAGGTGTCTAACCCCTCAAGAGCCAAGCCAATTAATTCACTACGTAGTTCGACAGAGAAGCATTCGTCTAGTCAAGTCATTAGCCAGGTAGACCTAGAGATACCGTCTAGCCGCTAGACAGAAATTAATGGCTGCTTAGTCCACCGCAAACTATGCGATAGACGTTATTTATCCTAATTTGTAGCAAAATATTTGCAGACAACAAATCTTGTCTGAGATATGAGGAGATCTTTTGTTAAAGCGGTCGACGTATGAATTGGGTTAAACTCAGCTTTAGGAAAAAATATATATCGTGGTACTTAGTATTTGATTTGGAAATATCTTTAGTGCAAAGTATTTAGGACATGGTGAAGATCGCGGGATTCCGATAGATGCGAGACCACAGCACCGATCTTTGTAGCGATTCTTGGAGAAGGTCTATGTCTAGCAGCGAACGTTTTGGGCTGAAATGATAATGATGATTAAAGAATTCACTATTTACATTTTAAGAATTTACTATTTTCATACTTGATAGATTCTGAAACATCACAAACGTGTGAGTGTACACTAAATAGGAACCTAGTGCATAGACACCTGCAGACCTAGCCATCGTTACAAGTTAACACGGTTTCGTTTCGATTCTCTTGCGTCAAACGCCTTGAGTTGGACACGCCTAGGGGGGGTAATATTTTTGCAAAGACCTGTAATGTTACCTACCCTACTCAAAAATATTTGGACTGCCTTTCTCTAGAAAATATAGAACTACCAGTATTTTCATTAGTTATCAGTTAAAACGTGGAAATACTTTCAATTTGATATAGATACGTAATAATGCTGCAGTACATTTTGACTAGCCTAAATTGGTTAATTACCCCATTATTATGACCACAGTGGGCCATTATTGGCAATCAAATGGACTAGCCACAAAATATTGGTGATGTCTGGCCAAACGGCAATGTTCCGCATCAGATAATCGAGTGCCCACTATATCTCGTATTTTGTAATTGCATAGAATAGTGGTAAGGTTTAATTTATGTACAATAGTCATCGTGGTCTCTATAATAAAATGCAAATTGACTTAATTATACGAGTATAATAACCTAAAGAAAGGAATATTATGAATAATTATATTATTTACTATTACTTCACGAAGGGCTCTGCTCGCAGTTTCGTTGCGGGATAGCATCAGGAATGATGACATCCTCAGAAAATCAAAGCTCGCCGACAGCCCGAAGAATCGCCAAACTTAAGGGGCAGTGGGCAGAACCCATTGCTTACGAGCAACGTTCTACGGAACGAATAGTCGATGGGGCCGACAGGTTTTAGAGTGGCGACCGTGCACCGGAAAACGCAGCGTTGGAAAGCTCCCACAAGGTGGACCGACGACATGGTGAGAGTCGCTGCAATGAGGTGGATGCGAGACGCACAGGATCAGGTCTTTGTGGCGACGCTTGTGGGAGGCCATTGTCCAACAGTGGCGGCTTTTGGCTGAAATGATGATGGTGATGCGATTTACAGTATAATTTAAGTAAATAATACAGATAGTAATTATGTCTTACTTCATCGTCGACCACGTCATCGCTTGCCACGAGTAGATATAAAAGGTGTAAGGGACAGCCCTCCACAAACTTTAAGGGCTTGCTCAGTAGACGAAACTGAACAACCTTCCACAATTTTTTTTTTCCGGAAACGAAAAAAAAATATCAGTCTCACCATACAAAATGACAAACTTGATTGGACAATTTGTATAGCGAGGCCGATTGAAGAGTACTCGTTTAATGGTCTATTTAGGCTCTGGAGATGTGCACACCTCTGTGTTTGCCACCTACTAAATTAAAAATTAAAAATACCATTTATTCAAACTAGGCTGAGAGCCAGCACTTTTTGAACATCAAAGCTTACAGAGGTACAGTCCCCCAAAAGGCCCGCCCGCCCATTATTATTGGCGTTTTGCACACCTCGCATGCCGAGCGATAGTTATATTGTACTATTGTGACAAATATTTTCCTCATATTTGTCAAAACCAGTCTCAATTTAGCTTGTGTTACTGAACAAAAACATAGCTCTGCCATAATTTGACACAAGTACTTCATTTTACGCAACATCCTTGTCGTCTTCATATACTATCTACTTCTTATGACCCGGCGCGGCGTCGTCCCGACAATGGCCCAGCGTGGCGTGTCCCCTCCAGTGGCACCACTTATATCCGTCACAATGGACACAATACACTGATGTATTCCTGCATTGTGCTGCTGTATCTCGATCATCTGAGATAACTCTGAGTGACAGTATGAATGGGCAGACGCGTAAAATATACTTGTTTGTTTGTTTATGTTCTTGGGTTTCGTTTACTTGATTTTGCAACTTCACTGAAGAGAAAAATCGTAAGGTTTTTGAGAATCTATCACAAGTATTCTCTATTCCTTATTATTACCAACTTATCATTATATTTCAAGTTTTCACGGGTGTTATAACGTATGAAAAAAATCATGAATACCTACTGCAAAAACAACAATTATAAACCTAATTTACTCAGATACTAATTTCTACTTAGGACAGAGGTACAGAGGGTTTCAAATATTTTATTACTTAGACAAACGATTGAGGTCACGGTGTCTGAATGCACGTCATCTATACAAAGATATTTCTCGCCAACTGATTGACATTTTGCGAGACCAGAGGACTGGATCGTTTTTTGCCCATAGAATTAGTATTGCCACATTGAATGGCAATGCTGCCAGTCTTCTGGGCACGTTTCCGATGTGCCCACTTGACAGTGGAGTGCTTTGTCGCCTAAGTGTATTTTGTTTTGTATATACATATATGTACGTGGTAATGTTATAAATACTCGTAGTTATTTAATATTTAAGTCATTTATGTTTACACTAACTGCTGCCAGGAAAGTAGAAAATTGCCCAAAGGAAACATACTAGCAGCATAGAAAGTGCTATTTCGTGTTACGTGTGTTAAATTTCATCATATTTCGGACAGCCGTTACACAGCAGCTAGCCGAAGTACACAAAACTTCCGCCTTTATAATATTAGTGTGATGTGATATTTTGTCATTCCCTAATAAACAATATACTCTTAGTGTTTATAGATGGACTTAAACACAACGCGCATAACTATTCGGACACTGAAATAAAACCTTTTTTTCCTTTCAAAAACACTTTTGAAGTTATTTTTACCTTCAATACCCAGTCCTGCGGTTTACCGTAAAAAAGGACCAAAGAGTCGGTTTCACATTAATAACATCAGAAAGTATTTTCGGTGACCTTCAACTTACTGTGTCTTATTTCTTTTAACAAATTACCTAGGTATATTATTACACATTACTATTATGTGTTTATGAGTTTTAAAATCAAATGTTCCATATTAATGTAGTGATTGTCTATAAGTGTTACAATACTTGAATAGTTATAAAATGATCCTGTAAATTGCCATTGCCTGTAATGTTGGCGATCCTAAAATAAGTAAATAAATCTCAATATAATCTTATTTACACATTTCGTATTACAACCTCCGAGGTTATTTAAGAGTCAATAGGTAGCGACATCGTATTTCAAAGCGTCTGACGTAATCATATTTTGAATATATTTTTGTTCTTCTGACCGTGGAAATATATATAAAAAAATCTTATTTTGATGGCATGATTGATGCCGTAGCCAAGTGAGATTTTCGACATTTTTAACCTTTCAATTGTGATAATTACAGACACAATTGAAAGACAATAGATGCGCGAACGCCGGCGTTCGCTTGGGGTTTAATGAATTAATTAGAAGAATTTGGTTTCATAATGAACTAGTTTTTGTGCCTAAAATATTCGATTGATTCAGGTTATTTCATAAAATACACGTGAGGATGTCTTACACTTACCTATTTTAGGTATACACAATATTTGTAGGAATAAGTGTATCCTTATTCCACAAACATAATCTAAAAACGTTTGCCGTTTCTTCCCACCCGTGTTTATTGATATCTAAAAGACGAAGGTTATCTATATTTCATGCTTGTTTTCCATATTCGAAAGATTTTGGTCCTCGCAGTCGTACACCGAGGAATCATAAATTCGATGGATTTTTCCACAGAATGATTGAGTGCTTCGCTTCCTGCTATGTAGTAGTTTATCTTGGCAATCCAAACCAGAGAGGAAAAATAATGAAATCGATAGTTAGTCAGCTGTCGATTTCATTTTTATTTTATCACCATCTGCTCTTTATCGGTTGTCAAAGTCACCAAGCTTTGGGTCAACACGCCTGCTTAACATTAGGGTAGCAGACATCTATTGCATCCGTATCCCACAACGCGAGTGTGCAAAGAAACAACTATGTGACTATAGTCAGTACGGGTCTGCGTCTGCTGGACCCCTCCACCCGTCCTGTGGCGGAGGATAATCATGAAGATTTCAACACTCGAAAATAAAAACCTACTTAAAACAAGCCCGATGTGTAAACTATACCTATACACTTACAAGCTCTGCTTAGCTTGAGACTAGACGGCGTTGTGAGTCAGTCAAAAAAAAAACCCGTTACTATTGATTCTTATAAACGACCGATTTTTAGAATACAAAATAATTTTCTCTAAATAAAGAGAGGTACATAATTATCATTTTATAAAACCAGTAATTGCAGGGTCTGGGACAGCAACCCTCGTTACCAAAATGTATTTTGATTTTTCACCCTTATATAATCATAGTCTCGTTTTTTTCTATCATAAACGGTTTATGTTAATAAGGGAGCACCGCTGTTGGATTTAATCTCAGCTGTACTTAATGAGATTTTGATTTTTCACTACGCGATTACAATAATAAATGAGATGTGATTGTGACCTACATGTTTTTGTACGAGAAAACATGTTTTAGTGTGTTAGCAATATTTTTCTTGTTAGAATTTTTTTAGTACCAAGGGGAACTTTGGGAATTGGTCCTAACAAATTGGAGTAGGCTGGGTCAAAGGACCATTTGTCATTGCGATTGTAAGTTCAAATTTTATGTTCATATAAAGTGTTTTTTTCTATCTTTGATACATATTGCTAAACTAATGGTTACTGTAGATTTTGTGTCACAAAAACATTGACATAACAGAGTGAGAAAATTCGCACTGTAGTGAGTTTGTTTATAGCAGACAAAAAATTCGAGACAGGATGTAAATAATAAATATTTATATATGATGAGGGCGAGAGCTAATAGCCAATCACATATTATCATACGTTCGTAGAACAAACATTGCTTATTTATATGCTACCTTGCCTGCGCTTACGCTGCACTACAAATATATATTTTTTTAATAATTTAAACTAGTGCTTGACTGCGATCCCACCTGATGGTAAGCAGTGATGCAATCGTTGTATGTGAGGCACACTAGTTTATGAGGAGCCTATTTGCTCAAGCCTCTATTTTGACCGTACTATCAATTTACATAAATATTTATAGGTATTTAGGTACATTGTTTGATAGAAGGTACTAACGTGAAACTATAGTGTTAGCCATATCGGTGACACGTCAACACTGCGGCTACGTGACACGACGAACAGAGCCCTCGCTCAGTTATTCAGATCGCCGAGAGACGACGTTGAATGGTCTTTATGTACGATGCATTGTGCACAGTTAGAGCATAAATCAAGTGTATCTTTATATTTCTTTTTTTTTATCGCCATCAACCCGACGAATGGCGAATTTCCACCCTTACGTTGTTGGAACCTTTACAGTCCCGACCAAGCGTTTCGCCCCGCCGTTTATATCGCGTACATCAAGGGACTGGAACAATCTACCTGCTTCGGGCTTCCCTTCTGATGAAATTTGGGTGTCTTCAAGGCTAGAGTAAATAAATTCTTAATATACTTGTGCGCCTCACCATCAACAATTGCATCACTCCTTACCATCAGGTGGGATCGCTGTCCTAGTTTAAATCAATAAAAAAACACATTTAATATGAAGTCTCCAAAAGGCTAAGATATTGCTATTTTGAGTCGCAAAGCTAATTCTATGGTTGAAGAAATGTCAACCATCTAATCCTGTGAAGAGTCGTCCAACCGTATCATATGACACTTATAAAACTAGACGGCTGTTCGGATCTATGGCTCTAGACCTCTCTAGGTCTAGAGCCGGTGGTGGTGGTGGAGGTGATACTCTTAACACATAACTTCTAATGAGGTTAATAAGACATAATAAGACGTCAGGCTTTTTCAATCTTTGAAAATATACAATACGTCTCTATTTTATTTTTAAACTCAAGGGGATAACGCCTTGAGCCGTCATTCCGACATTCCGTGACGTTGGCATACCTGTCCGGATGAAATGGCGGAGGCAGCTTCTTGCGTAACCTGCCACTGTAAGTGAATTTTCTTACGTAAATAAAAATAATAATTATGTATTTATGAGATTTATTCCGAATGCGAGAAAAATAAAATTAAATTTGTTTTGAAATTAAGCAGATTATTCAAATTTAGCAGTTAAGTACTTGAATTTTTAAGTATGGAAGTAGTTCCCTCTCCTGCATGAATGCAAATTCTCGTCCAGTACTGCTCTCGAACATTCCTGTTTCGGACCAATTTTCAAGAGACGAAGCGTGAAATTCCTCAAATTACGTTCTGCAACCGTTCAACATTGGACGTGTGACGTCATACATGGCTGCTTATTCTCTACAAATTTGTACATGCAAGGTGCTGAATAAAATATGTGCAAGCGACACAGGGATCACCGGAGATTGTCGAAGATTGCCGAAGATGCCCGAACGGTTGCCAAACAAAATATCCGAGTATTTCCCGAAGGACGAATTTGAATAAATTCAAATTCAAATTCAAATATTTATTTCAGATAATTATCCATATGTGTTAGTAGTGGTACAAACTTAGCCTAAGGTTAGTATTTAATTAAAATAATAAACAACCAATGAACCATTTCACGAGCAGTGCAATGATTCATTAGTCCATTACAATAAAGGAGTTTGGATACTTATCCACCTTCGTAACAGGGGGGAGTCCCACCTATCTGAAAACACATTCAGGATGCCATTGGAAGAAGAGCGCAGGCGCGCCAACATGGAAGCGCATCGCTTCCGCATGATTGCGGTAAACCCGTCAACACATGCGTCCGCGAACATCCCTGATGCGCTACATCGCCACGGTAACCCCAAAAGCACCCTGAATGCGTTATTATACTGTACGCGCAGGTCGCTGTATGCCCGCTGGGTATACTTGGTCCACAGGCTGCACGTGTAAAACGACTGACAGAACGCCTTAAAAAGTGTTATTTTGACAGAGTCAGTACAGCGTGCAAACCTGCGGGCCAGCATGTTGCAGCGGACAGCCAGCGATCTGCGCTCCCTATCTATATCCATGTTGTCTTTTAAGTCATCAGTGACCCAATGACCCAAATACTTGAACTTCGAAACCCGAATTAAAGGAGACCCAGAGAGTAAGAGTTCAGGCAACTGTTTGTAGGTTAACGAACCCGATTTAAAAACTAACCATTCACTCTTATCGGTATTGTATTTGAGCCCGTGAGCCACCGCATAACTTTCACAAATTTTGAGAAGCCTTCTCATTGCACCGATAGATGGGCTCAACAACACCATGTCATCAGCGTAGCTGATGTTGTTCACACAAACACCGTCGACGTGACAACCAATATTAGTGCTACTGAGCTCACCTATCAGTTTGTTTATGTATAAGTTGAAAAGACGAGGAGAGCTCAAACCCCCTTGCCTCACCCCACAATCCAGCCCATACATATCAGAACAAGCGTCAGCCCACCTAACTTTATTCCTTTGAGTACTGTACCAGCGTTCAAACAGTGATATCACATCAGCCGGGACAGTAGTGTCATGAGAGAGCTTATGCCAAAGCAGGTCATAATTGACCAGGTCGAACGCCTTCGATAAATCCAAGAAACATGCTATAACAGGGGTCTTTCTGTCCGTATAATATTGGACAGTCTGCTTAAGACATAAAATTGCACTATCCGTTGACAAGTTAGGTCTGAAACCAAACTGACCATCCTCGAGAGCGATATGTTTAGCTAGAATTTTATCAAGCAGACTATCCAATACCTTAGCACAGATAGTAGCAAGCGATATCGGCCTATAGTTGGAAATATCGGAGGCGTCACCAGTCCTGTTCTTTATTACCGGCACAACAATCGTATTGCTAAGTTCTGCAGGTAAGTAACTATGACTTACACATAAGTTAAAAATCAGAGCAAGTACTCGCGGTAAGTGTACCCCAGCATATTTAAGATGTTCGACGCTGAGGCCATCGTGACCGGGGGACTTTCCCCTCACCATGTTCTGTATACTTGTCGCGACATCTTTAGCGGAGAACCTGACGGTAGGCGTCCCGGTCACGGCAGCCTCCGCGCCACTATATGACGGTTCGCTATAGCCACACAAACGTGACTTGACGTCAAAATGTTTTTGAAAGGCATTAGCTATATCAATGGGGTCGCTCACACCCGCAACGCTCACCGGTATCCCCGACCTATGTTTTAACTTATTCGTTAATTTCCAGAATTTATTAAATTTTTTACTTTTATGACATGAGGCCAGCATATCCATTTTAATTTTCTCTTGATTGTTTTTACAATATTTTAATTTACTTTTAAAAAGTTTTCGCGTTGCACACATACTTTCATAAATAAATCCAGAAGTAGGTTTGTTGTACAACAACCACGTTTGATAACACAGCCGGGCATCACGGTGAGCCTCACGGACGTGTTTGTTCCACCCCACCACATAGCCTCCCTTATGACGCTTCATAACAGAACCAGCATGAGTGAGTTCGGCTCCTTTTTTCAAAATACAGATCAATTTATTATATAACCTGTCTATCATCAACTGATGTTCAGGATTATGACACATACTATCAGCACAATTACAAAATTCTGGAGGAAAATTTATTAGTTTTAAGTTGCTATTACAGTAATCAAAATACTTATTTATCTGTTCTAGATCTCTCTCACCCCACACAACTTTGTTACAATAAATGTTGGATTCAATCATTTTGGGTTTGATTAGATTTATGTTACATTCTATTAATAACGGAATATGGTCAGAGACGTAAACGCCATACAAAATAGACGCACTCTCTACCAAATGCCTGGCGGCCTCTGTGACAACACAGTGATCTAGCCAGCGGAGGGAACCGTTGGCAGAGCTAGTAAAAGTATGCGAGTCTTGCGGCAAAAGTTCTGTATCAACGCAAGACCATGATTGATCTGTACAGGTTAAAAGTAACTCACGTGAGAATCGTGTCCCTGGATGCGCGTTAAAGTCTCCCAACACAAAGACCGACTCCACTTCACTGCTCTCAATCACAGAGATGATCTCACTAAGACAACTCGTAAACTCCGCAAGATTTTCGGCACAGTCAGTGGGCATGTACACACTAAATATTAGCAAGGACCGCTCGCCCTGCGCTATTTTAATACACACGACACGATCACTAGCACAATTTATAACCGATACCGACGCAATTAACGATTTCCTCCACAACAGCCCAACACCACCGAACGGTCTTCCGACCAGAACACCTTGAGAGGTGTCCACTGCTGATTTCCCAGTGTACGCGAAGTCTCCATCAATGGTCGCTAGGAAGGGCACGTCGTGGGGTAGCAGCCAGGTCTCCTGTAACGCTATCACGTCGGCTTGTGCACATAATTGACGAACGCAGTCCGCTGAACGAAATATATTTTTACAGTTGAATGTACATAATTTAACGTTCGACATACAACCCATTATGTGTTTGTTATTTTTACAACACTTTGCTGCTTATTTACTTTTATAGTATTTTTCTTAAAGTAAATAAACTGTCTAAACCTTATACCCTCGGGCCATATTTTGTCATCTAGGAATTTATTTAATTTGTATTTTGAGACAAACAATTTAAATGCATTATACGGTCTTTCTGATTGCATATTAATTTTCTGAAGATGTACTATTTCTTCCGTTTTATTTTGTATATAATCACATATGTCTTTTTCCGTAGTCTCTTTGTCAACATTCGTAATAAATAGCGGAATTTTAGAATCAGCAGCCCTAAATTTAAAGTTCTCATTAGGGCTTGCAGTTCCCGTTTTACCTTCGAATCGATTTTTTGACTTTTTATTTTGAACTAGCGTCCAGCCATCTTTAGAAAAATATAAATATATAAAGCTGTTGTGTGAATTTTGATGTTGTGATTTTAAATACAAAGGGTGTCACGCACTCACACAAATTACATGAAAAGGGAGATATTTTAAATGTTTTCTAGTCGTTATATTTTGTACGTTATGTAATACATAATTATCTACAGTTAAACGGCAGGTCTATTATATTTCTAATCTTGATCAAAATTCAAACGGAGACTGTAGAACTTAGAGAAACGTTGATAGGTAAGTAGCCTCTAGAGCCCTTTCAAGATATCATTCAGAATTTGTGCCCCAGGTACTTATTTGGTCCTTATTATTTTTGACAAAGGTCCTCTTGAATGAAGTATATTAATAATCCAATTAAAACCGTCGCAGGAGGAAATCTGGGCTTATTCACGGATTTTCGTGGAAACTGGTCTTTTGCCGGATATTGGGAATAAGACGGTCGCTACCCGCCCCCGCTGCCCACGCACGCCGCTTGGAGAACAGTTTTCCAATATCTCATATTCTAGTTCCCATTTTAAAGCAATCTATCTGTATGTATCGGTTTTATTTATTTTTTTGGGCGGTGATATCGAGAAATCTGGATGTAAAATCTGAGGCGTGCCTAGTTCTAGCAAGCATTATGTTCAATTTATTATTTGCAGGTAGGTCCTTACCTACTTAGGACAGAAGACAATGGCCCATCTCAATGGCCTAAAGGAAAAACTACACGGGAGAAAAAGCAAGAAAAATATCTGCACCTAAAAGGCAACATAACAACTTTAACTTAACTTTTTTAGCTTATGACAAAAAGCAAGAGAATGTTTGACGCACATTAATATTCTCTTTGAATAAAATATTAAGCCGGCACGAATTTTTGAACCTCTTTTTAAAGCAAAAATGTACAATGTAATTTAAACACTGCGCAAAATTTTCCTTTAAAACAAGGTTTTAGATTTTTTGGCTTTTTTAAAGGGAAAATAAGCGGAAGGGAGCAATAATTAGTTGATTAATATTCAAATTTAGGAGAAAATTGATAAAAAATCCGGCTCGGCCTGTGGGGGCCGTGCACTCACCGACCGTGACTTTATTACGAAATTCAATAACAGTTTAATATATCGTACTTGCTTTTTTTACATTTAAAGATTGACAGCCTGCATTTAATTTGAAAGATTGAACATTAGACCCTAAAGCATATGCTATGTACCCTATATGGTGCGTAGTTAGGTATAATATCACACGTTAATGGCCTTGGACAAATGGTTATAGTTTTATTCATATTCACAGTTTAAGAATTCTTTCTAGAAGAGCTATAATTACTTCAATTCAGGACATTTGATTGTTAGGTTTGGAGGGAAAGATAGCATTATTTTTACCTCCGCAGTAAAAAACCATTTTTAGTCAGTCTTTGTTTCTGTATAATTTAGATACTTAATTTTACTTATTCAATTATCTCTTAGGTATTGTAATACATACTGTAATAATAAGAAATTACGTTAGTTTACGGCAGCTTTTATATTCGAAGATAATGGAGCGTCTAATATGAGATGAACACCGGAGCTGTGTAGTTGATACGAAACACTATTTATCTAACAATACAGAGCAGAAGATAATCATATTGATGGGATGTTATTTATTATCACATTACGGTAATGTACTGAGATCGTCTCGCATTACTTCACTCTTGTGAGAATCTAATCATTATTATTAATAGGAAAACTTTGATAGATTCGGTCAAACTGCTCCAACGAGTTCGATGCTAAAAAACTGACGTCTGCAAACTGAAATAAAAATAATTCACTTTGTTCCAGACTTTAGCACATAAAACATAAAACGTTAAAGGTTTTTTCACTGAAAATCCTGAAAAATCTTGTGTTTCAATAAGTCTTGTCAAACGAGACAACTGCTGGCAATGTTCTTATTGCAACCCTGCATTTGGCCCCTTATTGAAACTTACACTTTGTGCCAACCGCGGGAAATTGAGACCTAACTCGGTTCACTAAAGTCTATTATAAATTAAACTGCAATTTTTCAGAGAGCATATTTGACGCTGTAAATTGAACTTAATAGTCGAAAAATTACAGTTTAATATCCTTTGTGGTGGACGTATTCAAAGCGTATGGATTTAGGAAGGATCGTCGGTGATCGTGAAAGAAGATGGATTAAGCTGGGAGCGATAAGGGCACGCTCTGTACTGGCAAGTTGTGAGGTCGTTGACTGTACGTTGGTAAGTTGGTGGCGAGCTGCGATCTAATAGATGTGTCGAGAGATAGGAAGCTGATCGGTTCAGTAATTAGGAGTTGAATGTCTTTTCGACTCGAACTATTCTCATGCTAGTTTGATGGTTACTGGTATTTAAATAGCGCGCTAGTTTCAAAAAGCGTTTAGTGGGTCTTGAAATTATTTCCAGCTTAGTTGCAAGTATTTGTTACTTATATGTTTTTTTTTTAGGTGAAAAATCATCTAAAAAAAAAACTAAACTACTAATCACTTCTCTTGCTTTAGAGCGGAGCGGAGGACGTGTCAGACTTTTACTGACTAAAACACACTGCTATGTTTGTTCTTTGCCTTGCGTCCCAGGACCCCGAGGTTCCCTTTCGGACTACTTGGACCATGCTGGGCCTTTTCGATCTTGCTAACATCTCTTTGAAGCGCGCGTGGAACAAGACGCGCCGGCGTCTTGGACTCGGTCCGGACGGTAACCAGACAGCCGGTCGGCCCATTGCTCGTCGTCCACAAGCCCACGTCATCGCGCAGTGGCTGGAAAATCACGTCGTGATCCCAGCGGCTGAGGCGTTAGGAAGTCCGTTTCTTCATTCTTGCGGCCACCTCCTTAACTAGCATTACTGTTTCGTAGAAGGAGACAACCACCTGCCATCCTTCCTTGCTCCGGACCATGGCCTGTACCGAAGCCCAGCGAGATACTTATACATCTGCAGCTATGCGGGAAATAATTGTACAATAGAATAGTACCTCGGTGTATAACTTCCTACTGGAGAAGTTTCCATTCTTTTTATGAATGAACTATGAAAAATATAAAAGAGATGAAAGAATTATTATAATACGTTAACAAATCTAGCTTTAAAGTTGCACTTGCGCTTTAGTATGTGACGTCATACGACCCTTTATCACTAAATAAACTTAAATCATTAATTTCTCAGTCGTTTCTTGGTGATTTTTTTTTTGACGGATTTATTAGTATTGATCTATTAATAATTGTATTTCGTTAAATATGATACTTCAAATTTCATTAAACTTCTTCATTCTTACAACATCAAAACAAATAGATGCCTTGCAAGTTTCAAGCGGTTTCAAGCAATTTAGATTATTCGTCGTAGATGTCAAAATTTCTGTACAAATTCAAGAAATCAGTTTATATTCTAGACAGGGTGCTTTAACCTCACGCCCTTGCCGTCACATCACCTGCAGAGAGAGTGGTAAGTGATTGATGGCCGTGACGAAGCTTATCGCTAAATGAGCCACGAGAGAGCTGCTAATTATTGGGTTAATGTTTAGTCTAATATTAGTGTTGATGGATTCAGGATCAGCTGACTGGAACTAAGGGGAGAAGTCTTGTTAATAGTGTAGGTGCGGCTTAAGCGAAAGATCACGAACTATTTGAAATTCGACTAACTACAGGGTTTTTTTTTCGGTGGCTAAAATCATCTAGATAACATCCCTCGCCCTTGGGCAGAGCGTGTCAAACATTTACTGACTAAAAAACCCGTTCCTTCGTCGCCTTTCATACCAGGGCCGTACCTTCCTTTCGGAAGCAGACCCTTGGCCCCAGCAGGGTGTGAAATTGATCAATCGTGAAAAACATATAGGTCAGAGTGATTTGTCTCTTTTTAAGAAGGTTAGAACAATACCTGGTAATCCTTGGCACAGCTCAACACGCATGATGTTACAGTTTTCAGAGCACAACCACCAAATATCACTCGATTTTTGCATTTTGATTGCGGACGCAATACTTCACAGATCAATCGGTCTTTGCGGGTACATATAGAATAGAAACGTGATTCCATATTCGAATACGCGACTTGTTTAGTCACTGTCACTCACCAGCCAAAAAAAGGAATGGAAATAGGAATGCAACAAACAACCTAAAAATTAAACTATCGCGTATGGAAACAGTGTAACCAAATAGTGTTATGACTGAATGGTGTAACTAAGTGTGGTGACCCAAAAACTATGTACCACTTACTTAAGTGAGGTTGAACGCTTGTTCAACCTCTGCTTTTGGAGTGGGAAATTATTTTATCAAATAACTTTTACTGCTCTTGGTGGAGCGAAAAAAAATTAAGTTCTAAGGCCAAGGTGACTCTTTCGAACAATCCAGCAGATCTGGTATATTTGACCCTTGAAGTTATTGTATGTTTGGGTCCAGCTACAGGCCATGGTCCAGAGCGACGAGTAATGGACGGCGATCGCCTCCATGTGCGAAGCAGTAATGCTAATGAAGGAGGCGGCCGAATACGTGATGACAGCGTACCGGAAGACGCAGCGTTGGAAGGCCTCCTACAAGGTGGGCCGATGACCAGGTGAAGGTAGCGGGAAACCGATGGTTGCGGGACGCACAGGAACGTTCGATGTGGCGACGCTTAGGGGAGGCCTATGTCCAACAGTGGACATGTATCGGCTGAAATGATGATGATGAAGTGATCAATTTCTAAGATCTGGCAGATACACCAATATTTTGAAACCCCAAGGTTCATGCACCAACAGTGAATATAATTCTATTAAATCAAAGAGGTTTTGTCGTCATCTATTTTATGACACACTTACCTTTGACCCCTTAAACCATGACCCCATTTCAAAATCATTTATGTTAAAAAACATCCACCCCATGCTCCCACAACACGGCTCCATAATTAATCTTTTCGGTGATCCTCTACACTGCTCAGGAATGTAAAGTAAATACAATTTCGCACTTCGCCACAGAATAAAGAACAAACTAGTCCCGGAGATGCATATAACTAAGGCAACAGTTACTAGGTACAGGTTTTAAATAAATTAGTATGTTAATTTTGAAATAACATTTGAAATGTTAATGTTAGTTTTATTATAGGCACATATTTCATTTTTTGTTCTTTTTTTATCTATCCCTTAAAATGTTTTTCTCTGTAAGTGAATGTGTAACTCTTTTGAAAATAAATACTTTAACCGTAAATAATGTGCATAATACACTTGACATTTGGTCGATAATCTTTTTTACTATATAGCTTTTGCCCGCAGCTTCGTCCGCGTACATAAAATATAACCTATGCCACTCAGGAATAAAGCAGTTTTCTATCAGTGAAAGAATTTTATCAATTGGATCAGTACTTTCAGAGATTACCTCCTACAAAAAAAAAAACTTTACCTCTTTATAATGCTAGTTTATATAGTCAAATTTCTAAAATTATTTCTGCGTTTTCCAGACAACTCCATACTTAAGCTGCATGAAAAATTATACTTACGCCACATAGGAAAGAAAAAAGAAAATGTTCTAGTCATATTGTTATTTAGACCGTATGTAACTGGGCTTTAAGATCAAGCCAACAAACACCAACGTCAACAATCTCAATAAAGTAATGCGCCTCACCATCAACTATTGCATTACTGCTTATCATCAGGTGGGATCGCAGTCAATAACTAGTTTATATCAATTTAAAAAAAAGCGTGGCTTTCTGGTTTGTTCAGTATTCTGTGCGCTTCCCGTAGAGTGGGACAAACATAATGACCGCGGTGTGAATTTGAATAATGTTATTCATGGCGAGCGCACGAAGCGGCGCCCTCTGCCCTCAACATGAGAACCATTTGTTGTGTCGCAGACGCGCCGGAGATTTAAAATGTTGGTGTATGTATTGTGGAACATGATGTTTTAAGTGTTGTCATGCTATGAATAGGAACTATGGATATACCAGATGAGGAAAGTTTTCAGTAGGTATAGGACCTATTACGAAATGAATAAATTTTGTGATAACTAAAGACATAAACATGAAAAAATGCCATGTAATGGTAAAATAAGTGAGATCTAACAGTGTACTGAATGTTCTCGAAGTTCGCTAAATCATAATTCCTGCTATGTACAGAGTTCATCAGCTGTATGAAATCAAAATTCTATTTAAATCGAATCAATCGAAGCTCAGCAGTAGTGCACTTAGCATTCACAGCAAACACTACCTGTTTTAAGAAAGAAAATATTTGTCTCTAGTTGGGCATAAATTTAAGAGCATAAGTTATTATAAATGAAATCTAAAATTATTATAATTTATGATAAGCAACTCTAAAAATAGCCGCAATTTTGGTTGATTTACTCGACTTGATTCTATGTCTCCTAGCTGAGGCAGAGGGCATCGACAGTAGTCACCCATAGCGGTCGGTCTTGAGCTTTACGCTTCACTTCACTCCATGTCAATCTGATGGCCATCGCTTCTACCATCACGGTGCGTCGCCAGGTTCGCCGAGGGCGGCCACGTTTCCTTTTCCCTTGGGTATTCTAGTCCAATGCCTTTTTTTAATGTGATCAGAATTCCTCCTAAGCGTGTGACCAATCCATCTCCATTTACGACGCTTGATCTAGAGGTCGATCGGGTGTTCGTGGCATTTCTCCAACAGCTCTACGTTTGACATGGTCTCAGGCCAGTAAATTCCGAGGATGTGACAAATACAACGGCTTATGGAAACCTGGAATTGGCGTGAGATCTGTTTTGTCACCTTCCACATTTCGCACCCGTACAGCAGCACTGATTTGACTTTGGGTCCAAGTTTGGTTAAATATCTACAATTTATTTCGAACTTTTCATGACTTCTTGTTTCTGACATCCTTACATTATAAAACAACGTCACTGGGTCTGTTTATATGTGTGAACGCGATAAACTCAAACCCCGCTAAACGGAATTTCATGCAATTTTCTCCAATAGACAGTCACGAGGAAAATTTCAATGTCTAACTCATGCGTATAGTTTACTAACACCCGTGCGAAGCTGGATTTGAGTCGCTAGTATAATTATTGTTCTCTGGCACTAACTTCTACCAGCGACTTCACCCACAAGAAAGTCGGTTTCTTCTTACAAACTTTTGACCTCGTTTCTTTGCCAAAGGGGGTGAATTTTGGAAAACTCTCTCTTTTTTTTCAATTGAGATAAACTAGTGCTTGACTTCTTAATGTTCACTTACGTCACATAAGCCTTGAAACCTTGTGCAAAATTTCACGTTTCTAGTCGCAGGAGTTTCGGCTGTGTATTAATATGTTAGTCAGCCAGTTTCTTCTTTTTATATATTTAGATGTGTGATGTTGGCAAATAAACTTATATTATTATTTATTTTGTTACAGATTTCATCGTGATGATTCCGAAGAAGTTAACATTTCTTAGGTCAGTATCACCTCCTTATTATAAAGTTGAAAGTTTGCATATATGGATATGTACGTTTGAGACTCCTAGACGCTCAATTGACTGAACTCTGAATGGATGCGCTTGATAAATGTCAAGCACATGGATAGACCCTGTTCTAGAAAAAGACATAATACTTTCATGCAACTTCTCCCGTTGCGGGCGGAGCGAGAAAAAGCTAAAACCTACCTGTGTTCCTTTCGAACATACCCGTGGCGGTAGTATATTAGTTTGGGTTATTGTTTTATTCTTTACGCGAGCAAAGTCCCTGGAAGAAGTTAACAAATTAATAACAACGCATTAGAAATAACCAGGTACTAGCATCGTCTACAAGCCCTTTTCACTTTCCAAAGCTACACTTTTTGAAACAAAGCAACACGTCCGTAACATAGATGTCTGTCGATTTGTCTTCGTCAGTTTTTCATTAAACTAATGTGCCTACCCTTCTAATTTGATTTGGTTCGACAACACAGCTTTGTTTTACACGCAATACAATGAATCTTTGTGGGTTTCATATGTATTGGAAAATAACCGAGCGTCTTTCTTTTTTTTTGATAGGTTCGCGCTTGACTGCTATCTCATCTGATCATAATATTTTCTCCGATCATCATTATCTTTCTTTACTTTTATGTGAGTGTTATTAATTCTTGATTTACCAAGTAACTTCATACGTATACAATTTACCTGATGGAGTACCCAGGACTCCCGAAAATAAATTTATTATTTTAATATAAAATAAAAACTTTTTTAAATAAAATACTTGTTATATCTATCTGTTCATTATTTACCCAAGTTTTGTACTAATTTGGTATATATGTTACGCTCAAATATCGAAAATGCTCAGTGAGGGGAAAAATAGCTCACAACGCGTTGTGGTCACAGGCGAAATTCGTGTTATGGCTCTAATGAAAATGCGCACGACGCATTGTGGCAATCACAGAAAGACCAAATAGCGAAACTCGTGTCGTGGCTGACATGCTATTCAATCTCAACGCGTTGTGGCAATGAAGAAATGCCAAGACGCGTTCTGAGTATTCATTGTTTTAACCAAATCACGACGGACAGGCTGTAAGATATACTTATTTTTCACAATTATAGTAATTTCTAATAAAAGTAATTAATTTGAGTACATTGTTGTTGTTTATTGGTGATCAATAAACATTTATGTTTGTGTTAAATATTTTTATTACTTGATAGAATTTTAAAAGCATGTCAGCCACGACACGAATTTCGCTATTTGCTCTTTCTGTGATTGCCACAACGCGTCGTGCGCGTTTTCATTAGAGCCATAATACAAATTTCGCAATGTGGATGTTTTACTGTGACCACAACGCGTTGTGAGCTATTGTTCCGCTCACTGAGCATTTTCGATCTTTGAGCGTAACATATATACGCAGTTTTCCTCTTTATACAATCGACTAATCCCATTCCAGGGCTTCTTCTGCCCATTATTGGTCTCGACAGGTAAATAGAGACACCATCTCATCAAGTTCCAGCCTCTTAGGCTGATTCGATGGTTTATTTTGTTGATCCTCATTATCTGTGTCGCTGTCCCATAATTGTTCACAGCAGATTGCACAATTTATAATCCCAAAAACTAACAGAGTTATGAAGTCGAAAGTTTTCACTAGAGTTCGAGAGACCTACCGGGTAAATTAAAGGTTAAAATAACATAGAGGCTGAACACTACAGCACATCTGTTACTACATAATATTGTCATTTTTTAACCTGGTAAATAAAATAGCCAGATAAAGTGGCTAATCAGAAAGTATAACTTTTGCACACGAAGGTTCTTGAAAAGTAATCCCTAAAAAGTTTAAATAGGCGAAGAAAGCTGTTCTGGAAATTTGTAACTTTCAAGAGAAACTCACTGGTACGGGTTGTGAAAATTCGTATAATACAGTCCAGATCTATGTCTGAAAATGGTAAGAACTGTTTCCTCATATATAAACAAGGAACAAAAGATCACGGCTCACCAATCCCATCAAGCTGTCACACAAACTTACGATCGTGCACTATTCACCCAGTGGTGACGTCACATTTATTAACAGAAGATGATAATGGAGACATGCATCAACAGCGAGACGTTACGACCTATAACGTAACACGTATATTAACGATAATGTCTCAGAGGTACACAATAACCTGCTGCACATATAGAGATTTTCATTAGGAACGCTCCAATTTTGAAATAAAAAAATAAGAAAAGCTTAAGTGATGACCACATTTGTTTTATTATTGTTGTCATTTTACAATATTTGCCACAATATTAATAGATTTATATAATATGTACCAAAATATCTTAAATATTGTTATTTAAGATATTTTTGTGTAACTATTTATACTAAAACTCAAAATACACTTAGACGTCGAAAAACTCTTCCACATCGCTGTCTTCCAAAGACTAGTGACAAGAGCTCGACGGAAAATATCCTGCTGCAGGACAGGCCATTGTGTTCGAAGCTACCGACAGCAGCTAATGGCACCGATGTGGAGCGCCACAAAGTGTTAGGTGCACCTTAATAATAATAATAATAATAATAATTTATTTCAGTACTTGTACAAAGAAAATACATAAAATAAACTTAAGAATACTTAGTAGTACTATATAAGTTCTAAGAAGATTAGCTTAGTTATCAATTATACAAAACTAGTTTAATTCACTCATGTTAATAATGACCTATTGTTATAATATGTTAGTACTGCTATTAAAGCTTGTAGCGACTTGCCTGAACTAGGTTAATAAAAACCTGTATTTCAGGCCATCACCAGACTAAGCGATCAGTATTTTATGGTTCACATTATCTTAATACTAATGAATATCATGATAATAAAAAAATAAATAAATAAAAAAAAAGTACAGGATTTTAAAAAAACAATAGTTACCAATTAAATATCTATAAACTTATTGAATTAATTCAAGAAGTTTTTCTGTGTCTGTGTAGTCAAGTTTTCCCAAATATTCGCGTAACTTATGACTACAATGTTTATAACTAACACTATAAATATCAAGTATCCTATTGAACTTATTATATAAGACAGGTCCTAAATAGACATAAAAACGGCTTACAAAAGCATGTCTAGTACGAGGTTTTATGAAAACCAAATCTTTCCTTCTCTTGTCCGAGGGTATGGGCTTGTACGCGACTTCAACATGCTGATGTAATATGATGTGCAGTATAAATAACTGGCGCACTGTTAGTGCCTTTTTTTTATGGTGGGAAAAATCATGCATTGACATCCCCCGCCCTTGGGCGGAGCGGGAGATAGTGTCAGACTCTTACTGACTAAAAGACCCACCCCGTTCCTTCTAGCCTTCATACCGGGGCTCGAGCGCCCTTTCGGATAACCCTGGCCCCAGTAGGCTTCGACCCGGCTGGGTCCCTGCTGTTGCTGACAACTCCTTGAGGCGCGCGGGAACAGTGCGCGCCGTCGACGACTTGGGCTTGGTCCGGACAGTTACCGGACGGCCGGACAGCGAGCTACCCATTGCTCACTGTCCGCAAGCCCGCGTCTACGTTGGCCGGAAATCGGGATCAGAATCCCGGCGACGGCGGCGGCGATAACGCCGTTGCCTGATGCGTTCGGCCTCCTCCTTTGCGAGCATTACTGCTTCGCAGAAGTCGGCGACCGCCTGCCACTCCTCCTCGCTCCGGACCATGGCCTCGACCAAGGCCCGGCGCGGCACTGTTAGTGCCTCACACGCAATATAAAGCTGATGTGTAGGAAATCTAAATGGTCTAAAAGTGGCTACCTTTAGAATTGCTCTTTGAGCGCGTTCTAAAGGAAGCAGAATTGTTTTTGCAGTACCACCCCATGCGGTTATGCAGTAGGTAAGAACAGATTGGCACAAAGCTAAATATACCTGTTTAATTAATTTAAAGTCTGCAATGTAGCGTAAATTCTTAAAGATATATATTAATTTACGTACTCGTGTGCATAGCAAATCAATATGTTTACGGAAATTCAGATTTGCGTCAATCGTGATTCCTAAATACTTCATATGATCGGTTTTAGCTAAAGTAGGACACGAACAGGCAGCGTTAGCGTCTGTCGTGCAATTATGAGCGTAAATGTTAAGGTTAGTAAGAGGTATATTAATGCTTCTCATTCTAAATAAAATATATTTGGTTTTATCTGCATTTAATGTTAGTGAATTTAAAACAAGCCAATTAGATACAATATCAAAACCATTCTGAGCATATTTATAGACCTCCTCTCGGGATTTAGCTGAGAACAATAGGGCTGTGTCATCTGCGTAAGACATTATGACAGCATCTGGTAATTTCAGGTTGCACAGTTCATTAATGTATATTAAAAACAACGTTGGCCCCAAAATACTTCCTTGAGGAATGCCAAAACAGCTATTTTTAAGCTCTGAGCTTTTATACTGACCGAGTTTTACACACTGATAACGATTGTTAAGATAATCTGAAAAAAGTTGGAGTTGGGTTCCTCTAATCCCGAGTGTCTCAAGCTTGTGCAATAGTTTAAAACAAGAAATAGTATCGAACGCCTTGGCAATATCCAGGAAAATTCCCATACAATGCAAGCCCTTATCCTTACCTTATGGCGCTCCACGCGCGTAGACTGATCGCTATCCAAACCGATGGGTTATCTGATGATGATACTCCCGTCATCCACCATAGAGTATAGGTTCTTACTATGTTTAGTTTGTTGCGAATGCTGATGCCGTGTATCATTACCGATGTTCTTCTTGGCTCGTTTCATGCAGGACTCAATCGCATCAAGCAGTTCCATCGCATAGATAAAAGCAGTGCACGATCGAACCTGCGTTTGATAAATTTTGCACAGCTGTTCTGGCATAAAACATGTCTTATCTTTACGTAGGAAAGCTTTTGCTTAGCTTTGCAAAAGGTTTAGAAGTCTGATGTAGTCATGAGGCGGAATCGAAAGTGAGTAGACGATTATCGACGCATCTACACCTTAGAAAGATGGAGCCGGGTGTAATTGGCTCAATTTGGCAAACCAACTTCACATTTTCTTGTAATGAAAATAAAATATTCCTTATTGTATCAGACCTTTGACTGAGGAAAGTAAAGCTGGTAGATTATAATTATATACTTAAAATGTCACCAAGATGAATGAGAAACGTGGTTTTCTGCTATGTTTGGTCATATGACCAAAGCGAGATTTCACAACGCAGAAAGTGGGTTTCTAATAATTATGGAGCAAATGTATTTTGCAAGAGTTGTGGGTATTCCCAAAGATGGTAACTAATTAATGAAAAGGGCAAATGCATGTTAATTTTATAAAGTATTGCCGAGAGATTGTGAAAATATTGAATTTTCTAATCAAAGAATGAAGGAAAAGGAATCATCAAAATTTGTAGAGCCCTGAAACATTTAATTTAAAATGTAGCTGCCAAATTATTGAATTTATTGCAAATTAACAATGACGGGCCCAAGAGGGTTGTTGACAGCCAAGAGTTGATTCAAAAGGTTTTCCTTGAAAATAAAAGAGAAGTATCTTTAATATTGATAGAGAAAACTGGAAAATTTTGTATTTATTTTTGAACTTCTATCAACCAGGTGTGTGTTTACGGTTTGACTTTATTTCTATCATTTCCTTAGAATTACCTCAGCTGTCACAGGAAACATACTTTATTTAATAGGCACTAACTTAAAAATGAACAATTTCGACGCGTTGTTGAATCATGTCTATTGTTCTACAGTCATATGCGAAGGCTAAATAAACGCACAATTGGACAACTGTGGTTCCAAAATTAAAAATTAATAAAATTATATTTTACATCGGCCTATCTGGGCACTTATAAAATTTTAGAAGCTAGTGCACGGTTCCAAATGGTGCGGATCTATTGAGCCGGCAAGATACACTATGCACACATAGATTTTACAATATTTCCTTATAACAATATTTAATAGGTATCTTAGTTGAAGATTCTGACTACGATGGTCACTACACACTCTTCAAATTCGATCGCAGGTACCGATTGAGAAGCCCTCTAAATAATGTTAGTATTTATTAAAAAACTTCAAAACAATTTCAAACCTTTAAAACTTATTGTGTCTTGCTGGTTTGAGGCGAATAAGGACCGCATAATAGAAACTTACTGAAGATTAAAGCATTGTCTGAGCTAAACTAGTTATAACCAATGAAAGCGGTTTAAAACTTTTGGTTTGGATTTTTAAGTCTGAAATAAAAATATTATTATTATAAGAAGTAAATAGAAGATTTTGAAACGAAGGAAAAAAATATCTACTCGTAAGGAGGATTTCCTTATCAGCAGGGTTGCATATTAAAATCTTTTTAATTAGAATAGTTTCGAGTTCTATCTATGAGAGTTATATTCACTAGGTGGCAGCACTTAGCTGTTAGGTCTTGGCACCTATCAAAATGCTTATATTAATGACATTAGCTAGATTTTAACATCCATGTCTAACGTCAGACGTCAACGTACACTTTTTCAAAGGAAAAGATCTGACGGCTAGGTAGCGCCAACCGGTGATGAGAATTTTCTTGAACACCCTCATTTGACAGAAATTGCTATTTAAAATCCTATCACAAAAAAAACTACTGCGATAATACTTCTACAGCGACTTTAAACGAAATACGAAAATATAAAAAAAGAAATTTTTGCACGTGGAATTACATTATAAATTCAAGAAAACACAACCCTTGTCTGGGGCTGTCACAGAGTGATTTTATTTCGATCTGTAATTAAAAAGAAAACAACGTCTGTCTCTGAGGACTATTCATTAAGTACTTGTATTGGTTCACGTGGGCGACGTGGCAGCTATTGGTAATTGGTTTGTATACAATTCTATTTTAGAACTGGTACTTATATCTTCTTCATTTTTTTTTTTCATTTTTTGCTTTGACGTCAACTTTTTAGTGACGATGACAATAAAAGAACTCATTGTTTCTTAACAAAGCTTTGTTTTTGAAATATCTGAAGAAAAAAAATTACAATATTTGTTTATTTATTTATTTATTTATTTATTTATTTAACACTTTATGCACATGGGTACAGAGGCGGACTTAATGCCTTAGGCATTCTCTTCCAGTCAACCTTTGGGTGATGCGGAGAAAAAGTAGTGGTAGGTGCAATAAAAGAGTGAGAAAAAGGCAAAAACAATAATTTATATACTAATAGACCATAGAATAGATATACTAATAAACCATAGAATAAATATATACAACTATACAATATATACTCAAATTAATACACTAAAATAGTCAAATAATTGGTCCAAATCGACAATAGAAAAACATTAACGCTGTGATGAAACTACTGCCAGCTTTTTACGAATCAACTCGCGAACTTTGATTTTGAATGTAAATCTGCTTGTTGCCATCCTGATCTCCTGGGGAAGCGCATTCCACAAAGAAATAGCTTGAATAAAGAAGGAATAGTGAAGAAAGTCAGTACGATGAGTGGGACAATGGAGAAGGCGGTTATTAGATGAGCGCAGATTTTTTTTGTGGTTAGCGCAAATATATTGAAAGTGAGGGGCTAAATAACTGGGGCAATTAGGAGAATCAAGAAACGAAAATAACGTGGTGAGCGCCCTGTTTGTTCCTGTGCAACAAGAAACATCTGCTCTGAATTTTATTTACTTTTTAGGGTACTGTACCTCAAACGCAACCCTTACAAAAACCGGAACCCTTATAGGATCACTTTGTTGTCCGGCCGTCTGTCTGTCTGTCTGTCAAGACCCTTTATCTCGAGAACGCGTGAAGGTATCGAGTAGAAATTAAAGCCGTAGGTATACTCAGATTTACGGTCCCTTCAAGCGTGAAAAAATCAAACTTCTAAGTTTGATATTTTCCAATTTTTTTTTAATAAATAAGATACGGCTGTTTATGTCGCAAAAAACGTATATTTTGATACTCTCAAAGATCGAAATTCATAGGGTACTTCCCGTTGACCCAGAATCCAGTTTAACACAAAGCAAGGTCTTACAGCATAGATATAGGAAAAAATCTGAAAACAGTTTTGTTGTTACCTACGTCACAAAACAAAAAAATTGCAATTCGGAAAAATCTTCGAGACTATTCGGAAATTGTAGTTTGCACGGAACCCTCAGTGCGCGAGTCTGACTCGCTCTTGCCCAGTTTTTTTTTACTGTTTATTTTGTTTTTTTGTTTTGTTTGTGGTAAGCTTATCAGCTCGCGCTTGACTAGACGCTTGCCTAGAAGTAGCACTTTTCTTAAATATCCCCAGGTTGTAACTTTCAGAAAGCAGCAGAGGTTGCTCTGCTGCTTTCTGAAAGTCAGCAGAGAATTTCAGTCCTTAGCTGTACGCACAATGAATGTATTCCCGAAATGGGTGAGGTGTACCGGTATTTGCATTACATACTTTCCTCATATCTCATTACTTTTGTGGTAATATAATCACGGGTTTATTATACAAAAAGAAACAACACCGGCTTTGTTTCTTTAGCGAATCCCGTTTCAAATTCCTAATAAGGCCAGAAAATTTACTTATAAGTTTCGTGAAAAGGTCAAACAATTCGTAGTTAGTAACCTAAGTCTAGTCTAGTCTCACTTTTTCGGGATAACGAGTATCCAATGAGATATGGAAAGTCCCCGGAGACTCTCTACTTCACACGTACGCAGTTTAGACGTAAAATGTTACCTAAGTATCCACTTTATATATAGACTGGCAGAGGAGTTCTCACGATTTATTTTTAGCATTTTGTTTAAGTTTGACACCAGTATCAGAGGTCTCTTTGTTTCTTATAAGTAGACGTTTCTTTTTTTATATTATTTCTTTTGAATTATAGCTCCGCCAACATTCCAAAACAGCCATTATACTAAAAGGATAGCAATGTTGTGTCAAAGATAATTATAGGATTTCTACCTCTGCACATGTCAACATAAAGTAACAAGGAAAAAGAGTGTATGTTTTTCCTGAAAAATAAATGTTTTATAAGACTGTGGATGGAAAACTCGCTCCTTTAGTAACTCCAATGTTTTTGGTGCTTTAACCTTCAAATAACCATTAATATTTACTGAAAATGTGACCCTCAAGTCTTTAGCTACTCACAGCACTCATGGGACACTATGACCCTTCGTAATAGGACACCATGAAGCATGGGCTTCTAAACTTTAAGTGCCTATAACTCAATGTATGGGTGTGGTTCTCTGCTCGAACTGTCTCCGTGGTTCGTGAGCGACACGCGTGATAAATTAGGGTGTACCTATAGCTAAGTAATGATACCATAAGTAAACAGAGCTTTGTAGAAAACTTACTAGTTAGGTATTATATCCTCATTTGGAATTTGAATATGAAACGAATTTCGAAATTTTATTCGAATTAGAAAGTTCAAACTAGAGCTATTGGTTAAGCTCTAGTTTGAACATTTCTATCTAATTATAATTATATTATTGTACTGGCTTTATAAGCCTAATATATAATAATACCTTATTATTATATTATATTATATTATCATTATTGAGTTTGAGGCTTACATGATAACTTAGTTTTCATTTCAAATAATTATATAAGTTCGGTAAGTAATTTAGTTTTAAGTAGGCATCAGTTAACTATAAACTATCATATGTTGTGCTCTGCTCTGCTAATTTATACACAAGTCTATAAAATTTGATGAATCTCATATCTTTGAATACAATTGTTGGTCAGACAAATAAATACGATAAAATAAAATAAAATTAACGCTTCTATAAATTTCAGAACACAAAAACTCATGAATAGAAATATGTATACAAACTACATATTTTCGACCACATTAAGTTCTTTAAACTTTGTCCAAGTGGTCAGATACAAGTTGTTTGTCTGAAGAGGCCTAACCGCTCGTTTGCCAATATTGCTCAATGAGCCACTAACGTCCACCTTATCACCGATTATCTCGTAAACATTTATACTGTAAAACTATAATTTATAGACTCGTTTTAATACGTCGTTGTTGCGGCTTCAGGTTGACTGCTGCAGAAATAATCTGGCCAAATGAGGTATCCTTGACCCATAGCAAATACGGTACCAGTGTGGAGCCCCTTCCCAGGATATGCGTCATCTCCGTTCCTGCCCAGCTTGCCCAAATATCTGCACCTTCCAAGGCTTATGTGAGGTCCACGACAGAGCGGTTCTGGTGTTAGCCACCATTAAGTCAGATTGACATGAGAAAAGAAGAAAAATACGTAGTTCGTGTTGACGACAGCCTAATAAGGTCAGAAAAAAATTACCCACAGGTAAAAAAATATCTGAATATAATTGATGAAGAAATTGATGAACGTAGTAAAGAGACGTCTTTATTTAAAATCTTGGTATCTGAGCAGTCAGAGAACCGTTTTCTATCACAACTTTTTCCGTAAGATTCTTTGAAGATTCCTAATCCATGCTATTAGTCCTATGCCGAATAACACCTTTTCTTTAAAACATACAGCCATCAGTATCTGTCTCTGCGGCAGGTTTATGGTTTTTGTAAAATATTCACTAATAGAGAACTGCATGAACTTCAAACTACTTACACGTTACACACGTGCTTTTTTAATTGACTCAAAGGAACGATATTGATTGCATCGAAACGGGGTGAAATAATTCGCTCATTCACTTCATCAGAATTATTTATTAGAATTATCGTTTTATAATTTAGCAGTATTTTTATCTGTCAAGTGTATGTCACACAAAGCAAGAGAACAAAACTGTGATCTGAGTTTATATACTCTTCGGTCGTTGGATGTGGCTTCTCCAACAGGCATGGTCTGGCATGGCTTGGCTTTGGCTTGGCTTGGCATGGCATGGCACGGCATGGCATTGGCGTCGCTTGGCTTGGGCCGGGCTCATGGCGTGGCGTTACAGCATATAATTTTTTAACTTTACTTTATGGACATTAAAGTTATAAAATTTAAAATGTCAATTAAAAAATAAAAATAGAAGACCTACTCTTTTATACTATTGTATAATAGTACTCTAATAATAATTGTTAGCAGTACATCGCAGACTACGCCCTGTATTAGTTTAGTCGTTTCAATCCATGCTAAGGATGTCTGGAAGATATCGTTGTTAGCGATAAGACCGACAATGTACCCATAGATTAAAGTTTATGTTCAAGCTATGTTACTTTTTAGTATACAATAAAGTTAATTTTATTATATTATATTCTATTGTATAATAGACTATGTCTATTGTACTACTGTATATAGTAACTGTATAATAGATGGAAACTTTTGAAAATCCCTGCGGGAGTGTCAGACAGTCTTCTTATCAATAAACGAGAAGCCACACTCGGTCAAATAAGTATTTAATATTTCATCCCTCGTCTTTGCGGAAAAGCTAATAGAATTCAATACATCGAAAAATAATAAAATCTTTATAATAAGATTAATCATAAAATCAGTTTGGTCTTCAAGCACATTCCTGGTTTTAATTATCTACTTTGGTGATATTATCAGCAGCTTTAAAACTAACAAAGTATTATTGAGGTTTGGATTATCTTGAGAAGTTCGTTACACAGCTCAAGATAGTCTAAGTCAAACAAATGCCTGATTTAGATTGACAAGATTAAACATCCAAATTTAATCTACACAATTTTCTCATTACCAGATCTATGAGACGACGCTGCTTTACTTAAATATACAGATACCGAGCTCATTGTTTGTATTTTTAAGGTTATATCCATTCACAAAAAAGAGCTTCCAACACATTTCCTTATTTTCACAAAAAGTAATCTTCTCGTCACAAACCACCATCCAGTTCCCAGCGTAGGTGGCGCAGATCTAACAATCAACATCACAACATGCAGAGCACACATAATAACAAAGCTCTGAAACAAAAGAACAATAAAACGAGCGAGACTCTACAAAGAGGTGTGTGAAGCCGTGTGAAGTTGGATCATGTGCTTTTTGAGGAACAAATATTCTTCGCTTGGGACAAATATGGGTTAAGTATTTATCCCCACGAGTATATTATGTAGAGAACTTTGTGTCCTAATTTTATAATTGTTTTGTTTGTTAAATGTAAAGAGGTGTGCCTGGTCTTTTATTTGGTTTTACGTACGTTTGTATACTACGAGTATACGGAAAACGTTAGTTGCCAACATTCTATGTTTATATAATTATAAAACAAAACATTCCAGCCTACCCACGGATGCAGAACTATAGATCTTAAATCAGTTTGATAGTGAAAGCGAATTTGCGCACAAATCACGTTTATTGGCAGCCCAGCTGCGAAAACAGCCGCAATGCGCGTACGCAAAGCAATCATGTGTGCGCATCAAAATGTATCTGGTGGGGATTATGGTTTCTAAACGGTAGAACTTCCTTACGAATTATAATTGAAAAGAAAATATACGTGTTAGTTGGCTATTTCAACATAACTAACTTTTTTCAACAAATTACTTTTGATTTCCTCGACTCGCTCGTTACACGGTTGACAGCTGACTCCATGCTAGCGCGACACACCAAAATAAAAACACACTTGCAAGAGTGCCCCGCGCCTCCGCGGTAAAAACAGTAAACTATTTATTGAAATCAGTATATACGATAAAAACAACCAAAACAATTGTTATAAAACTATAAGCTCCTGAAAAATTTGATTTAATATTACATGATATAAAATAGAGGAATTAATTGCTGCACAATTGTAAATGGAAATAAATGGATCGTAAGTATAGTAACGCAATCTTTAGATTTTTTTTCTTTCATTACTAACGTCAAATCTGCCACCATTGAAAAATTAGTTAAGAATTCAAACAACAAAATTCCAACATATTTTTAAAAGAAATATATGGACGTGTTTTGATTCTAAACTTTAAAGCATTTAAAAAATATAGTTGGTTTAATTTCGTAATCCTGAGAAAAATCGAATGTGATGGGATCAACAAACTCTATTTTATTTTGAGTAATTCTCACTGGCTATCCCTAATGTCTTTGCTTAAATTACGAGTTTATTTTGTTGTGAGCAAATCTAGCGTTAAAAGATACGCGTTCTGAACGCGTTTCGAATTGGTGCTGTAAATTTCCTATGCTTTGATCTATTTGGATCTCACAGCTGTATTGTATAAAAATATTGCTAGAAACTGGACAGGCCGATGAACAGCGAGCAGTTAGAAACACATTGAATTGTGAATGATAGTGATTTGGCATTGCATGCAAACTGCGGCTGATGAAACATGGCGTGACTGAGTGACGAGACTGAATGTATTACAGATCGGATCGTTAGAATTTGGTTTGTTTTATTGAGAAATATTTGTAATGGCTTGCAACAATGAAGTTTAGACACATAAACATACAGAAATAGAATTACAAATCATTATCATCATTTCAGAAGATAGACGTCCACTGTCACAAGTCTCGAGGTCTCAAGGGGAACCCTATTTTTAAACATAGGGTTCCCCTTGAGACCTCGAGACTTGTGCGTCTCGCTCTCATTTAACTCCCATGATCCTCGCCAGGTTATCAGTCCACCTTGTGAGAGGCCTACCAGCTCTGCATCTTCCGGTACACAATCACCACTCCAGAGCCTTTCGGCCCGACTATCATTCTGTTCTTTTAGCAATACTACCTACCCACTACCACTTAAGTTTGGTTTGGAATTACATGAACATAACTAATTTGGTTAGCCCTCGGCGCCACTTGTATCAAGATTGTTCAGAATTTTTTTTGACGTAACCCAACTGACACGTGTGGATGTACTCCGAGTAAACTTCTACCTAACCCTACGGGAACCATTAGCGTAATGTTATGTATGTAGTTCATTTTATCAGATGAAGGCCTCGTTTTGACAATAGACTTCGAGCCTTTGTTTGCTATATCATGATTTCGTAAAGATGAAAACATTGACATAGTTCATGCCATTACGCAATCCACAAGACGCGAGACTCAGACGAGAAACAGCCGTACAGACGGACACTCTTACTTTAGATTTTTTTAATTGTTATATGTCCGTGTCACGTTTATGTCACGCATCTCAATCTTGACCACGCCGTGTGAACAAAAAGACCTCGTCGCTTTGTTTCTTTATGTCGCTATACTGGAGAAGCGCTGCTTTGGTAGTACAAAACTTTTTTTACAAAAAAATGCAAGTGACTTAAAGTTATTTTGCATTTTTAGTTTATTTTTGAAGTCGGTTGTATTTCTTTGTAAAAAATATATATTTTTCTTTTTTTAGATGTGGTAGGTACACTCTAAAACTAAGTAAGTAGAGAGTAAGCGTTCGAGTAAGGTATCTTTTTTGTGATGGAAAAACATTAAACGACTATTCCCGCCTTGGGTGGGGCGAGAGGTCATGCCTGTTTTTTACTGACTAAAATGCCCGTAGGTATGTTCTTTAAGTAATGAGCCTGTAATTATCACATCATAAAACAAAGCTATGCGCTAATTATTATCCACAATAACTTTCAGTTATCATAAAAGAAAACTTAAAATCGAGTCATATTTGGGGAAGATGTCGATGAATAAGATACAAAAATTAATTGACTAGTTGGGAACCTCTTCAGTTTTTCGAAGTCGTTTAAAAGCAGCGGCAAAGCAACCCCTTCTGTATTTAGGTCTTATTCAGATCTGCGGAGGTTTGCCACCTTATAATTAGAAATTATACATCGTTCAGTCAATCTTTGTTTGAATTCCACTTTCCATAACACAAGCAGCCATTTTCTTTCAATAAAAAACGGCAGTCATTTCATAAAAAGTTTAGATTTTCCTTAAAATGTTCAATGAGGTGATTGTTATTTCCATAATGGTTGAAAGATAAAGCCGTTCTTTTATCTTTTTTTTCAAAGCTCATTTTTAATGTCTTTGTCGCCATTTCTTAGAATTATTTCTTTGATGATTTGGTTTCATATAGTCTGTCTTCTATTGAAAATTAAATTTATTGTTGTCTACTTGTCTATACAATTGTGTTAGATATTAAAGAATAAGTCTATATTTTTCTAAAGCGCCACAGCCATCTGTGACTCAAAAATGGAACTTATTTTTAACGGCTTCTGTAATGTTAGCAATATTGTTGATGTACGCTATCTTGAGTCAATACCTAAGAGTGCCGAAGAGCACGTTTCCACATACCCACATTTTTGTCGTAAATTGTTAAGAGCTTTTAAAAATCTATTTTATTTCAAAACATTTAAGCAGTGATTCTTTCTTATAAAAAAAAATACAACACATAAATTTTAATATAGAGTCTAGTTTATCAAATTTTATGACCAGAGAATTGACACCATTAAAACTGATTTAAAGGTTCAAATTCATTCTCTTTATCAGTTTTCAATATGGCTGACTCGTCCCTGAAATCTTCAATAACAGTTTTATAGTCACACCCCGGAAGCCATCAAACTGACAATGGCGAGAAAAGTCGTAAACTTAAATGTAGTATGTAGTAAGTTAATATCTTTGTAATGTAATCAGTACTTTACTATCCTTCAGCGTATGTAGGCCGAATTTAACTATTTCAAGCCTCTGCTATACAGAAAGCGGACATACAAGCCGAGGCGGTAGCGATTGTCTGTTTTTTTTTTATCTTAAGTAATGAAGTTACAGCAACGTGTTAAGCGCAGGCCACAGATAAACTATGCACTTAAAGCTTCACTTTAAATAAAAATGTAAAAAATCGTCCACTGGTCCGTATTGCTACGTATGAAAACCAACATAAACGTGGATGATAAAGAAAGGAACCACTCAGCTACCGTAGTAAATCTGTTCATTCACTTACCACGAAGCAGAGGATTGGTAAACTAGTGTAACAAACCCGAACGCATTATTACCTTGCCCTTGACTCGTTTAATTTGGGGTCGGTGCAACACATTTTTTACTTCCATTATGTCCTGTCACCCGTCACGCTATCAATAACTCCCAGATCTTTCATATCACTTCTCACACAATCCATCCATCTTTTATTTGGCATCTCCAACAATAAACCAGAACGGTTGATTATTTAGAATATTTTAGTAAAAGAACCGAGAGCTCTAGTCAAAATGTTTTCTTCCCCACTTTCTATATAGCAGAGGGTTTATAGCTCAACATAGGCTAGGAATTTATTATTATATTTTATTAGGAGGGATGTGAGACATAAAGCAGTTTTCCTGTAACGCCGGGAGAATCTGTGTCATGTGTTGTGGTTAGTCTGTAATGTCTCAATCAATTATGGTCGCTGATGCGTTTTAGATCGATTCCTGTGTTGTTTTCCTCTAGCGCACTGATTACATCTTAATTGTTTTGTTGTGTAGTTAGTACCTATCGGATGGTCGATAAGGGAGTTTACCTCATCAATGTTATTATATGATATGTAAGATTTTATCGAACAATTTCTGATGATAGTATTGAATATAGCCGTTTTTGATTTGCCGACTATGCAAACACTTCAAATGGATTTTTTAAGCCTTCCTTATAATCGGTTGCAAACCACAATATTGACTCTTCGTAAGCTTTTCGTGATTTTCGCGGTGATATCTTTTTTTTTATGTCTTTTCTATGTATTTAACATACCAGCAGGTATCCGACTTGTGCCTGTTCCTCGTCGACCTCTGCCCTGCAGTAGTACAATACGCGGGTGGTCTGAAAAGTTTCCGACCTCAATGTGAAGATAGCAGCACTCGTCAATAAAAGCTAGTAAATGTAGTTGTGCATGTTTTGGCTGTAAGTTACTCACCAAAGCTTCAGCCACTTTGGATGCGTAGTTGTTATTTGACAGTAATTTGAGTGAGATGCAGAAACTGAAATCCTGTTTCACCAAGTCAACGCACCCTCTGACAGAGATAGCGTTGGTGAAAATCTACGAATTAAGATTTGAACTACTTTATCATCCACATTACTCACCAGATGTAGCCCTTAAAAAAAAATCCAAAATTATTTTTGGTGTCTCATTTAATAATTGCACTCGGAAAATAGAGATTTTTGTCAAATGCAGAGGCAAACTTCATGAATAATTTTTGGCTAAGAAAAGAAAAACGCCAACTACCTACTATTTGAAAGAGTAAAAAAAAATTGTAAGAAAAAATATCTTCCATCTTTTTTAGGTCGGAACCTTTTAAGACCTACTCTGTAACTAACTTGGTGTCTAGACTTTATCTTCAATTATTCACCAAAGTAAACCTATCTATATCACGTTTTCAAAACAATCCAGCTTGATCCGCGCCGCACCGCAGCCGCCACGCGCCCGTCACGCTCCCGTCTCACTGCCGTCTCGCGGCCCAGATTGGATCTAATTCTAAGCTAGATATTTCCCCGCATTAATCACTTTTGAGTAAACACAGGCATTTGACAGATTACCGCCGACCTAGCGCGGACAGGCTGTGGCTAAAGTTGAAACCAACATGGATATTCTCGGAATTAATGGTTCTCAATATATACATTACAGAAGGTCCACTTTACATAAGCTACATAACGACGCATCCGATTCTGCACCGTTCGATCAAATCGAACCGAATCATGGCATATGTATGATCTATTTGCACACGAATCAATCAGTTGAGGTTGACTAAATAAATAAATTCACCTTTTTACCATTACTGTACTTAAGGTTTAAATAAATAATTATGTCTGTTTTTCTTACGACGTCGCATCAGTGGTGAATGATTTCAAGCCGCCGGCGCCCAATTAGATTCCCATTGGGGAAAAAGTTAAGGCGACTAGCCTTGATTTTTCAAAAGTAATTATATTTATTAAGGGGTTCCTTTAGTCAAGTTAATAGGTTTCTTCTAGGTAAGCGCTTTCCATCGTCGACTGCATCGTCGCTTTCCATCAGGTGAGATAGCGGTCAAGCGCGAAACTATCAACAATAAAAAAAGTCATTTAAAAAAAAAAACTGTTTTTTTAATTTATTTAGCAACCTTTTAAATCTGGCGAAAAGGAAAAACTGAAAAATTGGAATTAAAGTTAGGGGCTTCTACTCGTTATTTTATTTATTAGATAATACTGTTAAAATGATTAGTTCCTGCTGATTTTATGATACCATACCCTAAAAACTGCATCGTTTTTTATGCCTAAAGTGGAGCTTCTGCGGTTTTGTTTTATTACCAACCTGTAAATGCTTTAGACTACTGTTATGACGGCGGTATTTATGGATTTTTAACACATCATTATTCTGGCGAGATGTTTTCATAACCGGAACAAACATTACTTTGTACAGAGTTTGTATAGAATTTTCTCGATTGCAATTGTTTGTCGTCCATAGACAACTGTGTAACAAAGAGATAAAGTAACACGCTAATTTCAATCTCGATTTTCCTTATGAACGCAATAGGCTTGAGCGCTGAAGGTTTCAAGATAATATATGTACATAAACATAATTTTATAAAACTCACTTTAGCCAGCGGCGTCGCGTCGCCCCCGTAACACTTTGGACCCGCGCATCATTCCCTTAAACTTAGAGGATGAATTTAAGAAAATCTGTTTTTATTCTTTCTATTGCTACATTATAAAAGTGGTCCCTTTTTTAATGTAGGAATAGAAAGAACGCAATATTTCAGCGTTATTGTCCAAAGATTTTCTTAGCCTCCAGGGTCGCGATTCCGATTTCCAGCCACCGTTAGTAAGCATGGGACGAGCAATGGGTAGCTTACCGTCCAGCCGTCCGGTAACCGTCCGGACGTTCCACGCGCGCCTCAGGGTTGAAGCCTATTGAGGGGTTACGCTTCTGAAAGAAAAGCCCGGGGTCCTCTACTCAATAAAAGAAAACCTATCGACTCAAAACTTTTTAATTATTATTATTGATAAGCTCGCGTTTGATCACTACCTCGCCTGATAGTAATCGATTATGTGGTCGACGATGGAGCACGAAACTATTAAAAAAAATTGAGATAGAGTGAGAAGTTATTCAGTAAAACGTTTTGTGTTGTGTGTAGTAAAGGCTAACAGTTCGTTTGTCATTGTTGCAGATGTATCGCGGTGCCACATCGACAGCTCTCCAAATAATTGGTCGACACAAAATGTGAGTACAAAACTTATTTGTCCTCTTTTTTTAGTGTTTCCTGTTTCGTCCTTTGCCAATATCCAACTGCGGATGCCTTTCGACTTTTTTTCTGAGATAATTACAAAAGATTTAAGCAAACCAAATTTTTTATTTCTCTTTATCACATTGCTTTTGCAATTTTTTTTAAATTATTTAGACTTCAACTACCTTAAATTCGTTAGTAATTTATTTTGTTAAGATTTTATTGATAGTTGTAATCATTTATATTTTTCTGTTTTTTTTTTTTTAATGAGTAAAGCCTCTTTTTTTTTGTAATGTGATTGTGAGAGCATATACCCCACGAACTCTCAAATTACTTCCTATTACTTTTTTTTAATTATGATTTATGATATTCTACACTGTTCTTACATAATATCTATTAATATTGTAACTTTAATATACCAAACCGCAGAACATTAATTTGCTAATAAAAGGTGGGGTAATTTCTTACTATGAATTCGTGAAAATATAAATGGCTGATTAATGTATGTAGGTACGTATAGTCCTAGAAGAAGTAGAGAGTAGAGCTCTAGTCGTGTATGTTTAGTACGCTATTTAATTCTAGTTAAATACTAAAACAGCACTTCTATTTTTCCTTTTATTTTTGAGGTGGGAAATCGTCTAATGACTTCTCTCGCTCTAGGCGTGTCAGCTAGCTAAACTCACACCTATTTTCTTTCAGTTGTCCTTTGCATTCTAGGATCACGGTTTACCTTTTCATTAGGCGTCGGCCCGTTGACACACGGTTTCATTGACATCTACTTGAGGCGCGCACTATACGCCGTTGGCAACTCGGGCTCGGTCCGAACGGTGAGTTATACATCGCTCTTCGTCCACAAGCCCGCGCCTATGGCTCATTACCGGGAACGCGGCCTCAGCGGCTGGGGTGTGAGAATATCCGTTCCCTCGCGCGAGCGGCCATTTCCTTCACTAGCATTACTAAGCGATGGCAACTCTTCTACTTTATTAAGAACTAGCTGACCCGGAAAACTTCGTACCGCCTAATAGTTACCTTTTATCTAAGCTGTCAACTCTACCTACTCTACCCTACTCTACCCTACTCTACCCTACTCTACCCTACTCTACCCTACTCTACCCTACTCTACCCTACTCTACCCTACTCTACCCTACTCTACCCTACTCTACCCTACTCTACCCTACTCTACCCTACTCTACCCTACTCTACCCTACTCTACCCTACTCTACCCTACTCTACTCTACTCTACCCTACTCTACCCTACTCTACCATACCCTACTCTACCATACCCTACTCTACCCTACCGTACTCTACTCTACCCAACTCTACCCTACTCTACCCTACTCTACCCTACTCTACCCTACTCTACCCTACTCTACCCTACTCTACCCTACTCTACCCTACTCTACCCTACTCTACCCTACTCTACCCTACTCTACCCTACTCTACCCTACTCTACCCTACTCTACCCTACTCTACCCTACTCTACCCTACTCTACCCTACTCTACCCTACTCTACCCTACTCTACCCTACTCTACTCTACCATACCCTACTCTACCCTACCCTACTCTACCCTACCCTACTCTACCCTACCCTACTCTATTACCCTACTCTACCATACTCTAAGTTAAAAAAAAAAAATCTGGATATCCTATGTTCTTCTCCTGGTTCTTAGCTACCTCCCTACCAATTTTCAACCAAATCGGTTCAGTCGTTCTTGAGCAAAGAGATTTAAAGAGATACAATAGAGCGGCTATCAGGAGAAATGTCTTAGAAAAACTGTCATCCCATCTCTCAGTGACGCCATCTAGCTTTGAATAGCAATCACGCGAATTAAATTTGTCAAAATTTGTATAAATTAACTATTGCTCGGTAGGTGGCCAGGACCTTTACCACGATATGTTAAAATGTGAGTAGTACGAACGAAAAAGGATCAAACAGTTCGGTTTAGGTCGTAAAATAGATAACATTATGAGCTCGTGGTAGAAGCTTCATTGTGTGCCAGTGGCGTAGCTTGGGGAAGGGAGGGTGGTGGGGGCCATGGCCCTAGGCGGCATACGAAAGGAGGCGGCAGAGAGCGCTAAAAAAACTTAGATATTCGAAATTGCGAGCGCAACGTTACGTACTTGCCAAGCAAATTTTGATGTAATCCAAGTTCATTCTATGACGTACCAATGTCGGACCAAGCTCAACCATGACTTGGCACTGAGTGTGTTCACGCTAACGCGATTAAACAAGCGCATATCGACTTTGGGCCAACACTCGTATGCGCAAGGCGAGTGACGTGACTCTTAAGGTGTTGTGGAGGTCCCAGTTTGACCACATTGGCCGAATAGGGAACAAACCCCGTTGGTAGTAAAGCGTTTTGGTCCCTGGCAAACTCGAGTGCATCGAACTTCTGCCGTCCCTAACCTCCGCCACTGCTGAAACCCGACGGGTCCCTGGCTCACACCGCTGGGGAGAAAGCAAACTTAATTGCCCCTCTTATTGCGGAATCTTCGCGTCTGAATTACGGTGACGCACCGCCCCTGTTTCTCCTGATAGGTACGTGACGAGTATGTCAGATATTCGTATCCATCAGAAAGACGTACGTAAGAATAAAGCTAGTGGCCCCGACGGGATACCTGCAGTCGTTATTAATACTGGTGTTCTTAAACATAATAAACAACAAAGGGCGGCGTATTTCTGGTCGATCCCAAGCGGCGAAAACCCACGCTACGCCACTGGTGTGTGCTAGGTAAGGTTAAACTTTTCAGCAATAGATGGCGCTATCATAAAATCAGCAAATGTTCTAGAACTATTCATGGAAATTGTTGAATTTTAATTAATTACTGCGTAAATACCAAGAATATTTACAAAATAAACCGAAGTTAGGTCCAATAATTTTACCATAACAAGATTTACAATAGCGTAATGCGCAACTCAGCACATTTTCTCAGAAAATGATTTTCTTTTAGTGCCTAAAGCGGATACAAACACGACTTGACGTTTAGGGGTGTCATACTAGACTGAGCGACTTGTTACTACCAAGTAACAAGTATCGGTTTAGACTTTTGTTCGCTATGTCCTGTCTATTGGTAGTATATATTTAATGTCTTTGTTCTTGAGTTATAAATAGTGTAACTAACACGACTTTCTTTTATATCACTACATAGTATAAAACGAAGTCGCTTTCTCTGTCCCTATGTCCCTTTGTATGCTTAAATCTTTGAAACTACGCAACGGATTTTGATGCGGTTTTTTTTAATAGATAGAGTGATTCAAGAGGAAGGTTTATATGTATAATAACATCCATTAAATAGTGGAGAAGTACTGTTATTTTTGAGGTTTCTAATGTGATGTCGTAAATAATTACATTTTTTCCGCTTACATTGCAAACGCAGGCTGAACCCTACAAGTTTTATCAAAATAATGTACTAAGTATTATACACATTGAAAAGGTCTACAGAAAAGTCCGTGATGGTATATGTCTATCTCCTATGGATAACCCACAATAACTTTTTTTTGTCATTTACTTTTTACGACACATAATGGCTAATTTTCGAAGCGATTTTAACCAATACAGCATTAATCCTTAACCAATTAAATACCTTGAATACATTGTTCATTTAATATAGATCTATATGGCCCTTTACACCGTATGATTTAAGTGAATATTTTCGAAGATATTACAGATTTAAAAATTGCGGGACGTAGCGTTTGCGGCGGTACCGGCCGGCCGCCCGGTGCGGCAAGAGCATTGCACCCGTGCGAAGCCGGGGCGGGTCGCTAGTATATAGATATATGTAACACACAGTAAACTGTAACTGTGGTTTAAAAGAAGAAAAAAAAAGACAGGGAAAAGATACCTAGCTGAAAAATTAAAATTTATTGAAAGGTCCAACTTTCCGTGATAAATCAGAACTTCTCATAGTTTTAATACTTTGTATTTTCTCCATGAGCCGAGGGGCTCAGCCTACGTTTATATACTCGTATCAGTAATAATTATAAAGTAGATAATAATAATTACTTTATTTCAAGTTTGCACTCATAGAATGGTTAGTAACAATATTAACTTAAAACTATGTTAGTAGCTATTAAAACTCAAAAATAAATTAAATAAATTACATTATGTTAAAATGTCCCTTAATAAAATGTCATTGATCAAAATAAATTAAAATAGTATAAACAACAATTTAAATGTCATGGAGTGATAATAAAATAAACATGTCACTAAATTAAATGTCATTAAAATAAAATGGTAAAAGTAAATCAGAACATAACTCCCTATAAGTTAAGTTATTATAAACAGATAGTCATTAACTCTAAAATTTTAATAATAACGATAATAAAACCTTTGTTTGTGGCTTTCTAATAATTGTGATGTATATTTTTGGATATTCTGTCAGTTCACCAAAAATTAGTTTACAAATTTTCATTTCACCACCAACGATTGGCAAAAACTTGGCTCGCTATTTCATCATTATACAACAAGTTTTCCAAACGATTTTCTTATCAAACCAGTCACTGGATAAAATTTTGTTTAATAATGTGTCATTGACAAACACAAAACGTCTCATAAAACGACGTTTGGAATATATTACATTTTGTAAATGTTTAGTAGGCCTCCCGGAACACAGTATTTTCACTTTCGTTTGGTGTATCATCTTGGTTCGGTTAGGTTAAAAATCGCGCTGAATTAGACCTGGATAAAATAGTGACCATTAGAACGCGATAGCGAGCGACCGACGCGATCATATGGATATGGAGGTTAGGTTAGAACAGTGACCATTAAAGCGCGAAGGCGAGCAAGCGAAGCGAGTGTGCCGCGGTAGCGCCCGCCGAGCGTCAGATCCCCTTCTTTTGCTTGTGAATTATTTTGGTTAAGTTAATTCATTAAACGCCAAGCGAACGCAAAAAAATACCTTCATCATTATAAAATGATATTTAGTATAAAAGTATTTTTTACCAAAATAAGCAAAATATTAAATGAAAAATGTACAAAATATGATTTAATAGCATCTGAATCATTTATCAAGAGAAGCATATGCCAAAAATAGTTTGTAAAATGAAACATTGCGGAACGAATCGTTTGTGAAATAAATAGTGTATTAAACGTTGGTTGTCAACTCAAAATTTGTCAATGGAGTTTTGGTGAAACATTAGTGAACCATATTTTTGGTGTCATAAATTAGAAGTGCTATTGTAATGAAAATTAAATAGTGAACCAACCGATAAATAAACCTAGAAAATGTTATATTTTCACGAATTCTTCTAAAATATTATTTTAAGAAACTATCACACAATTTATATGACTTGGAATTTTTGCAGCTTAGTGTTAGATATCTGTCCGTTTCATGACGCAGGTCTATCCCACGATCTTTCTATCATCTTTCTCCATTCCGAATATATTTCAGTAGAACGTAATAATACAACGCGTCAATCATTTTATCAGACTGCTGCTTTTAACCGGAACCCGGGAATATGTGAAATAAATATTCTCTGCAAATACCGATAAATCATGCCGATGTAAAAATAATGAGAGAAGCTGTGTGCCGTGCATGTGGACTCTCGATATTGCATTCAGGACAATTGTGGACATTTCATTATGAGAACGTCGTATTGGATTTTTTTTTTACAAAGTTCAGTAATTTAATTCTTCTATTCAAACATTTTTACAAATATATTTTAAATTGCTGCTATCATTATTCAATGTGTTTCATTATGAGTTTCGCAATAAAAATGGATTACGTTTCACTGTTATCTATTCCTTTATTATTACCAAATACGTGTAATGTCTCTGAAATGTATATGTCGGCCACGCCAGTAACCCGAGCACACAACAGACACGTTCTGATTACATCCATACCTTGCCACAAACATATCCCGACATCAGTCGTCATCACTTGTTGCACTTGAATCGTGCTAATCTATTTTTTTTTAATTTTCAGGTAAATATCGTCTACGCGAAGCTACTTCTGTTTCCGTCACAATGGAGCTGGAAGACGTGGAAATGTTACGCGATGGCAACTACTCTTACTTCGAAAACGGCACGTACAACGGAACGTTCGAGAACTGCCCTAACATCAACCTGCCGGTGGTGTACGTGGTGACGCAGGTACTGTACGCGCTGGTGTGCGTGGTGGGACTCCTGGGCAATACGCTAGTTATCTACGTCGTGCTGCGCTACTCCAAGATGCAGACCGTTACCAACATGTACATCGTGAACCTGGCCATTGCAGACGAATGTTTCCTCATCGGCATACCGTTCCTCATCACCACCATGTCGTTGCGATCCTGGCCATTTGGACGCTTTATGTGCAAAGCGTATATGATATCCACCGGCATCAATCAGTTCACCAGCTCCATATTCCTGTGTATCATGAGTGCGGACCGGTACATAGCTGTGTGTCACCCAATAGCGGCGCCGCGACTTCGGACGCCGTTCGTCTCGCGCGTGGTGTCGGCTGCGGCATGGACGGCATCGGCTCTGGTGATGACACCTATCTTTATGTACACGACGCTGATACACAACGATAACGGTGTCTCATGCAACATCGTGTGGCCCGAGCGAGAGTTCAACAAAGGCCAGACGTCTTTCACGCTGTACTCCTTCGCTCTCGGTTTCGCCGCCCCTCTCACTCTTATCTTTGTGTTCTACTGCCTCGTCATCCGTAAGCTGAAGACTGTTGGCCCCAAGAACAAGTCTAAGGAGAAGAAGCGATCCCACAGGAAAGTGACCAAATTAGTTTTGACTGTGATTGCGGTGTACGTGTTGTGTTGGCTGCCATACTGGGCGTTCCAAGTGGCGCTCATATACTCTCCACCGAACGAGTGCGCTAGCCGCATCACTATCACAGTGTTCCTGGTGGCCGCTTGCTTCAGCTACAGCAACTCGGCCATGAATCCGATACTTTACGCTTTCCTTTCTGACAATTTCAAGAAGAGTTTTCTGAAGGCTTGTACTTGCGCAGCCGGAAAAGATGTGAACGCGACTCTGCATGTGGAGAACAGTGTCATTCCGCGAAAGAGAGGAGGTGGAGCAGCGCGAGCGCAGCTGCGGGTGGCGGAGTCTCGTGGGGGTCTGTCGGTGGGCGGCGGCGTGGGGGGGTCGCGCTCGGAGGCGTCCACGGTGCTGACGTCGAAGTCCGTGGCAGCGAGCGATGCGCTGCCGCTGGAGGCGCGGCCCACCACGCTGGCGCCGCTCATAGCGCCCAACGGCCTGTCGCACACGAAGCTCTGAGTGCGGGCCTCTCGCCGGCGCCGCGAGGCCTCCAGCATGCTGGAGGAGGACACGCTGATCGTGTCCATCGACTAGGTAGATAGACTGTCGGGTCGCCGGCGGCCGCGGAGACCTGAGCCCTGTCTCTCGGCCGCCGACCTGCCCCAGGGTCCAGTTTTGTACGGTTCAAGTTTTTAATATTAGGTACGTGTAAAGTGTGCAGTATGGATGTTGATAAGTGATGAACCTGTTTTGTTTCTGTATAAAGTCAAAATTGTATGGAGTCGATTCGGCCTAGGGTTGTAACGATGAATTTACTAAAATGTAATTTTTTATCGCATAGCGAATGTAAGGTTACTGTTTGTATACTGTGTAATTAAGATGTAAAAATTTGTACATATCGTGTAAATATTCGTAAATTGTCATAATGTCACAGTTGTAATAAAATTACGTTCGTGAAAATGTGTTGCTTTATTTACATCCATTCTGAACCTTATGCCTCTCATCATAGGATACTAGTTCCACTTTTGTGTTGAGACAAGGAGTTGATATGAATAAACGACGCTATTTGGGAAATAGTCTGACATTTGGAGGCCGTTGTGAACACTCAGTTTATAGCTTAGTTTCAACCGCTCGTTTAGTTTGAACGACCTGAATATAGATAGAATACTAAATTATGACTGATAATCTAGGTTTACTGCCTACTAACGGACGGCTCTGCGCTATTAACAACAGCAAAATCTAGAAACATTTTCTCTCTTATGTTACGGCCACACTACCTTACCGTCTACCGGGTTGTTACCGCAATAATTATAGCATTTAATTACCGTATAAATTACTGCGTATGGTTACACTAGAGTTTACTTAGTTAAGTCAATAAATTAGGTGGTAAAAATTTAATTTTTTTAAGATTGAGGTTTAAACTGCAGCTGTGGGTAATGTATGTAGAAAAATTTAAAAGTGGAAAAGTGAGATTTTGTTCCACTTTCTCATTTATTACTATTTAATAATTCCAAAAATTCGACCGCTTATTCATTTGATCACTTCATGTCGGTCGATATGCGTCGTCATTGAGCTCAGGTTGCACACTGGACAAACAGTAGTATAGCCATAAACGCATTAATTACTGAGGTAATCTTTTTTGATGTGCAAAAAAAACCGTCGCCGGAGCTATTGTCTACTGTCATTTGCCGTATTGATTGGCATTGTAAAATTATGGCCGTAAGGCGTTATTGAAGTTATGGCAATAATTATTGGCATATCACGGTAGTATGGCCGTAACATTAAACCACTACAACAGCAATCTCATAGTAAGTGTGAAATAATAATTATGAAATTAATGAATATGAACAGAATAGCTTGGCTATATCTACACTATCTACATCTACACTAACATCTACACTAATTATAATAAAGAGGTAAAGTTTGTTTTTTTGTTTGTAGGAGGTAATCTCTGAAAGTACTGGTCCGATTGCTAAAACTTTTTCACCGATAGAAAGTGACTTTAAAATATAACTCTCACGTTTAGGAAAATACTTTACGAGAAGCACATGGTCTACATATGCTCTTGAAAAATGATATCGGCGGCATGCATGCACCACCCACTGAAGTCTCAGATAATCTATCCGCATACAAAGTACACTCGACGAACATTTACAAATGAATGTTGACCAGCTCTGGCCAACTCTTCACGCCAACATAAATCAGATGTTAAAACGAACACGTACAAAAATATACGCTATTATTACTGGCTCCGTCCACGCCTGCGTTGAGAAACTTCGCCAGAACACACAAGAGGGCAAGAATAACGCTTTCCGACTGAGTTTGTGAATGTATTGTGTGTGGAGATATGACACAGAACAGAAACAGTAGGCTCATTTGAACTCGGCGTCCTGGAGTGCATAAACGGATCACGAACGACGGTGGCGAGTCACTCAGGTGCAGAACCCACAGTAATCTACAGAAATATCGTAAATAGGTAAAGTTTTTTTTTTTTTGTTTTGATGAGGTAATCCCTGAAAGTACTGGTTCGATTGCTAAAACTCTTTCACTGACAGAAAGCTGCTTTATTTCTGAGTGACATAGGCTATATTTTATGTACGGGGATATAGTAATGGCATATGATAATTCTGTAATGCTAAATCAAAAAAAATATTATACAATCTGCGTGTTTCATTTGTTGGTTCTTCAACAACAGTTACATGGATTTTTACATTTTACACATTATTTTGTGCTGAAAGTCGAACCTTGGAGAACTTATTTATATTTCTTCTCACCGCACTGGGATTATGTTTAATTCTTACTCAGTTTCTGCCATAAAACTCTAGAATGTGCTTCCTTTTCCCTAAATTTTCCTTTAAACGTAAAATTCAAAACTTCTAAACTAACTACCACTTAAACTCCTCTCAACTTAGTTTGGTAGTCACAATTATTACATTTTTAGTTCTGTTAATTATAAAGTTTGATACTTACCTTAGTATCTTTTTGTTAGTTTACTGGCTTTGCTCCCGTGGAAATTGATTCTTGCTATTATGAGACAATTCCAATTATAAAGAAAAGGCAATATTATTTTAACAAATATAATGAATGATTCCCTCTCCAAGAGAGGAGGCCTGTGTCCTAGCAGTGAGAACGTTAAAAAGGCTGATGATGATGAATAAGTGATTACTACGGTAACATAGTGAAACGTTTTTGTACCAAAGACGAAGAACATACGTGCTAGAGTGGGTGCGTAGAGCTTTTTAACGTGGGGGCAAACGTTGATAATGAATGTTGCCCCCTTAAAGCGAATTACAGACGTTTTAGGGAATTACAAGTACTACCACCGTGCACTAGCTTCTGACGTTTTATAAGTGCCCATGTAAACCTATGTGAAATAAAAAACTTTTGACTTTGCCACCACTGTCCACTATACTAAACAAAATAATCTATAAGAACTAAAATGATAAAAAAAAAGCATAAAGAATCAAATGTGTTGGTAAGGAGTGTTAGGATTGGAACCTCTATATCTTCCTGTTATGTGTCTCATCCTTCCGGATTATGACCTCGTTTCGCCACCAAAGTATATCCGGAAAGATTTTTTGTAAATAATAATGTTATTTTTCCAAAGGATTAGAGACTCTTTATTATTTTAAGTTGGTTTGGCAAGAGTTATAAATCTTAACACATTTCTGGTTTATTATGAAGGAGTAATTAAAATATTTCTGCAACTGGCAGGAAAATTAATCATAGGTACATTGGTGTAGCTGGCGAGGTTCCTACAGAACCCAGGAGTTTAAAATACATATGATTGCAATATTTCAGCTCAATCGAAAACCGGAAAGCGGATTCAATTTAACTTGATAAATTTAATTACAGACAGATGGACAGACAGCGGGAGAGGTGAAAATAAAATAAAAGTTTGTTGTAAATTCATTTAACTTGGTTTAATTCTATAAAATGGTAATTACGAAGCCGTGAAGTACGACGACGTGGGTTGATGTAAAGTTTAAAACTACTCGCTACTTTCCATACTTTACTAGACTAAACTATTATCTTTAATACCTCAGCCAAAACAGAAAATTTAAGATAATCACGGAGTTAATTGTCAGAGTAAGTTCACAAAGTTTCTGTGAAGATCATTAGTATTCACAAAAGAGCTGTCGGTAATTGATGAATGTTTTAGCTAGGCGAAGTGGTCGCTTGGGGAAAAGTGTTGATTTTGTGAATTCGTTATCTTTGGCTAGGTAAGGCAGTTGATGAAGGGGTCCAAATTAGACGTCGTGACTTTTTTATTATCAGGAACCTTCAATTGAGTTTATTCAACAAACAATTGTTAACGTTATTAGTTTAGAAAACTCCGTTGCAGTATTGATTGTAATTATAAATTCAAACTTCTGAGGCAAACAAAAGCCGCGTAATAATGTGTGTATTTTGAGAAATAAAGACTATCCTAGAATCAACAAAATGTGTAGTATTTTTTGACCCAAAGGTTGAATAGTACAAAATAGGTACATAAAGTAAAGAGCTATCCCAGTCTTACAATACTTTCCTGTAGGGGCAACTGTAAATAAAATCAGGATTGGACTCCTAAGCAGACAGGTGGTGATCACAATTTGATCAATCGAAATAGGACGGTACTTCAATTTATTTGCAAATTATTAGGGCCGATTTGAATTGAATATTCCTAACATGCTAAACAAAAATTTGGCAATTTTTCCCAAATTTTGACTGGTTTTCAGGCTATAGGGTTTGAGAAATACTCAACTTCAAATGCTTAAATCAGAAATGGGGGGTTTACTAAATAGTACGCATGCTCATAGTCACTATACTACCACTAAAGCAAAAATCTATGTCACCGAATGAATCACCTCTACAAGGAGCATGTAAGGACGAATGTCCCATCGTGTAGGAACGCAGTGCCTATCGCAAGAATCCACTTAAATTCCACTCGTTAGGAACCCACTCCCCAATGACATAAATCTTCGGCCAAACCATAAATAATAGGGGTACAGAATATGTGGGTCTATGGTAATATACAGGGTGCATATTTGAGCCCAAATAGGTGGTTGGAATATTTGAATTTCGAAGTGAATTACTTGAACGGATTGTTGGCAGACATCTTTTTTAAGTTTTTATTTTGGTGTTTTTTTTTTTTTTTTTTTATGGTGGGAAAAATCATGCATTGACATCCCCCGCCCTTGGGCGGAGCGGGAGATAGTGTCAGACTCTTACTGACTAAAAGACCCACCCCGTTCCTTCTAGCCTTCATACCGGGGCTCGAGCGCCCTTTCGGATAACCCTGGCCCCAGTAGGCTTCGACCCGGCTGGGTCCCTGCTGTTGCTGACAACTCCTTGAGGCGCGCGGGAACAGTGCGCGCCGTCGACGACATGGGCTTGGTCCGGACAGTTACCGGACGGCCGGACAGCGAGCTACCCATTGCTCACTGTCCGCAAGCCCGCGTCTACGTTGGCCGGAAATCGGGATCAGAATCCCGGCGACGGCGGCGGCGATAACGCCGTTGCCTGATGCGTTCGGCCTCCTCCTTTGCAAGCATTACTGCTTCACAGAAGTCGGCGACCGCCTGCCACTCCTCCTCGCTCCGGACCATGGCCTCAACCAAGGCCCGGCGCGAGAGGTCTCCGCCGCCGATCGCCCCCACGAGGGCACGGCGATGCTCCGCCCAAGCAGGGCACACCTCGACTGTGTGCTCCACCGTGTCCTCCGGGCGTTCCGCACAGTGGCGACACCCGGGCGTCACTTCCGCATGAATCCGGTGTAGGAAACTCCCGAACGAACCATGTCCGGTGAGGACCTGCGTCATGCGGAAGGTAAGGACGCCGTGAGGCCTTTCCAGCCACGCCTCAAAGAGGGGACTTACCGTTATTTTGGTGTTTGTATTAGAGGTTTGTGTTGGGTGTTAGTGAACTTAGAGGGACCTTCCCGACCCATCTATCGGCAACCTGATCATGGTTGGTAAACCTTGTTGGTTCATTCACCGCAATCCACCGCTATGTTTGATAAAGACTCAATGCGGAAAAGAGAGGTAACACCTGAACACTCTATTGGCATTCAATAATTCCGTCATACACTCGAAAATTTATAAAACTTGTACCAGGAAATATGAGTTTTTTTAAAACCGTATAAGGTTTAGAAAAAAATTACATCATTCATAATCTTGCATCAGATATGCAATGCTGCTGTATTTACATTTTCTTTAATTTTATGAGTACACGATGAAGGACCAAAGCTCACTCAAGATAGTAGATTCTTAGAAGTCTTCACTGGATTATTCTTACTCAAATTTAGGATTTGATTTCAATAGAAACCTAGATAATATCCACTAGATTTTTTTTTTGATATCTTTGGAAGTTGTGAATAATACCATCATACACACGTAAGAGCTCATATGCAAATGTACCTCAGGAAGGACGCTCAAATCTATAGCAGATTGTCAGTGGTACAGAATTTTTAGAGTAAACACGTAAAATTTTAGCACGTTGTAGCTAATTAAATGACACTTTATTGAACACTTTTAGTTTTCAACCTATAAAATGTATCTGATGAACAGGATACATTACGTGGAACTCTTAGATTACTACGCTCGTTTTTTTTTTCAATTTCTCCTCCGGTATGTTGGCTGACAGACATAAATCAATTACTAAAATTAAATGATCTACTGGAAAATATTTAGGATTTGTGGGGAACTTAACTAGGAAGAAGCCTATCCGTACGAGACATGATGAGAACCTGGCGGATATGATCGCAATTGAGATCATCCAGCGACCAGCTGGATGGTTTCAGTTCATCTATTCACTTAAGACACCAAATCAGATTCAGAATATCCTATTAAGCTTGTCCGGGTCTAAAACTCACCCTGTTTAAGCAAAGTGATACTTATCTTTATGTTAATAACAATATTGGACCGCCTGTATACTCGCATAGTTTTGCTAAACAGAGCCCTTAAAGGCCCCTTCTTTTGCATGATAAAGAAAATAAATATAAGTACGAGTAGATGTTATCAAAGAAAGGGTTTCTAGAAGTATGCAGTAAGCGGTTGCCGTTTACATATTTTACTGCTTAACGAACAAAGGGAATAAAAATAATGTAAACGGATCAAAAAATCTAAAACGCAAGAGATTTTTTCAATAAGAAAGCGTCTTAGAGACGTTACTTAGAGAGTTCTAAATCTCTTTAAAGTTTATGACACCGAGGTCTCCTGTACGTGCGCGTTTGGTCGTCAATATTATGATGCTTTACGATATAGCCGCGCTATAAAGAACGCCATGGCTTCCTATCGTATTGGAAATACTGCAAATACTTCATCAATATATCGAAACGAGGTTAGCGTGAACATACGTTTTATATTTTATGGACACGTCCTACTTTCCACAGGAGTTTGAAAACTCCTGGTCAGGCAATGTTTTTTAATATTTTTGCCATGGTGAATCGGTATGTATAAAGTTTAGATCTGTTTGGACTATGGAATCCATAGATAGATACACCTATACATAGGCTGTCTGGAAAGGCGACACGAAAAGCTGGGGTGAAGGGGTGTAACTTTATATCGGCCTCCTACTGGCTAAAGCCACACACGGCTGTGCTCTACAAATAATAAAACAGATTCTGTATCAGCCCTAAAAAAAAAAAGTGTGTGAGTGAATTCCTTCACTTCGTACATTGTTTTCTGAGGGTACGTGACTATAGGTATGGTAGCACATGTAAATACAAAATGTCCCTATACTCATCCAAGACCAATGAACCTAACGTATCCATCAAAATTCTTACAAAAATGCCACTCACGCACTTTCCTCACAACCTGCGCACAACGGGACCCCAGCGTCGCTACATAGTTTGGTGACTGGTGATCAATCACCGGCTGACAAGCGGCGGGTAGCGGACAGCACAGCAATGGCGCGCAATGAATATGCAAAAACATGAAACTGTCGCAAGCGACTAACTGACGTGTTACATGATTTTGTATGGGAAGGCAATTTTATTTATAAATATCTTTACACTTCGCTTTTTGAAGAGGAGTGTTGCTAATGAGTTTAGCTGGTATTTGGAAGTTTGACATCTTGTCAGCGAGTAAGACGCGAGGTACTTACATGGCATTTATGTAAATTAATTACCAGTTTATGACACGAAATGTCAATGTTTTAAATCAAAAGAGTAAACATTGAGTTTTCTTGCCAGTTTTTTTTGTTTGCTATGTAGGAAATGGCCAATTGGAATCGTGTACTTACTTTTGATGTTTTATAAGTAGGTACCCATGAAAAACTATGAAGAAATAAAAACATTTTTAATTTGAAGCTAATTTGGTCCAGTCAGTATGTGTACATTCTGGCGGTGCTATTCAGGGACCTATTGGGCGGCTTCATTCAAATTAGTGGTGGTGCACGCTGAGCAGAAAAGTGACAACATATCTTGCGATAGGGCTCTACACTAGTTCCTAGACCCCTATCGCGCTTAACTATTTTTATTCTGTTATTACATGTCAATGCCATATACCTACTCTATCCTCTCTTTTTTTTACTCTTTTTTTTGAAGGTTTCAAAGTTTAATTTTCTATTTTAGATTTTTTTCCTTTTTTATTTTTATATATACAGATACAATTGTATCTGTGTTTTTTTTTTCTCCCCCCTTGTATATTTAATTTTTTTGTAGTAATTTTTAATAATTAATATTATATCTAGCATGGTGTAAGCTGTGCATACCTATAATAGGCATGCACACCAGTGCCTTGTTTTTAATATTATTTTTACAAAATCATGTATGTAATGCTGTTGGTGTGCCAATAAATAAATAAACTATGTAATGGGAAGTACGTAATTTCTGCCAAGTGATGATGCCAGGTGTTTTTTTATTTACTCCTTCTTTTTCAAAATTGGTTCATAACGTTGCAAAAGCGCCAATTTATGAAAAATAAATAGAAAAACAAGGCATGTTACACAATATAATGGTCTAGAATTTCGGCAGTTAAATGGTATATGATGGAAATATCGACGTGATAAAAATGTCAATAGCTCAAAATAATGGCGGCCAGCTATGTGAATGTATAAACACTAAAACAATTAATTTCCTCAAGAAGAATGTTCTGGGGCGCGTCTATTTCGAAGGAATGCGAACAGATAAATCGTCTATTTCGTAACATTGCTTAGCAAAATAATTTAAGCCAAATAACTTGTTGTTTTGTCAGTACGAATTTGGTATTTTCATCTCAGTTAAGAGTACCTATCCATTATTAATCGTTTCTGGAATGTCGCCATCTTTTAGCTCGTGATATAAAATTTTGACGGTATTGAAGGAAAGAAGTACAAGAGATGTTTCACTTGTGAAAGCAATATTTAAAAGTCGTAGTAGATAGAGTTCTGCAGTATCTGTCTCCTCCCTTATTTTTCTATAAAAATGTTGCCCATACTAGGAACTATACATGTATCGTGCCTGCGTTTGCAAATATTTAAGGTAAGTTTAGACATGGTTTTTTTTTTCGATGGGAAAAATCATCCTATGACAACTCCCGCTCTTGGGCGGAGCGGGAGATAGTGTCAGACTGTTACTGACTAAAAAACCCATCCCGTTCCTTCAAGCCTTCATACCGGGTCCGAGCGCCCTTTCGGATAACCCTGGCCCCAGTAGGCTTCGACCCGGTTGTCCCCTGCTGTTGCTTAAAACTCCTTGAGGCGCGCGCCGTCGACCAATCCGCGAGGATTGTAAGTGTCCAGACAGGCGTGATGCATGTGCGGAGTGAGGTAGGGTGACAGCCGCTTCATTCTAACAATGGAAGTCGCAGAAGCAAAATGTGTTTGCAATATTGGGTGCATTCAATTTGATATGATCAGCTGACTTATTTAAAAAAAAGCTAAGATATCCTTATAATAAGCTCGTGCAACTAAATCGCACGGTTTAAATTCGCGCGGATTCTGCCATGCCTGAACTAGCACTTAAACTCACATAATAAATAAGGCACCCAGATCCAAAACAAGTATCTGTCGGCCATACTAATGTTTGTTACATGCGGGAATCGAAACCCTATGGGAAAATTGCGTGAGTTTATTTGTGTATGTACGACAAATGTATCTTGTGATAGGTAGAATTGAAACCATTAAATAAAATCATTAAAAAAAACTCAACTAACAGCAAACGCATACTAATGAGTATCAATTTATTAAATTGAATAACAACATTATTAAAATACCTACCTAATAACGTTTCAAATTATGATAGACATGGCAGCATATCATAATTTGAAGCGCTCACAAAAACAATTATTATAATAAGCTTAGAATAATATAGAAAGCTTTATAATGAAGTCTAGCACAATAATGCCAAAATTTTGAATTCTTAAACAAAAGTGATTATACGAAATAGCGAAGCATTGAAAACGTGGGCGCTACTTTGGAAGTAGCATGCATATTCAAACGAACTAAATATATGAGAGCGGATTAGCTCGCAACTTTCACGTCTCAGAGCGGATCGGGCCGCCATTTTAATTTAACTGAACCGCTTGAAGTACTCATATGTGATTGAGAGAGATTTATGTTTCAAAAGCTGTCAAACTTTTGTTTTATGAAGATTAGCGACGTGTTGAGAATGTGAGATAAGGTGTAGAAATGCGAGATTTAATTCGACAGCATTTTCAGTATGAAATAAGTTACTTTTAATCTTCAAGTCGGAGTTTTGTACAAATTAGTCTGTCTTTAAAGAGGTATAATCTAAGAGTCTTATAGATATATTTAACTACTACTGCTGTTAGGTTTATTTAGCTCCAATAACTACTTAGAAGCTGGAATTAGTTTCGCCTCGCTGCTGCACTGACCCAATTAGATCGGATTCGAAACAAGTACATCCGCGGCGGCTGTACGTGACGTTACATTACCTCGGCTGCAGTTGCTCTGGTCAACTCTTACTTGTATTATAAGCAGAGCTCTGGAACACCTTCAATTAGATCGGATTCGAAACAAGTACATCCGCGGCGGCTGTACGTGACGTTACATTACCTCGGCTGCAGTTGCTCTGGTCAACTCTTACTTGTATTATAAGCAGAGCTCTGGAACACCTTCAATTAGATCGGATTCGAAACAAGTACATCCGCGGCGGCTGTACGTGACGTTACATTACCTCGGCTGCAGTTGCTCTGGTCAACTCTTACTTGTATTATAAGCAGAGCTCTGGAACACCTTCAATTAGATCGGATTCGAAACAAGTACATCCGCGGCGGCTGTACGTGACGTTACATTACCTCGGCTGCAGTTGCTCTGGTCAATTCTTACTTGTATTATAAGCAGAGCTCTGGAACACCTTCAATTTATGGAATGTTACGTCATTTTTGTGCAACTAATTGTCTTGTTGATCTAGTGATTGCTAATTTTATTTTTTTATTTTATTTGAAGGCCAAATAATAGTTACATGTTATGTAATACAAACGGATTATTAGAAAAATAGGTAAACATATCATCCACACTATTTTCTTACCGAGTACATCAGAGAGACGGAGGCCTTCGCCCAGTAGAGTAACATAAATGGGCGAACTAACTAAACAAATAAATGAAACACGGAAACTGATTTTAATTAGACGGGACTTAAACGTTACTGTTGAAGGATCATCATCATCGTCATCATCAGCCTTTTAAATGTTCCCACGGCTGGGACTCAGGCCTCTTCTCTAGAAGAAAGAATGGGCCGTAATCCACCACGCGAGCCCAGTGCGGGAATGTCACATGTCTTCGAATTTTTGGTTCTAGGGCATGCCGGTTTCCTCACGATGTTTTCCTTCACCGTTTTGAGAGCAGTGGTAATGAAATAAATTACACAAAGTAATGCGCCTGGCAAGGTTGAACCCGCGACCTACAAGTTGTAAGTCGGACCCATTACCACTCGGCCACCAATGCTCTGTTGAAGGAACGTTGTAGGTAGGTACTAAAGAAACCGAAAAGCTCTAACTCGAGGTGTAAGGTCTTAATTTTGTTTTCTGGTGGAAAATCATTAAATTACTTCTCCCGCTCTAGTGTGGAGCGAGGGAGTATGCCAGACTTTTACTGATTAAAACCTGCCCATGCATGTTCGTTCATTTTCCCTTTGAATATTATGGCCACAATAACTCTTTCAAAGGTTCCCGCACCTACCAATTACTCGTAGTTCCCGTATCCCTCACATATGTAAGTGTGAGCCTGTGATACCCGGAAATTGCTCTGCTACTCCCGGCGCACGGGGCGTCCTACGGTGGCAAACACAAGTGGGGCGTAAGCACGTCTGTTTCGTCACGGTAGCGATAGAGATGATCGCTCGTTTTAACACTCGCGGAAGGAGATGATGGCTTCCCTTTTCCTTTCACTCCATATCATAGCCCGAACCAAGACCAGACGCAAGAGGTTGCCGCCGCCAATAGCTTTCACGAAAACACGGCGGTGTTTCCGCCTAAGTGGGACACTCTTCCACTGTATGCTCCACTGTGTCCACCGACCGATCCGCACGATAGTGACCGGGGGTGCCTTCTGCCTGAATTCGAAACAAAAACCTTCAGAACTGGTCATGCAGTACATCTTCTAGATAGATAGTAAAACTACGTGGTTCCTCATTTGAAAATATTTAGGCTGTCAGTATCATTACCTCCCATAGTTCATAACAGTTGAAATAGTACAAAATCTAATTTAAAAGTACATCTAGTAGATGAACTATCTACATGAAGATGTCAAAACCTTGAGTTCTCTCTTGAAATGTAACAAAAATAGAATATAAATTCAGTACATTATCTGTTCATACATTATAAGTAGTCCTTATCATTTCATAATTTGAATCAAAAGCATGTCATAGTCTGTTTCTACTATTCCAGTACTTCAGCTAACACCCACACAATATTGTTAGAACATCATTCAGGGACTGTATTTGCATGTATTCCTGTTTGATATCCTCCACTCAAACCTTGAGTAAGTCCTTGAACTTTTTTATTTATTTTATTCTTGAACTTTTAATTTAATCTACATAGATTTATCTTTAGCGGGAATGTTTGGTCAGCCTTATTTGCTAGGTCTTTGGTTGTCCTTAGCGGCCAAGCAGGTTCGAAGCCTAGTGGGGCCCAGGGACTGCGTCCGAAAGGAAGATTCGGCCCCAGTACGAAAGTCAATGAAGGAACAGGAGTGGGTTTTTAGTCAGTAAAAGTCTGACACTACCTTCCGCTCCGCACAAGGGCGCGGAGATTTCTTTGGATGATTTTCCTACCTACAAAAAAATAAAGAAACAGGTTGTGCAAAGCGAATACATTTTTGAATTTGTGGAGACTGGCTATATAATATCATTTTTAAAGTCAAACAAACACTAAAGCTATCTAATTTAGCGCTTAGCATGATAGTTATGAGATATGAAGACTTGCCTTTGACCGTTCATAAGCAAGTCTCTTTTTCCGCAGCATGTGTTCAGCGGCTCATAAAATAATGAAACTCATATTAAAACTACTTTCAAACACAAAACTTGTTTAGCTTGCATGGCTTAACAAACGATAAAGTTGAGTCTAGAGGGAAATGTATCCTTTATTATTCATACACATTTTCACAACATAACAAATTACTTACGATTAAAATCAAAACTTGGTCCGTATATGACGACAACGGGTAAGCAGGCCTTGTCTGCATATGTATGAGACATTAGCATATAAATGTGTCCGGGATTGAGACAATGTGTCTGAGACTGGACTAGCCCGTGGCCTTTTGGACTGGACTGGTGACGTCACTACTTATGAATTAACGGGTTATTGTGCCATTGTGACTGTTAACTGTGAATCTGGCTATTAAAATATGTTATGACAAATTACAGATGCTACTAAAATATATTATTCTACATATGTCGTCACAAGAGGCTGATCACAGTGGAAATCCTTTGCAGAGACCCTATTTCGTAGGCGGTGAATGAGTAACGAGCAATAAACAAACTATTCCAGACTACGTAACTGATTTATTATGATGTAGGCTTTAGGTATTTACTTCACAACGAGTCATGAGACAGATTCTAGAGCAGTTTTACCGCTCGACTGCCGACAGAGAAAAGAGGGACGAGTCAGAACAGAAGAATGTATGATTCCTGTGTTCTGTGGGTTACCGCATTTAACTGCTCGGCTCGCGCGATTTCTGCCCAGACTCTGTCAAAGAGTGTGACGTATCCACTGACTTCCCTTTGTCAACCTGGTTTCCGTACTTCGCCGAGAGTTCCGTACTATCGACTTCATTGACCTTTGTTCCATACGATAAATCGGAACTGCAGAACACCTGACGACTAAAATTTCTACATAACCCTCTTAGTACACACGCCAGTAGTGCTTCTTCCATATCACTCCTCACAAACTCCACCCATTTTTTATTTGACCATCTCCCTCGCCATCCATTTAGATGTATACTCATACTCAGAACTCTTTTAGTAACTTCACATGACCATACCAAGACAAACGATTCCTTTCAACTATTCAGTCTATAGCGCCACTTTCAAACTTCCTTTAACATACTCATTTCTCACTTTACCTACCCTTTCTCGTCACACCACATATCTATCTCAACATTCTCATCTCCGTTACATACAATCTTTTTCATCCAACTTTTTCACAGTATACTACAGTTACCTATTTTACCAAAAAAATTAGAGGATAATTTTAATAGAGAACGTAGATTAAATCGAATGTCAACTCTTTTGTAACCAAAAATTAATGGCCGAAAGTTTTCTGTCGCTTAAAACTCAGTCGACTGTGAACACTCTGAAAATTGTGAATTATTCGTGTTTTTATCGACTATGATTGGTTTCTATTGGCGTAAGTGATCTGCGATATGACTGTGCTGGTTGACTTCCATCGTTGTCGAGTTAATCAGGTGAGATGCTCACTTGTAATTGTGACATGCGGCGGCCACTTGTGTGTCCTTATGGAAAACTTACAGCTTAAGGGGCCGGCGACGGATGAATTTCCACACAAACGTAATACCACGCTCATTTGTAGTTGGAGCATATTTCCAAATTATTATGATGATATTCGGTTATAGACAATATTTATCTAGGTTCCTACGTCGAGAATATTAAAAATATTGTTATTTTTAATACAGGAAAAGCCAAATGGCATGTTTTGCCATTTGCGCTGTAAAAAAGTGCGAAATACATTTCTTTTTGTTTTTTTTTTTTAAAAAAAAAGACGTAGGAACTTAGATACATATCGTCTATAAATAAATATCATCATAATAGCCAAGTGTTTCGACCCCAAACTACTCCGAACTGTAATTAAAAACCAATAACTTTAAAAAAATAATTATAAGTTTGTATAACTTGAAAAAACAAACTGAAGTCGATAAGTTTCGTCGCTTTAATTTGTACTAAACAAATCGCTTCAATCGCTTTAATATTTATTTGACTTTTACTTAGATTAAAGCCATATAACAGATAGGTGTGAAACCTTTCCGAATTTTTATACGAACCTTTTTTGATATCATCCAATAACAACGAGCACGCACATATTTAACCTAAAGCTTCTAACATTCCATCAATTTAGACAACAGGCTCTACCCGAAGTAGGGAAATATGCAATGGCGTAGCTACCCACCCTTGGAGGGGTGGGGGCAAGCTCGGGGGGCCCTCTAAACAAGATTAACAATCCTTTTTGAACTAGTGAAAAAGTCTTCCACCCATGTTGCAACACCACTTTGATCAAGGCAACTTAGTTTATCACTAAAAGTCTGACACTACCTCCCGATCAACCTAGAGTATATTATAGTCTGTCTAATAAGTCTTGGGAATTTTGTACAACATTTAAGTAATCATTTAAAAAATACTTATATTTGATACTTTTCATAAAAGGTTCTTTTGTTAGTAAACAATGATCTCTATCTCTTAATTAACCTTGATTATTGAACACGTGTTGACTACATCAGATTTAATTAAATCCTAATAATTATGTATCCAAGTCGTTTAACTTATTAGACAGACTCTATGAGAAGTCATTTAATGATTAATTTCCCACGTAAAAAAGGGGCCTCATTTTTTTTGGTCCCAGGGCTGTTTGTCACCTAGCTACGCCACTAGAAATATGGCCCTAATATCACTAAGTAATCGGTAAGTAAACCGTTATTCTCTACAGCTTACGTTTTAGTTAGCAAAGTGGGCTGATTGATCTGTTTACCTTTCTGCATTAGTTTAAGTTCTGAGTGGTTTAATTTATGTTTGACTATCCTTGATTGGTTTGTCTAATTAACAGGAATGCGGAATGGGAAACTCTAATCAATGGGATCTTGTGAAGAGGAAACTTGGAATATCTATTATTAATTCAAGTTTAAGACGAGTACATGTTAATCTAAACAGTAAATACCTTTCAATAACATACGATTTTTTTACCTAGGAAATCGTCAAATTTAATGACTTCTTACGCTCTGGATGAAGCGAGAAGGAGTGTTAGATTTTTAATTATTAAAGTCCATAGTGTTTCTTCAGTTGCTCTTTGGGAGGATCATGGTATCTTCTTCAAACAATCCTCAGCGGGAAATACCGTCTACGTCTTTACAATGCGTAGCTTGCCGTCTGGCTTACCTGTAAAGGTAAGCCAGAAGGCAAGCTACCCATTGTTTCGCCCTCCACAAACCCGTATCTACCGTAGCTAGAAATCATCCTGTGACTCCCGACGACCGGCACGTCTCTGGCTGCGATCGCAACGCTTGTTTACTCCTCACGGTTTCGCCACCTGCCTCCTTTACTACTTCACAGAAGGCGGTAGCAGTCTCCCGTTCCTTCTCATTTCGAACCTTGGCTCGAACCAGGCTCGGGCGCAAGAGGTCGCCGCTGCCAGTTCTCCACAAGGACATGGCAATAATTAATCCGAGCGGGGCCTTCACCGAATGTTCTTCCGTGTCCCCCGTGCGATGCGCGCAATGGTGACACCCGGAAATAACTTCTACCGGAAATCTGTCACAGGAACCTCTTGAAACTTAACGTCTCCGGTTAGGCACTGCATCAGACGAGAAGTGAGGACGCCGTGGCGCCTTTGTGGGCACTCCTTAAAAAGGGGCCTCACTGTCGCGATATTGGCGTGCTCAAGTTACATACCACTGGGTCGAGAATTTTGTGATGAAAGTGAGCAGCACTAAGTAAGGACTCCCAGAAAGAAAAAAGTTTGTACGAAGGTCATTATTTTTGCCGACGGGCACACCAACAGGCGCACAACTTGTAATAATCAAAGACTTTCGTAAAATAAACAAATGAACTAAATAATTTTAGTTTAGGTAAGAAGTAGGTTACTTAAAAGAAACTTAATCTAGCCTTTAAAGTACCTATTGGTTGTAGAGAAATTCAGGCATTTAATAGTGGTTTTCAAGATTGATGGATAGCCGACAATAAATCTTATTCACTTTTGACTATGACTGATATTTCGAATTTAAATCGTAAGCTTTGACAGGATACCGAAGAAATACCTTTAATTTATTGTTGAAATCGAACTTGTATCAGAAGTAGGCCTGTATGTATCGAATTGTTAACTGATGCTTTTTAGAGTCAAGCAATTTTACAAAAATAAAAATATTTTAGGTTCTAACTTTAGCTATTTATTAAAAATAACAACACAACAAAAACCAGTAATCTGAATGTTTTCGATGTTTTCTGATCGAGAGCTCAAATTCATAATGTACAATTAATCGTTTAAAACTTTTAATCGATTCAATCGCTCATCGGGCCGGCCCGGCGCGGAGCGGAGCCGGCACGGAGCGGCACGGATCCGGTTTATCGGCTTTATCTTCAACTCAATTTGGAACACAGATTATAATCTCTTGAAGTTTTCTCCAATTTTCTCAATAAGGAGGTCTCTACGCAATGTTTCCCTAATTTTGTAGGTTTTCTTACTACTTTGTTTTTGTTTCGTCTATTTTCAGATGGTTTCAGAATATTTAATTCAGTGTTTACAAACAAAACATGAATAAAATATTTTCTAATAAGCAAGCAAGTTCTGTTTTACCAAGTAAATGAACTGAATAACAATCGTAGAACATCATCTTTCTGTACTTGTTTATATTACTTGGGATCGGCACAACAGGTTTTTTTCTTCCATTCTGTCCCGTAACCCGTCATGCTATCTCCCTTTTCTTTCAGGCTACTCCTCACACAATATATCCATTTTTTCTTTGGCCTCCCTTACCTTCTCCAACCATCTACGAGTATATGTATACTCATAACTTTATACGTTACGTTTAGTAACACACGTTTCATCCCTCTTCTCACGCAAATACCAAAATAAACGATTTCCTTTTAACTTTTCAGTCACTGGCGCCACTTTCAGACTTCCTCTAATATACTCATTTCTCACTTTAACTATTCTCTTCAAATTACATATCCATCTCTATCCCGATATTTTGTAAGACAAGAATAAGTGGACGTTATGTTATGAGAAAAAATAATTGAATTGTGAAATAAACTTCTCAAAATAAATTAGTCACGGTTTATAAACAAGATAAATCAGCTTGTTGTGTATGTGATGTGTGTGTGAGTAAGCATGCATCGGCCACACACGCCGTCTAGACTACGTTGTTTAGACGTGCGGTGCGCTTATCAGCCGTATGCCAGCACATAGCTCTGTACCCTATCTACTTTAATGTCGCAAATATGGTGGCTCTGTTTGTGCATAATAAATAAGGTTTTCTTTATTTTCTCTCTTCGCTATTTTGTTTGTTGCACTTGCTATTTTAAGTTTTTTATTTAACTTTTCCTGCCAGGGCTGGGATTGTTCGAAAATTACAATAAGGGCCTTGGTTGGAACACGAGGATTTTTTTTTAAAGTCGGAAATCATCCAATGACTTCTTCCGCTCAGTGTGTTAAGCTTTTAGTGACTAAAACCACCCCTATGTCCTTCAGTTGGTCTTTGCGTTCTAGACCATGATATTCCTTTTCAGAAAATGAATGTGGCCCTAGTGGGCACCGGCCCTGCTGAGCCCCTGCGGCTTGCTGATCTCTTTGAGGAGCACGTGGATCACTACGCGCTGTCGACGACTTGGGCTCGATCCGGTTTGATTACCGGACGGAAGGAACACGGGGTGGGTTAAAGTTAGTGAAAGTATAATACTTTCTCTCGCTCCACCCAGAGTAGAAGAAGTCGTTGAATTTTGATGATTATCTAAATACAAATATATGGATTAAATAAAAGTGTTAATCGTAGGGAGCTATTTAGAAATAACAAGCTACCAGTGACCACAGCTAGTTTTGCTTGTTACATCAACGCGTGATAACACCTTGCTTACACGAATCCGTAATGTTTGACATATTATTTGTAACTAAACCTGGTACTAGCGGCTGTATAAGCTCTCGTACATAAGCTATAAATAGGTAATTATAAGATATTTTCAGAGGAAGAAAATATTTTTAACACCCTTATATTAGCTTCACCTGTATGTTTGTAACCAACGCCTTTGAGCTCGATTTTGGCCAACTTTGGGCGATCAGATTGTCTTCAAACTTTGCACACCCATCAAAGACTGATGACGATACAGTAATCTGTTTTTTTTTTAGTCAAAAATAAAAATATAGTTTGAAAAAACACGCTTTCATAGCATATGAAACTAAAAAGTGTAAAATAATTTTCAATATAGGTAGAAAATAATATTAATGAACGAAAAACATTAATATCATTGTGAAAAAAGCGTGGGGTGCTCGATTTACGAAACATATGGCACAAAGCGCCCCACGCTTTTTTCAGTGATATTAATGTTTTTCGTTCATTATTATTATTTTCTACCTATATTGAAAATTATTTTACACTTTTTAGTTTCATATGCTATGAAAGCGTGTTTTTTTAGTTTTTTCAAACTATATTTTTTAACCGATGCATTGAAAGTAAAAAAGCTTTCTGCATTTTTGTCATTTTCTGATAATTAAAGTAATAAGCAGTAAATATATAACTGTCAATATAATATAAAAAAGTATAATTTCTTCATTTTTGATACTTGAAAGAAGATAATGGCAAATCTTCTTTCACCTGTCACAAATCTTAGAATATGTTTTTTTTTATCAAATTACTGTAATTATCAAAAAAATGGATAACTGTCTTTACTTTGCACCCGTCGATTTATTGATAGCGGTTAACACAACCATACAAAAAAAAATCAGTTCTTATCATTTTATCATCAATGAGTCTGCATTGATGATAAAATGATAAGAACTGTAATTTTCTTTCCATTCCATTTAACTTTCAAAAAACTACTCCAAAATCCATTCGTATCCAAATAAATCGTAGCGATCCTCTGGTAATGGCGTCCGCTGGAGACACCTGAGTCAGTGGTTGCCAACCCCCCGACGACGCGGACAAACGCGCGCGCCTGCCAGACGTATCAGTTCCTTCACCTCGGCACAACAGGTTGCTGCAGAGCCTGAGCTATGGGGTCTTTACTGGCTAAGCTTCGACGCGGGATTGTTTTCTTGAAGTGTTACTACTATTTATTATTTTATAATGTTCCCACTGTTGGGACTCAGGTCGCCTCTTAAGAAGAGGGAATGGGCCGTAATCCATCACACGGGCCCAGTGCGCGTTGGTGGATGTCACATGTCTTCAAATTTTTGGTTCTAGAACATGCCAGTTTCCTCAGGATGCTTTCCTTCACTGTTTTGGGAGCAGTGATGATGAAATAAATAACATAAAGTAATGCATAAATGAACTAGTAAGTCGGGGCCGTTACCACTTAGCTACTACTAACCGCTCTCATGTCATATCAATTACTTATAATATACATAATAACATATATAGTAGGTCTAAGCGTTTTGCTTTATCGTTTATACCACGTACATCAAAGGATTTGCCATTTGCTTCCAGCGGTGTTCCGGTCCGGTTATAATTAAGGCATCTTCATGGCTAGAGTGAATAGGCTCTTGTGTGTGATTCACCATCAACGATTGCATCATCGCTTACCATCAAGTGGGATCACAGTCAAGCACTATTTTATATTAAAGAAAATCTCTGAATAAGACAGGTGTCGAAATAAACTTAATAGTTTTGTGTGTTGTGTTGAGTTTATGTGTACAGGAGATAAGATTCAGAAAGCCACTTAGTAAAGTACAGTTTCAGTTACAGTTACATATGTGTCAATATCAAAGGTCTGACGACTGGCGTGGCTGAGATCTTGGGCACAACAACACGCTTAGTTAATTGTTACGTAGAAATATGTAGCATTTGCCATTACAATATTTCCTGTACCCTAATATAGTACTTTAATACAGACTGCAGTAGTAAAATATAGAATTGGGTGAACAAGGGAGAGGGCTTAATTTTCGCTGCAGTGGGAAAATATAGGTAAGTTAGTTCTGAAAGCTTTTTTTGAAGATCGAGTAAATAATAAGTGTATGATATCAAATCGTCTATTTGCAGTATATAGGTACTTTGTGATTAGCTTAAAATAACATCAAAAACAGATAAAACAATCTCATAAAAAAGGTTTGACAACAGATTTAATTGAGTAGGCTTTCAGTAGCTAGAGACATGAATGTGACAGTTTAAAAGCTCCCACGCATTAGCCTTGTGTCAATTTTTCATTGTTCTCAATATGGATAATAGGTCTGTCTACCCGATAGGTAAATTTGATATAAAAATGTAATGCTTAAGTACCTACATTAACGTTGTAATGCAAGTCATTACGGTATTTATTTAATTTTATTAATGGTATCTAGCTATCTATTGGCGCAATTTCAATAACAAACAAATACATTTACACCAAGTAATAACCCTTATTAAAATTTCGATGCTTAAGTAAATGTGTTTCAGACAACACTAAGGTAATTGTGACCTCCAGAAGATTCCCTCTGATAGAGGACTAACCTTCTGACTCTGAGGATTATGAGAAATAATTATAATCTGTAACTGTTTTTTTTTTCTTTTGATTAATTAAATGTTTTAATACGAGTTTTATTCATCAAATTAATTAGGATTAAAACAAACAACACAGATATATCCCAACATCAAATTAATGTAATGAGTTCAAATACTTAGTGAGAACATACATTTAATTAAATGAAGCAAACAAAAAATAAAAACAGACAGCTTGAATTAAACATTTGCATTTATATACGTTTGAAAAAACAAACGATCATGCATATTCATGTAAAAAGGTCGGTTTATTGAACGTAAAAACAGTATAAAACCCAATAAGGCGTTCGCTTGGCCGTTACTCTATCCGAAGGCATTATCACCATTTCGGAGCATTGTACTTACATCCAACGATTTATTACAAAACATGTTTTTACTTTCACCAAAAATCCCCACCTGCCTCGACCGACCAATAAATTCCGGTGAATAACTGTCCCGGCGTCCGGGATTATGCACGAGTCCCAAGTTCCCGGGATTTGCATAGGGAAATGTTTAGAACCACTGTGTCTGTTTTAGGTACTTTATTACCTTTTTGCTGTGGCTGGATATGTGCTTCAATATAATATGACGATTATAAATATTTTAATCGTCAGTTTTTATCACTGTCACGGGTCAAATATTTCGTAACGCAATTTCAGACTGGCAAACTGAAAAAAAACTTCTTGACTTCTTGGCGTCTAACAACCTTTACCATTACATTTTGACTAGCAAAGATATATAAATGACAACCGGGACCAATGACTACGTGCTAACCAAGGCATGAGGCGTCATTAGATAGATAGACAAATTTTCGAACCCGCAATTATTATGATTATTAGGTTAATTTATGTAGTGTAATTTAATTTATGATTTAATTTTAAGTTAGTACAATAACAATAATATGATTTAAATTTAAGTTTGGAGATTAGTCCTTAATTCTTATTTTGGTGATTTAATGTTTATTGGTTTTTAAAACTCTATAATAAAAAAAACATACTGTGAATGTCGTGTAGACCGTAAGTGATTTTTAATACAGTAGCGTCATACCTAAATGTTAATACTGTTTTTTTTTATTTTTTTTCCACAATTCATATTATTTCTAGTCTATAGTCGTATATGTTTCTAACAAAAAAAAGTTTTCATAAAGGTTCGTTGGTATTCCACGGTTGCTGACTAACGAAGTGCGTGCTCGGAGAACCTGTTGTATTTTTTTCATAGTAAATTATAACATTTTCTTTTTTCTCGTAAAAATATAAAGTCAATTTCAATAGAATATTCCATTCCATTTTGTGCAGAATATGTTCAGATATTACTGTTTGTTTAAAAATCGAAAATAAAATATATTTCTTGAAATACTTTTTATACAAAGCATTTAAATTTGAATATGTATGTGTGTTAATAAATCATATCTCAATGGCAAACGAAAATTTAAAACTCTAGAAGAATATGGTTTACGTGGGAATTTTTTGTTCAAGAATAATTTTCGACGTTTACATAGAACTATTGTAACATAAAACAACGCTGCTATAAGTTGTGGCCGCGTCGATACATCGATCAATATTTTGTCTCGCTATGTGCTACGTGATACAGGGTGTAACGGGACGTGAGTGACGTGGACGTCATTGTAAGCCGATACCGGCCCAGAGGTCACGACTGTTGACAACAAACTATTACGGAACTGATTCTGAGTAGGGCTGCCACGGGAAAGAGTTCTGACTGTAACTCATCGAAGGACTGAAACAATTTGCCTTCTGCGATCTTCCCGACCGATTATAATTTAGGTGTATTCAAGGCTAGAGTAAACATACCCTTAATAATCAGATGGGATCGGAATCAAGCATTAGTTTACGTAATATCAATAAAAATAAAACTTACACTCATTTTAATAAATTATGTAGTTGAACGAGAACGACGACTCGGGAGAACGACGATATCATGTGTGTGGCTGTTTAAAACAATTTAATAAAAGTTACCTACGTAATTAAACTCGTGTTCTTTCATACCAGAGTAAACTATTAAAGACTCGTAAAAATTGGATTTGGATTTATTAAAAATTAATCTGAAACATTCAAATTAAAATAGACTTTGGAAAAATCGCAAACATTACGAAAAAAGTATCTATTACTATAACTTTAGCACCCTAAAAAAACATGAACAAAAATTTATAAAATTTGGCCAGCCCTATGGCCTATCAGTCTCATATCGTTCGCTCGCGGCGCCATCCATCACCGCGACACGTTGATGGACGAGTCCAAACACACTCCCAGATTGAATGCGACGCAATATCATTGTGCCGAAAGCCGAACCTCCTGTTTGCTTAGCCGTTTGGGATGATGGCGGAAAAACAACAACCTGTAGATAGGTGTTAGTAAAGGTTTAGCCATTTATATTGACTGAATGATGGTGTCGATTTTTAGCGTGTGTGTGAACTAGTGTAGGAGCATTTTAGGTGGCAGTTGGGAAATCGGTGCAGTTTTTTTTTTGCTGTGTACTCAAATTTTAACTATATTGAATTTATGAGTCACATACGTAGGTATGCTTTTACTATTGCCTATCTTAGAACTACAAAAATACCTTATATTACACAAATCGTGCTTCGCGCAATCAAAGCTCTCAAAGCGATTTGAAAGTATCTACTCGTCATAAGTAGGTGCAGCAGCTCGACAACAGCCAAGGGCCCGTTGCCTGTCAAACACAACCTCCGTCTGTACGGAGAATCATGCGTTTTCAATGGAGAATCCACCCTGAGGTTTAAAACGCCCTACCAGAATATATATATATTACATATTTTAAATAAATAATAATAATATTGTCTGTCTGATCAATTGACTATCAAATGTTTGTCGAGGCATAAAAATATTTATCAAAGGTAAAGTTTATGCAAAAATCGACTTAAAATAGAAAAAAGAAGCTGTTCTGTAGAATTTCGTTTGCTTGAGAAAATTAACTAATAATAATAATTTATTTAACTTTAAATATCATTAATTATTATTATTATTTTATTTCAGGCATAATTCTTACATAAACGTCAAAATTTTTGATTCTTCTTCTAATTTTGGTACCTACAAACCAAAACTAAATCTAATATCTACTATTGAAATAATCCATCGCTTCAAACTTATATGTTCGACTTTCTGACTACGTAAGTGTCAGAAATATTTTCTATAATGTTTATATATATAATGTTTGTCAATAATTTATAATTTTGTAATAGTATCTATAATGTCTGTCACTCGTGACTTAGGTAGGTACATGGTTCCGTGATTTTCGTGGATTTACATTTAACATGTAACATCTATTACACCGAAATAAAACCACGAACATTATTTAACGGAAGAAGTAAAGCTAAGTTAAAATAAATATACTTAAATTAGAACAGCGCCTTTTAGACAATATCACGACCAATAAACATTAACAGAATGTCATAACCTAAGTACTCGCACAATGCGTAAAACCAACGAAAATACAGAACAGTATTTAATGTGCACGTTATGTCGCCTATGTACCATATTCTTGAGCTTTCATAGAAAAGGTACGTTACGGTGTAATAGGCAAACAACCTTTTTCGGCATTAACACGTCAAACATCTTTGAAGGATCGGCTCCTTTTTTTCCGATGGGAAAAATCATCCTAAAGGATAGGCCCCTGAAGCTAAAGTTAATCTATGGACCCTACGAACCGATGTTTTCACGTGAATTTAGGATATTGAACATAAAATATGAGATATTATACGATTGATGAATTAAGAAAGATTGGCGTTTGATTTGCGTGGAAAATTCATTATAAAATCTACTTACATTACTGCTGAGGCGTGCTGCGTGCCTGGTTGTCGAGTCGAGATTGTGGCTTCAGACACTCCCGTCATCCACCTTAAGCACATTAGGCGTGTGCATCAGAATGGCGGGTGTAATTTCCAGATTTGCCTAAATTGATTACAGTTATTTGGTACCTTCTGTGTACCTTAACGTACCTCTTTTGAACATCTGTGTATCTAAACCCATACAATGATATTTTAGAAATTAGGTACATCCGCCATCCTGACGTCAGAACCGCGGGTGTACTGCTAACCAATATATGTAGCTAAGCGTACTGTATAAGTAAATTTGGTACCTCTTGTGTCCCTCAATATCGGTGCTACTGCGGTTCAGCGATCGACAGTCTCTGACACCATGGCCTGCAAGAACGTAGGCTGCATAGCACGGCTTGTTGGAACATCAATGATATTATTCCTTATTAGAACCTAGCGGCACAGTATTAATATCATACAGTAAACTATCTTCATACAAACGGACGAAACGCGAGCTATACTTACGCGCCTCGATCTCGCGGTGCGCTCGTGGTGCAGACAGTCGCGACTGTGTCGCAGTGACGATCGGACAACATAAAACACACAACTAATAATAATTTGGTTGTTTGGTCGGTGTGTGTGTGGTGTAGGTAGGTACTCACTGGGTAGGTGGTGAATAAATAAAAGTCCTCGTCGTAGTGTCTCCAGGTATAATCTCCTTACACACACAGCACAACAACACAAGTAAATAGAAGGCGCAAGATAAGCCAGGTACAAGCAGATAAATACCACAGTGAAATAATTATAATGCACAGTCTTTGCAAACACAGCTACACAGTTAGCGCGGGTAGATACAGTTCACACTTTTTACTATCGCCGCAAGCGCACGTAGGCTTAGCGAGCAGCATAAATCGTGACTGGTGAGAAACGAAATGTAACTTAGATGTAACAACTCGGCCGGTAGAAGGAAATAAGTCGCCGGCGCGTCATCGACAGTGCGCGTGTCCAATGCGTCACGTCAATGTGTATCGACATACACATTGACGATTGTTTAGTGTTGGTGAATATGTGTGTTGTGAACTTGGAAACATTTAAATATATATGAATGTATGAATAGACATAATAGATTTAGGTGAATATATATTTATTGTGTACGTGTATTGTATACAGTGTAAATATATGTGAGTCACCCACAATAATAATAATTCTATGACTTGGGTAACAGAATCCGATTGCATGTCACATTTTCAAAAAAACACAAATTTGTATTATAAGAAAAATAAAGGAGATAATAATAACATCTGCGGAAACTGTCGTTAGGCAGTTGGATCAAGGGCTTGATCCAGAAGGCAGTACTCCTTGACACGGCGCGTATTGTCCGGAGGTTCCTCTCTCAGGAGCCCTGACCACTGGTAGCTTGGACCCTGCTCCCGATGTCGGTGGGCTACTATTTTTTGTATTTTTAAATGTTTTTTTTTTTAATATCCTTTTTTATAAGAAATATTTAAAAATATAATTAATATGTATAAATATAAATAAATGAAATAATAATATTCCACAACTACCACACAACGCCGTCTAGTCCCAAGCTAAGCAGAGCTTGTGTTACGGGTACTAGGCAACTGATAAACATACTTATATATTTTTAAATACATACATAATTATAGATAAATTACACCCAAACACAGAACAAATGATCATGCTCATCACATAAACATTTGTCCTGGGTGGGAATCGAACCCACGACCTCCGGCATAGCAGTCAGGGGCACTAACCATTAGACCAACAGGCCAGGCCAGGATTGTATTGCAACTAAATGCAATACAATCACAAAACTAAATGGAAACACAAAATAGGCAAATGTATGATAGTATGAGGTTGGTGAAGTGAAAGATCGAGTAGGATACAAACTTGCAACATCTCACGTTACAAGTGCGGCAGAATGTGCTGGCGCTGCCGCTGCGACTGATGAGGCAATCAAACGGCGGCTATGACTTGGGTAACAGAATCCGTGTCACATTTTCAAAAAAACACACCAACTAACCGATTCTTTGCGAAAAGTCTTTCCTTTATGGATTGAGTACTCTGGCTTGCATGTTACTTGCCCAAAGAATATGCATTGTGATTTAACGTGGCAACGCTCCATCTTAGACCGGGAGAAGTAATTATATGATTTCTCACCTGAAACAAATAAGTTTAAAGTATTTTAACGTGCATTTATAATACGTGTGTATGTCGTTTCAGTAATTTGCTAATACCCTCTCCGTCAAAGCGCTACAGTTTGTAAAATGACACCGTGATTGATCGCACAGGATTAGTGAACCACTGCTGGTGCTCAACTAATAAAATAAAATGTGCATTGATCGATGGCATAATATTTTTACGAAACAAAATATTCAGCTATTAAAAGAGCAAAAATTCCAGTGTTCAAATAAATGGTAATTTCAGTTTTGAGAAAATTGTTCGTATTTGAATTGAAAAAAATAAAAACAATACAGTATTGTCCGAAAATTCCTCTCATACTCCAATACAACCTACCTGCATACTGTGCTAAAAGTGCCTATATTTTACCTGCGCGCAATCTCGCCTTGCCGTTTGCCGGGAAACAACCGGATAATTCTGCCTTTAGCCAGTTCAAACCTGTACAAACTGGATAAATCCGGTCGAAACTGGTTAAGAGCGGGCGGCGGGTATATCGATAGTTACTGTTATGTTTGTGCGTCCAAGTACTTCGCCAGATGTTCCTTTGAGAACCGTGTAATGGCGTGAACTTGGATCGATCTAGATTATTTACTCGTATCTGAAGTTGGGAACTGAACTGAATAACGAACACTGGAGTAGTTCTTGTTTGCAGTAGGTACCTGTGTGTAACATTAGAATTTGTTTGTTGAGCAAGTTGAGCGGTAATCTTGAGCATATTGCTGGAAATGTTGTTTTGTTTTGCTTTTAGTGCGGTCGTTTCAATGTAGTGTTATATGAATACAAGTCCAATTACTTATTTGTACAGAAGTTTATACGTTACGTTACCATTGCAGGTTTATGGTATTTTCAGTTGTGTTGTGATCTTTTTGAATTTGAATTTAGCTTCACTTTTTTGACTGACCGACATTTTGAAAATTCAAAAGTGCCTGTAACTGGTCTATTTGAAATAAACGTTTCTGATTTCTGATCTTAACAATACAGATTATATTATAGGTCTTCTTCACCCAAATTACCTACGGAATACGGCACAAATAGAAAAAGAAGTTGATTGTAGAAAAACACAATTAATAGTACACACACTACACGTAGTATATTGAATAAACATACTAATGATACAAGAGAAATAATTCAATGCTATTGTTATGCTACTAAATACCACTTAGCCTAATCATATAAAATCCGTATCTGCTTCGAACGTAAATAGGCACGGTGAACATTGTATTTCATGCTGGAGACTAAAGTCGTGGCTGAGGTTTGCGGACAGCAAGACCTATAGCTTACCCGTACGCAACATACTCGTCCACATCCGGAATATGTGGCAGGATATACAGTATATTTAGTCTGCGCGGTATCTTTTCGTCCAATATACCACAGTGTCTCAAGACGAAAGTCTATCACACTCCTCCTCGCTCCGGACCATGACCTGTACCAAGGCCCGGCGCGTGAGATCATCGCCGCCGATCACTCTCACGAGGGCACGGTGATGCTGTGCCCAAGCGGGGCACACCTCTACTATTTGCTCCACCGTGTTCTCCGGGCGTTCCGCACAGTGGCGACACCCGGATGTCACTTCCACACGAATCCGGTGCAGAAACCTCCCGAACATGCTATGTCCGGTAAGAATCTGCGTCATGCGGAAAGTGAGAACGCCGTGAGGTCTTTCCAGTCACGCCTCAAAGAAGGGACTTACCGCCATAATTGTGGCATGCCCAGCACTGAGTTGCAATAGTCGCTGACACCATTTCAGAGAGAAGTCATTTGAGAGCTCTGTCCGATAATGAATGTTTAGTTACTAAAGGAATAAATTATCGTCAAAAAAGTCCTCTACCCTTCTATAATTTCAATAGTAAACTGCTTACCCTCTTAATATTTTCCATCAGCAACACCTTGCTAAAAGGCCACGTAATACCACTATTCAGACTGCCCACTGGATCCTTTTGGCACAGATTAGGGCAGGCTCGGGATTCACTCACGAATCTATTGGTGATAATATAAAGGGATTCAAAAATATCGGCACAGAAGGTCTGATCTACACAACAACCGCGAATATTCTGGTGCGTCTTGCAGCCATTGGAATCCCGGGACTCTGTCCAGATCATTGGTCCTCCTTGTGAGAGGCCTTCCAACGCTGCATATACGCTCAAGTGACCACCATTGTTTGGACCACCCGAAGGACACGATGGAATATAAAGAGGCATATTCTCGTGGACGCGATCGGTAATGGTGACTTCTCGCACCCGACCCTGATTCAAACCAAAGTACAAAGCGCAAGGGAAGCGCCTGCTTGAGCAAAGCAGTAATGCTAAAAAAGGAGATGAACGAACATTATCACAGTCATGCCAACGACACAGAAGCCACCCCGGTCATGGAGAGCTGCAGGGTAATTTCCCGCTACGGGCTTGCGAACAACGAGCGTGGGTAGCTTGTCCTCTGGATGTCCAGTGTGGACCAGGCCCGAATTAACGGAACTTAGTGTTCTACTCACACCTCAAGGAGATGTCTGCATAAGCGAAGGCGCCCAGGAGAGCCGATGCCTACTAGGTCTGTAAGAACGTTAGAAAGATTTGCCGTAGGCAGGTAGGTAGGTAGGTTTCTCAGCAAAAGTTTGAGCTGGCCTCTAGTTCTACCTCAAAACAAGAGAAGTCATTTGATGATTTCTCACCTAAAAATAGTTAAATAGCGTGTGTTCTGTGTGAACATTTTTAGTCGTCGTATGTGTTATGAGAACGTCACTACTATTAATGTACAACACTAGCTAGTCCATAACTCTCTGGTCTATGAACCGTCCTTGCCGAACGTAATGGCGTCTCTTGTGTGTCTTGCTCATGTCTTACTTATTATTATAACTAATAATAAACTACCAGTTCGTAACTAATAACGTCGTATTATTTTATGATACACCTGACCATTACAGTATGGAGTCGTCCTTCTGTGCTCATCTATTTAGTGGCAAAGTGTTAATACACAGGCGCTGGGGTCAGCTCAACCCTGCAAGTGTTACCGCGAACACGCGTTTGAAGGTTTGGGTCGGATTTGATGGATGTGGGACTAAGCGAAAAGTGGTAAGATTTTTAGGGTTATATAATAATGTGCAAATGTATAGTTTTATGAATGTACAACTGTAACATTAGTAACAACAGGGTCCAGGGAACAAATCCTTTCGTTACCCAGCTTCGGATATATTAAGGAGTTCTATGTTTTTGCTTCTTCAAAGAAACCGCTTTATGCATCAGAGGCTCGTTAGAGCGCGTTGTATACCATAATGCGTTCTAAAGATGATCCATTTTACGACATGAAATGAATTGTTAAAGGGATGGAGCTATTTAGGCTCTATTGCTCATCCCTCTTTCTCACTCGCACAACTGGCATTTTAACACATTTTATCTTTAATTTTTCCTTTTCCTTTTCAACCACCGGGTAAAATGTTTCATCTATTTTTGATAAAATATTATATCATATTACATAATATGTAGGATTTAAATCTAAAACCGCTTGGCACGTGCCCTACTCTCAAATATTGACAGGTATTAAATACACCAATATCGGTTCCACCGAGATAATACAACGGCCAACTCGGAGAATGATTTACAGCCCTTCGATCCCTATCGAATTGGACGTTATGTAGCTAATCGATGCTGGCGAGCTTCGGGCGCTGGGATTCAGAACTCCATTTGACCTCAACCCTTGGAAACGTTCCAGAGCGATTTGTTGTGTGCAGCCCATAGACATGGATTGCAATCATAGAGGAATTTCTCTGTAGCTACCTGAAGTCGGGATTATTACCTACCTAGATTTCAAGTTACTCGGGCTTGCACTCCGAGTAGCTTGAGATTGAACTTAGATATAAATAGCAATATTTGGGTAAACTATATACCCTATCCCTTCAGGAAATAAATAATACGCTAAGTTAAGTGTTAATGTTTGGTTTGTATGTTTTTCTTAATGTTTTTCTGCACCACCCTGAGGTCGACTGGCAGAAAATGCCTAAGGCATTAAGTCCGCCTTGTAAAGTGTTAATAAAGTGTGTGCATTAAGTTCTAACAAATAAATAAATTTAAAGGGGTTTAAAAAGAACAACTTACAACCTACGAATATCTACAAGGTCTTATCTTTTTAATAAGTTGAGAATTCTACGTTACAACTGCAATTCAAGTTATTTTTTAATTAATATACCGGTTTCAGACGCTTGCTCGTCGCAAAAATAAACAGCCTGTCAAGGTGTTTAACGCTCCGGCTTCAGCCAAATAACCAGCTTCCGTATATTTTAATTAAGCGCAAAATAAACGAAAACTGATGAACAGTCGTAATTATATTTAAATTAATACGAAAATATTCCAATTATTTTACTGAATGCTGAAATCCAGTTCCATTATCAGACAAATAAATAACAGCTACGGCTTCGAAATGGCTTGCAATTAAAGAGCAATAATCATAAATTTGTGGTATCGGTATCCAACTGTGATATGCGAAACTAAATAGAAGTGCATTTAGTTGTCTATCGTAGCTGCACTAATGTTTAACTAAGAGATATATCGTTGCACGGTTTTACATTTTAGTTCGAACAATTTTGTATAAACTAAGGTAGGCCAAATTAACGCGGATTGACGGTCATTGACTCTCCTACATTAAATTGACATTCTTAATTTCAAAAACGGGAATTTACATCTTTTACCCTTTTTGAAAAACAGTTCATTGATGGTTTTTCAGGTACCTATGATATATAGGACATACTAGGAAAAGGTCAAAGTATTTACTTTATTTTAAGTTTATCTGGCGCCCTGTATGGATTCTTGTCGGTTACGCAAATGTCGTGCTGAGCGTTATGTTGGTACTGTTCGCTAATGACACCATTTTGCGTCACCTATTCGAACTCACACACACGTACAGCATGTTGCCAACGGCAGAAGTAACTGCAAAGTCCCGACAAGGGTGCGGCGGCAGCCGTCGATTTACAGTGACACAGAGTGACACTTGACATACGCGATGGCTGCCGCTGATCTTTACTTGATGGAATGTCGAGCGTCAACAAATACCGTGCTGCTTAAGCGACTGCAGTATCTACAATGACGGTATTCCAAAATGACGTTCACCAGGTGGCAGCATTGAGGCGTCAGGTCCGGGCACCTGTCAAACCACTTATGTTAAACACATTCGTTAGACGTCAACTATTACACTTTCAAAGGTAAACACCTGATGGCTCAGTGGTGCCACCTGGTGGTGTAAATTTCTGAACACCCTCATTGGGTGTTATTCTCATAACCGCCCTCTTTAACTGTACTTAACATAATACAATGGAAAAAAAAAACAAAGCTATAAGAGATGCCTTCTTTGTTCTATCTAACATTTTATAGTATAAAATGTTAGATAGAACAAAGTTTTAGTTATATATGTATTAGTGTAAAACAGCAAAAATACTCAAACGTAGTTATAGAGTGAAGATCGGAGTATCAAGTGTGTTAGATTTTTTTTCATACAGTGAGGTCTGAATTGGGGTAAACTATATAGACTTATTTATATCTGTACCTACATAAATATCAAACTAAGGTGTCAAGATGGATAACGGTTATTTACTGTGTATCAAAGTTACTATGACTGGTGTGTAGGGAAAGGGTTTTATTAAGAAAAGCACAGAAAGACAAGCCTAAAAATATATATTTCAAATAGGCTTGTCAAATAATCGAAAACTAGTTGCTTGTTCCAAAACTAGGTCATCATGGGAAAGAACAAAGCAAGAAACCCCATGGAAGCTTCAATTACAATATTTTAGAGACACACTTTACAGCAACATTAATTATGGTTAATCACAATAACATCTATAGTAAATTCTATGTAAGGCAAATTGTACCTATAAGTATACTCTAATATCGTATTCATGACACACTTAAAGACAGAGACACAGATAAGAATTAATTCAACAATAGCAATAATTTCATTATTATTATGAACCCATTGTATCACAGGGCAAAGGCCTCCCTTCCGTTATTCCACTCTTTTCTATCCTGAGCGACTCCTGGCCAATCCTTAAGATAGGAGTCCAAATCGTCACGCCATCTCCTTCTGGGCCTACCGCGTCGCCGGCTCCTGCTGTTCGGAGTCCAGTCAGTAGTTGCTTTCGCCCAATTTTGTTCCGATTTGCGGCAGATGTGACCTGCCCAGTTCCATTTCAATTTGGCGGCTGAGTCACCTACGTCTGCGATTTGTGTTTTAGAACAAAGTATACTGTTCCTTATGTGATCTAGCAATAATTAAGACATACAATTAAATAACTTACGCGAGCTTTGCTGGATCACAAAATAATAATTATGAGGCATTTTTAAAGGTCAGAAACTCTAGTAAACTGTCGACGGACTGACATTTTTTCTAAACATCAACAATCTTCACATTCCGCCATTTTCCACCAATCACAATTTACCATAATTTAATTTATTACAATTGTTATATAGTTAAACAGCTTTAAAACTAAATAAGATCATTTAAACAATTTTAATAGACTTGAATTGTATTACTTAGTTCATAATTCAAGGAATCTTTTAGTAACTGACAGTTCTGTACATCACAACTGTGTATCAACACAAATATTTATTACATAAAATATTAGCCTAATGATTATTAATACTTACAAAATAATTTAAGGGCTTGTCATCAATGTTTTTCTACAAGTTTCTAGTTTTATAATTGTTCATACAACAATATTGCTAATTAATCTTGGTAGGATGTGGAAGGTACTTTTACATTTGATTTGAACTTCATAAATGTTACCAATCTAGAAAATATAACAATCAAAATTCATGAAAGGAGTTTCCTTGCGTGATCGAATCAGAAATGGAGATTTCCGCAGGAGAACTAAGGTTTTCGACATAGCACAAAGAATCGTCAAACTTAAGTGGCAATGGGCAGGGCACATTGCTCGCAGAACAGATGGCCGTTGGGGCCGAAAGGATTTGGAGTGGCGACCGCGTACCGGAAGACGCAGCGATGGAAGGCCTCCTACAAGATGGAATGACGACCTGGTGAAGGTAGCGGGAATTCGATGGATGCCGGACGCACATGATCGTTCGTTGTGGCGATGCTTGGGGGACGCCTATGTCCAACAGTGGACGTCTATTGGCTGAAAGATGATGATGATGATGATTATGAAAACATGACTTCATAAAATAATCCGTTTTTAACATTTTCGCGCAAATATCTATTGTTGATGCATAGTAATCTCGTTTCGCAGAAATATATTCTTTGTGATTGCCTCGCTGAATTATCAAATAATCAACATATGAGTTAATCCAAAATAAACGATTGTGTATGAGATGCTTATATTGAATTATTTAAGCACTAGACGATTTTATATATTTTATCAATTTAATAAATGACTTATTTAGTTCACAAACAATACCTTATAATACTTAACAATTTCATTTACAGTATGTACTCGTATAACAAATATGAACATGATTCTATGGTAATACCTATGTAAATTGTATTAATTCAGATATCGACTCCTAATGCCTATTTTAAGATCAGTCTGTTTAAGACGGCACCTGCATCGAATTTTATAGAAAACACTTAATAACTAAATATAATGTTCCTCACATCACTGGAGGCGGAATCAAAATACGCAATGGACAATATAAATTGATGAACTTGATTATGGATTATAAATAATACAGGACAAACTCTAGAAATATTTAGGTACTTATTAACAATTTCACTCTCATAGCATTCACAACCCCAACAACAGCTCAACATACCCAAATAGTAAACGACAGATGAAGACAGAACTATTAAGATTATTCTATCTTCTATAGACATCAATAAAGTGTAGCTATGTTAAGTGTGACAGAAGGTAATTGCAGTATTATTACGTCACAACATTCCTCTCACAGTACAATACATACAGTATATAATATAATATTACAGAACTAATTATAAGTAAAGTAAGTGACTTTATTATGAATAGTATATATAGTCCGTCTAATGAAAGCGTGACCTGAGAAAAGGAGGTTACGACCAAAAATTTTGGATGTGGTATTATTGAAATAGTAGGAGAAAAAAGTTTTGATACCAGAGTATTTTTTGTATTTATAACAATTATATAATAGTTAATCCTAGTCAAAAACATGTGCGTAGACTTAATTATTTGGTGGGTGTATGGTAAAGGTCAATAACACACAAAATATTGGTTATTATCCCAAATTATTTTAATTTATCTGATCTCTCAAATGTCGCTATATGGCGTGGCTGGTAAGACCTCACGGCGTTCTTACCTTCCGCATGACGCAGGTCCTCACTGGAAATGGTTCGTTCGGGAGGTACCTACACCGGATTCATGCGGAAGTGACGCCTGGGTGTCGCCGCTGTGCGGAATGCCTGGAGGACACGGTGGAGCATACAGTCGAGGTGTGCTCCGCTTGGGCGGATCATCGCCGTGCCCTCGTGGGGGCGATCGGTGGCGGAGACCTCTCGCTCCGAGCATCAGGCAACGGCGTTATCGCCGCCGCCGCCAGCGCCGAGATACTGATCCCGATTTCCAGCCACCGAAGGCACGGGCTTGCGGACAGTGAGCAATGGGTAGCTCGCTGTCCGGCCGTCCGGTAACTGTCCGGACCAAGCCCAAGTCGTCGACGGCGCGCACTGTTCCCGCGCGCCTCAAGGAGTTGTCAGCAACAGCAGGGGCCCAGCCGGGTCGAAGCCTACTGGGGTCAGGGTTTTCCGAAAGGTCGCTCGAACCCCGGTATGAAGGCTTGAAGGAACGGGATGGGTTTTTTAGGCAGTAAGAGTCTGACATTATCTCCCGCTCCCCCTAAGAGCGGGGGTTGTCATAGGATGATTTTTCAAATCGGAAAAAAAATGGCGCTATATAATATTCAAATAATATTCTTTATTTACCATTTGGCCTTCTGGCAACAATACCAAGTGCACAAAACCGCGATAGTCAAATAAAATGATCAACATCATTTCAACTTCATCACGTCTCGCCAACACTAATGTTTCAAGGTTGTTGGGTTGGAATCGATTCGTTTTAGCATAGAGAAAATTCAGATCTTTTGGAATTAGTCAAGTGGGAACATGTTTTATACTCCAATGATTGTTTCAAATGATACGGATCGACTCGTAAGACAAAAAGTTCAACAGCTCTCAAACTTGAACTAGGATTTCAGTCACTATTTCCTTCACTTTCGCAATTTTAACTTCAGTTGAAGATTTTGATGCTCTATCAGACAAAGTGAGGCCAATCTTTCATTACATCTCAACTGCTTTTGAACACATTCTACCACTCGCTAGCATGTGTTTTTGATTAAGTCGATTCACCAAAAGCCTTCTTTGTTTGATGTTTTTGTCCATTATGAAATTCGCAATATGTCAGATTATCTAAAAATATAAGAAAAACAAATTATCATTATATACTAAATATAACTATCTAATAATATTAGTCGACAAGGATCAAGATTATAACGTCATACTAACTTAAAAATTCTGAAATCGTATGTAAGCATTGTTGGTTTTCATTGAAAACACCTTCTTTTTCTTCTTGTTTTTGTTTGAACTTATTAACCATGGTGTGTAGCAGTTTTCGCACGTTACTGTTTATTGATTTTCCCATAATTAAGCAATTATTCTTGAAAAATAAATATCTGTTTATAAAACTGACAATTGCGATTATAGACTTTGACGTGATTTTTTTCGGCAAAACAATGTTGCCAATTTAATTTAAAAAAAAAACTCCAGGTTACGCTTTCAGTAGACGTACTCTAATTGATAATAAGAATTGATTGGACTTATAATGTTCCCAACGCTGGAACCCAGATCTCCGTTCCAAGAGACCTTATAGGTTATGCTAGTTTTGTCACAATTTTTTCCTTCATCGTTTTGAGAGCAGTAAGTTACGGTGATAAAAATGACATAAAATTGCCTGCTTGAGTTGAACTACTTGTATCTACGATATACAGCCACTACCTGCTCTCATTAAGAATAATTAAATTATTACCAGCCTTTTGCAGTAAAATTACTCAATTATTAGAGACAATTTTAAAATTATACTATATGTCTAAAGTAAAATTATGTTTTAGATAGCTGTTTATATTTTAGAATCAAGATTTCGTAAAACAAGAAATTTCGTTTGATTTCCAATTTTATAACATATGGTTGAGGACAAATTCAGAAGTCAACGAACGACATTTTGCGTATGATTAGAAATGTGCTGTAATTTTATCATAAGTTATGTACGAGTATGTGAAATATGCATACACATAGCGTTCGCGAGTAACGAGCTGTCTCGAGGTTTCTTATTTTTTATACAATTTACATATATTTCGCTTATTGAAATTCTCGTAACACCGATTCCAATAAAAGCTATGATATCACAATGTCGGCTTCAAACATGCCAGAGGGAGAACATTTTTACGAATATCAACAAAATTATTATTTTTTCGGTCCCTATTGCGTGTTTTTGCGCCGGCATTCTAGCGAAATGTATTTAATTTGCAATAATAGTTAGATAACTTATTGTTGTGAATTTCTGTAAGGATTTGGGAAAAGCCATTGCCCAGTTACAGATACTAAATAATATATACAAGATTTTTTTTTGTTTTTCAATTTGCATAATGTAACTGATGATCTCTGCCCTTAGCCAAGAGTTCGCTCCACCCACTCACACTTGTGCACAGACCGCACATTCAGGCAGGTGTACTTTTCTAACATTGTTTACGCCAACTAGCTATTAGAGATTAATCACGGCCATTACTCCGTCAGCAGCACAGCCGCAGTTAATCACTCTCCATACAAATACTTCAGTAATCTGCTAGCTGTATAATGTAGGGCTTCCAATCCCGGTATTCCGAGATATCTCATTATTTTCCAGTCCCGCTTATGGCCAGATTGGCGTTAGATCTAGCAAGATTTGCAGAACTGCGGAAAGACTGTTTTCTTTGAGTAGTGTTTACAAAGGCTGTTTTGGGTAGTTTCTGTTCTGAATTCAGTGGGAAGGAACGACTGGCTGCCACCATTGTGCACATCGCCCGATGAACAAGGCGAAGCATACATAGGAGGCCTACCTCGTGCGCGGGTAGGGTACCACTGTGTCCTCATGGAGATGATTGGTGGCGGTGACCTCTCACGTTTACCATTGACCTAGGCCATAGCCTTGTACCAAAGTGAGAGATAATGGAAAACAGTCACGTCCTTCACATCGAAAGAGGTGGTGGAAAACGTGAAAGGTACCTTAGCCCTCACTAAGGACCAAGTGGGGGTCGGGGCATGAGCTTCGGGTGTAGAGAGCCACAGGGCGACTCTGTCGTCTCTGCGGACAGCGAGTAATGGGTAACTCGCCGTCCGATAAAGAACACGACGACGTGTTCCAGCCTCCGGTCAAAGAACTGTCAGCAAATTGATGGGATAGGAATGTTAAGACAGATATTGGATGATATTCAGAAAAAAATGTGGGATGAGACGTTTCGGTAAACAAATAATTTGAGCAGATGTTTTTACCTTTTATTAACAGTTCTTAACTTCTTTGCAGGATACCGCAAATATCAAAATACTACATCATAGAAAATGTTTAGTCCCGCAGGAACCGAGGCTGAAAAAAGGCTGCGGGATTGAAAGCCCTAGTGTGACGTCACCGATGAAAGGTTAATGAGGCGTAATTAATTGAAAACGAAAATAAACACATATCCAGCTTGGCAAATGATGTTTTAATCCAATGAGATTGGGAGCGAATTTATCACAAGCAACGATGCACAGATCCAGACTGATGAATTAATGAGGAAGCTAATACGCTTTATCACCTATACATGAAACGAGGACTATATAATTCACTTTGGATCGGGATTATATATTGAAATTATTATTTTATAATTTTGCAGTGTTTTTATCTGTCAAGTATATTGTCACACAACGCGAGAGAACAAAACTGCGAGATCCGAGTATAATGCTTTTCTGCTTCAGTCTGGCTTAGCTGACAATTTGGCTTTGGTGTCGTAAGGTGGCGTTAGCTTTGGCTTTGGCTTTGGCTTTGACTTTGACTTTGGCTTTGGATTTGGCATGGCATGGCATGGCTTGGTAATGGCCATGCTTGGGCTGGACACATGGCGTGACATTACAAATTGTAAACATGAGATGAAAACGAATAATAGAATTTTTGCATGGTCTCTCGTATTATCACCACAGGGATTTCTCGTTATATGAGCTAGTTGCTACATACATAAAATGGTATTTGTTTACTGGGGTTGTACGTCCCGTGTCGCCGCACCGTGTCTATTTGTGGCGCCTCAGTTATAGACCTCGTTGCACCGTCACCTCTGTGCTCCGCAACCTCGTGATTACGGCGGAAATAGATAATAAACACACGGCTCTGTAAGTTAATGTAGCGTGATCGCTGTTTAGAGTAATGTCGAACTAGCCTTCAGGATGCGGATGATTTTGTGACAGTTACAAGTACCTACACGCTCAAAATTAGATTAGATATTGAGCGGACAATCTTGTTATGTAGTAGTTCTGGCAACCCACTTTGAGGGTGGGTTAAGTGGTAACACTATATTTAGACAGAAACTCTCATCGATATTTTTTTTTTTTATAATTAATATTTTGTAAAATATTTTGTGATAGTTTGACGGGTGACAGGACAGAATGGAAGAAGAAAACGTGTTGCGCCGATCCCAAGTAATATGGGATAAGGGCAGGAAGAAGAAGAAGAATTAAATATTTTGTAAAACTATCTCTATTTACTACTTAAAAACTTCGTAATTAACCAGTATTATAATTTATTTCAATAATATGTGTGTAAACCAATTGAAGATGATAATAGATAGATAGATAGATTTATTCTTAATAATGATTTATTCTTTCTTTCTTGATAATTTATACAAATGGATAAAAATACAGATTTTTTTTTGTATCCGGATAAAAAAAGAACTCGTTAGGCATCAAAAAATTCAACCACATCGATGTCAATGGGAAAAGTGCACAGAACGCTGACATCTTAGCCACGTTGTATAGCAATGCTGATTCGTTGACCGAAAAAAAGCCCAGGCCTCTAGTCACGTGAAGAGTCGACCAGCTGTTTACTGTTATCCTAAGCAATTCGAAGAACGCTCTGACCTCATGGGCTTCACATAACTTCCCTAATTTTTATAATTATTATGTTTACTTGATATGAATGTTAACGTACAAAATGCGGTTCTAAAAGTAGGAGGAGTGCTAGTACCATGGCTCTGGAACGCAAAGGGTTAATGAAAGACACCGGTGGGGTTTAGTCAGTATAAGTCTGATACGCGTTCTTTACCCTAGAGCGGAAGACGTTGTTTGATGATTTCCAACTTCAAAACCAAATGAGTATTTATAGTTAACTTACGCTCGTGATAACAAATATCAGCATGTCAAAACTATGAATAACATGGATCAGCAATTTGTTGTTGTTGTGTAAAACACTTTCCCATCATTTTATCTACCTAACAATCTAATTCCACTGTGGAACAAAGACATCACAAAAACAAGACGCACTTTCACACCCACACCGCCGCCGCTCCAAATCAACACGTCGTTTATTTCCCTAACCCTCTCAAACCGTCCTCAGCGACCTTCAAACACTTTTTCACGTCAAGAACATTTATGTGGCCATTAGCGATGTGCTGATGTATGGGAACCATTCAAATGTATGTGAAACAAGTCCATTGTGATCGCACAGGCCACAGATCATCTGCTAAGTGGATGATCGTAACGTTGCCAGACTTTGAACTTTGTAAGCGAGTGTGCTTTCTAAGTGATCGATCTTCTTTTTTTAGGTGCGTAGGTATGTAATACACAAGGGGATGAAAAAGTATAGGGTTCGCTGCTTTCTTGCCAAAGATAAATTAGATGTTGAAATAAGTTATGGGCGTGTGGTCCAAAGGCACTTATGGATTTAGGTCTCCCTCTCGACGGCGACGCAGCTATTTTTGTTTTTTATATGTTATATAGTAATTGCTTTTGGCGGTATTCATGTGATGACTTGGCATGTTAAACAGACAAACTTTATCCAACGCGACATTCCAAGAAATATTACCAAAAATCGTAATAGAGCTTTGACTAAAAGACGTCTACAATTAGAACGAGCGATGCGGAAAATTATTAGCTCCTGCCATCCCTCAGTTAATCAACATTTTGTCCCAAAATCAGTGACAACCTTAGCGGGATATCTTGCCTCCGCTCAAGTCTATAGACAAAATATGGTATATTGCTACTGAAAGTACTTCAGTAGCACTATACCATAGCAAGACTATAAGACTCGATAATCGCAACGACTGCTTTACATATAGCTGTATCGATAGTGTGACGAATTGAGCAATTAAAGCGTTCTCAATGTAGGCCAACTTAGGTATTGGTTGACAATATAATATCTACAAGAAAAGTGTGTTATATAAAACAGGTAAATAGCCTCATTTATTTATAATAAAACAAGAAGAATAAAAACTCTTAACTAATAAAACTATATATACACTAAAGACAATAATAACATCTAGTTAAAATATAGCGTCAATAAATTCCTCCGCATGGCTGTCGACGCCAAACCACGTCACGTCGTATGACAATGCTTAATCTCCGACTAAGTTAAAAGCCAGCCCTTGGGTCATGCGAAGTGTTAACTCGGTGGTTGGCTAATTCTTTATATAGCGGACGTTGAAACTCTTCGGTGGATTCAAAACAAGCCGATTTATGAATGAAGCTATTCTTAAATAAATTTTTTCTACTTGGTAAATCAACAAAATCTCAAAAGTATTAGCACAAATATATTATGTTTTCTTACCACAAAATAGTTTTGTGTATTACTCTGTTTGTCTGTTTTACTCAAAAAGATAGTATTTTGTCAGATGTACCTTACTCTGACCAAGTTCAATGACCGCAGAACCTTGCCCTCGTGCAACAAAATCATACAAAATCACGTATTCAAACACTAGCTAGTCTCTCCGACCTCGTCTGGTCCCATTCATTACAAGTAACGATGTTGACAGTCGCGCAGTGATCGTGCGGTAATCGACTCGAGATCGGGTCATGATCGTGTCGTGATGTGTCGCCCTGATTATTGTTTGCGCATAAAATCTTATGAGCAATATAAGTGGTTATGTTTGCTATGCGTCATTTGTTAGCGCCGTTCAGGATATTGAAAGGACGTGGATACTATGTGCTTTGGATAAGTTATCATGGAGTTGTGGCCCTTCCTCTTCTTGTTTGCCTATATTGCTTAATTGACCTTGTTGGCATGAGTGGCCTATTTCCAGAGGTTTGTAAGACTTTTCCAAGCACCTTGTTAAATCACGTCATACATCTATTTTAATTTGATGTTTCACTGCCTCTTTTTTGTACAAACTTTGATATTTATTCATCCATTATTATATACATGCCTACTGCTATAAAATGAATGCTATTTCTGTTTGGCCACGTGTACCGTATATAATTTACTTACCTGTCAAAAGCTCACGTGAAAAATAGCGCTCATCCGTTATGTTTGTGAAGGGCGCAGATATATAAAGCAGAAATAACTTTTAACATAAAAGCTATTATTTTGCAAATTGTCATGCGATTATAGTCACCATTCCCTCGTTGTTGGTTTTGAGGTGACAAATGACTGTTTCCTCCCAAACTGTCTGATTATCAATTAATGACTATGAGCGGTGCAGTTTCACCCGTCACTGCTCTCTCTGCCTACTCCACACCCCGCAGTAGTGACGAATGGCTGCTAGATCATCGTTTGTATCTGTCGGGAGCAGCCACCTTTAAAGCTGATGTCATTAATTTACCCAGAATGGATACGAAGGTTTTTGTTTGGTCTTGTTTTTGGGCTTACTTTGCGAACAGGAAGTAAACTAAAGCCATAAATAACAGGACAAAAGTAACTGTAGCCATTAACTCAAATACGGAAATGTTACCTTAAAGTAAGTTAAATTCGGCAATCAATGTGCGTATATTATTGAGATGCATTCTATGGCCTACAGCTGCTACTAACCCAGGGTCCAGGGGGTTCAGGAACACAAGGTAATAGATACTGCTTGTATCTATTACCTAGTGTTCCTGAACAGTCAGACCGGCAACCAAGTTTACTTATCGGCTAATCCTTTCGCAACTTTTAAAATTATAAGTAAAGAGTTTTTCAATAGGTACGCTGAAACTTTGACAGCTTATAGCGAATTTCTCGTTTAAGCTGCTGGTAACGGTTTTGATGAGTAGGTAGTAAGTAGGTATACATATTTAGTCCTCTTTGAAACGTACACTATTAAGCAACGTGTTAAAATTTTTAAAACTTAGTTTCATAATCAACGTTCTGTCCCGTCTGATTCAGTAACGCTCTGTGCACTGCGCTCAGTTCCTATGTACCTCCTCTTACTGTCCATCGAGATCGTGTAACTAAATTACTTTCTACAAGACTACATTTTTTTTTTTTTTTTTTTTTTATGGTGGGAAAAAATCATGCATTGACATCCCCCGCTCTTGGGCGGAGCGGGAGATAGTGTCAGACTCTTACTGACTAAAAGACCCACCCCGTTCCTTCTAGCCTTCACACCGGGGCTTGAGCGCCCTTTCGGATAACCCTGGCTCCAGTAGGCTTCGACCCGGCTGGGTCCCTGCTGTTGCTGACAACTCCTTGAGGCGCGCGGGAACAGTGCGCGCCGTCGACGACTTGGGCTTGGTCCGGAAAGTTACCGGACGGCCGGACAGTGAGCTACCCATTGCTCACTGTCCGCAAGCCCGCGCCTACGGTGGCCGGAAATCGGGATCAGAATCCCGGTTGCGGCGGCGGCGGCGATAACGCCGTTGCCTGATGCGTTCGGCCTCCTCCTTTGCGAGCATTACTGCTTCGCAGAAGTCGGCGACCGCCTGCCACTCCTCCTCGCTCCGGACCATGGCCTCAACCAAGGCCCGGCGCGAGAGGTCTCCGCCGCCGATCGCCCCCACGAGGGCACGGCGATGCTCCGCCCAAGCAGGGCACACCTCGACCGTGTGCTCCACCGTGTCCTCCGGGCGTTCCGCACAGTGGCGACACCCGGGCGTCACTTCAGCATGAATTCGGTGCAGGAAACTCCCGAACGAACCATGTCCGGTGAGGACCTGCGTCATGCGAAAGGTAAGGACGCCGTGAGGTCTTTCCAACCACGCCTCAAAGAGGGGACTTACCGCCATGATTGTGGCGTGCCCATCTACAAGACTACATGAAAGCTCCGGTCTATTCTAACAAATGAGCAAGAAGAAGACGAATGCCACCAAGATGGTCAACTTGCGCTTATCAAGAAACTGGGCTCATTAATGCGAAGATGTCAGTCAGAATTATTTCACTAACATGCATGATTACAGTAGAGCCGCGGCGGCTATTCGCCCAAAATTGTATTCTACATATGAAGTCATCGAATGCTTATAAAAAAATGTATCTGATTGTTTTATTTAATTTTAAAGTTCGAGTCTAAAACCCTACATTTAAATCCTTATCTCACAACTACCTAAGTAACAAACAAGCCACCTTCTGGCTATAGTTCACTAATAAATGCCTGGAGATAGGCTCGCAGCCAAACGTTTAAACCATTGCAATATTTGACCAGCTTTTAAATTTTTATTATTCTAGCATTTTACTCATATGAGATAAAGAGAAATGTGCCAGTAAAACCGCAGTTTTTCCCTTTCATTAGTGGCAGAATGCCAGCTAGCCAAAAATAGTGCTTTGCCACAAATCAAAAAAGAATTTGAATGTGAAAAATTGCCCGTCTCTGGCCGCGCTACATCCCTCATGCTAGAGATTGGGACGATTTTATTCGTTCTTTTATAGCGGTTGAATGAGAGAAAGAACGAATGAGATAGGTAATTACTGTAATATAGATCTCGTTAATTTTTTATTTTTATTTTAAGCTGGGTCTTTAGTCTCAGTAGTTTCGACTGTGCGTTGATTACGTTCGCCAGCCAGTTTCTTCTTTTTCATAGTCCTGTACAGATTAAATCTTCTGAAGAAGTCATTATTTAACATACTTTGGCGCATTTTGAATTTAAATGCGGATGCTTAACTTCTTCACATTGCTAATGCATCGCAGCTAATTAGTGTGCAAAAAAATAAGATACAATTTGATATTTTAGATCCACCAGTCACCAGTATACATTTAAGCGAAAGTTGCGGCATTACTTTCAGAACAAATAGCGGAGTCGTTTCAAAACCTTCTTCTTCTACTTTATATAAATATATATGTAGGTATATATTATATTAAATATATATTTATGTCTATTTTATTAATATATATACTTTTGTAGACTGGTTGAGTCTAGGTTGACTGGTAGAGAATGCCCAAGGCATTAAGTCCGCTTTGTACCTGTGCGTTGCATAAAGTTCTAATAAATAAATAAATAAACAATATGGTAAAGCTTATATTAATAAACTTTTTGGGAATATGTGTATTTTTATGTGTAGTTATCAATATCAATACGAATATTAGGGACCGAGTTCCTGTTGATTTACTCGGAACCATATAGTTTGTACGTAATATGTAGTTAAACAAAGCAATATTGGTTTATCATATTATACATCTGATCATGTATATGTATAAGCGGTGTACGCATACATAATAGTATTATTTGAAATATCTATATTTGAAAGGAACGCTGATTCGTAGGATATATTGGAACACTTGTCCGAAGAACTTGATTTAGCAAAATCCTAAAAACTAAATTAAACAAAAAGAATATCCGTCCACATTTACAGCTCATACACGTAGCGTAGACTCTTGTTCAGAGGTGCCATGCATGCTTGCTCTATATTTATACGTAACATAAATGCTCAAAAATATAAATCTCCACAAGCTCAATATTATCTGTATTTAATTGTTAAATTGTAGTTTATAATTGTGAAAAAGAAGGATGAAAAAAGATTGCATGTAGTGGAGATGAGAATGTTGAGATGGATGTGTGGTGTGACGAGAATGGATAAAGTGAGAAATGAGTATATTAGACGAAGTTTGAAAGTGGGCCAGTGACTGAAATGTTGAAAGGAAATCGGTTGTCTTCGTTTGGTCACCCAAAGACTCCTCTTTGGGTGACCATACGAAGACAACCGATGAAGCGCATATTACTACCCGCGAAGCGGCGTGCCTTCTGGCTGGCCTACCACCGTGGGATCTGGAGGCAACAGTCCTTGCACACATGCACGATATGCGCGTGGAGATGCAACGCCGGGGTGAAAGTCCGCTGCCACGACAGGTCACGGCATGGTGGACAGAGCTCCGGCGGGATCTCATGGTGAAATAGCGTCAACGACTATCGCAACCCAGCGCTGGGCACGCCACAATCATGGCGATAAGTCCCCTCTTTGAGGCGTGGCTGGAAAGACCTCACGGCGTCCTTACCTTCCGCATGACGCAGGTACTCACCGGACATGGTTCGTTCGGGAGATACCTGCACTCGATTCATGCGGAAGTGACGCCCGGGTGTCGCCACTGTGCGGAACGCCCGGAGGACACGGTGGAGCACACAGTCGAGGTGTGCCCTGCTTGGGCGGAGCATCGCCGTGCCCTCGTGGGGGCGATCGGCGGCGGAGACCTCTCGCGCCGGGCCTTGGTTGAGGCCATGGTCCGGAGCGAGGAGGAGTGGCAGGCGGTCGACGACTTCTGCGAAGCAGTAATGCTCGCAAAGGAGGAGGCCGAACGCATCAGGCAACGGCGTTATCGCCGCCGCCGTCGCCGGGATTCTGATCCCGATTTCCGGCCAACGTAGACGCGGGCTTGCGGACAGTGAGCAATGGGTAGCTCGCTGTCCGGCCGTCCGGTAACTGTCCGGACCACGCCCAAGTCGTCGACGGCGCGGACTGTTCCCGCGCGCTTCAAGGAGTTGTCAGCAACAGCAGGGACCCAGCCGGGTCGAAGCCTACTGGGGCCAGGGTTATCCGAAAGGGCGCTCGAGCCCCGGTATGAAGGCTAAAAGGAACGGGGTGGGTCTTTTATTCAGTAAGAGTCTGACACTATCTCCCGCTCCGCCCAAGAGCGGGGGATATCAATGCATGATTTTTCCCAGCATAAAAAATAAAAAATAAAATAAAATAAGCGCATATTACCTACTAAAAAATTTCTGAGTATACATGTAGATGAATGGTGAATGATGGATGGAAAGGGCGAGGAAGGCCGAAGAAAAGGTGGATGGATTGCGTGAGAAGAGATATGAAAGAAAAGGGAGTTAGTGTTAGTTTGACGAGTGACAGGTCAGAATGTAAGAAAAAAATGTGTTGCGCCGACCCCAAGTGATATATAAGATAAGGGCAGGATTAATAATTGATTTTAATTTAGTCATAATTTATTTGTTTTCAATTTTTTATTTGTTATTTTTTTTGCTGTATTTTGAGTGATAATAGCTACGACACAGCTTACTAACTAGTGTTGTATTTTCGTGCGCAATGTATCTTTTAAATACGTTTTTGTTTCAAATAAATTTGTGTTTGTACTCAATTGCATGATCTACTTTTGGCTAGTTTTAATATACAAAATGCAAAAATACAATTATATGAATTTTGTCCAAACATAACTTTTTTTACACACCCGAGATTGGGTGGGACTTTGACATTTTACTAATAAAATAATTGTGTACAAAGACCCATAAAAATATTTGATTTATAATAAACATTTTATTTTCAAGCATCGGAGGACCATAGAAAAAATACATAAAATAGTCTTAAGCTGTAGTATAATGGACTATTTTAGGATAATGCAGTCATATATTTGATCTTGTAAGGGGTTTTTCCAGCAAAGGTAAGCGAGGCCAAGCGAAAATCCATCATTGGGATCACTTTATTTTTAGTTTTAGTCTATTGCGAAAATGTTAACACAGGTAGGTATTTTAACATATGAAAAGCGAAAGATGTGTGTGTGAAGGACTTGAGTAAGAAATGTGCACGAGTCGTACCGTAAGCGACAGTTGCGAATGCCGAATGTGTGCGCGTATGTGCGCGGAAAAGAGTGTGTAGAGAGACTTTTTTATTTAGTAGCATTGGTGCAAATGTCTCACAATTTTACAGCGTCGCTGCATAGCATATCATTGATGGAATAGCCCCTAGTACCTGCCCTTTTACGAAAGCGTTCGTGTGACAGGTGTATTTATTTTTAGGGATCTAATATTGCTTTCCATATTTATAAAAATATTTTCATCTTTCAAAGAGGTGATACCGCTTTAAAAATAAGGTTATTATGTGGTAAAACGTGATATTCATGTGTCGTAATTTTCACGGCCTCAAGTAAACATTTAAAAAAGTTTTGATTGATGAATTTTGATTTTCGTCTTTGATATCGTCAAAAAAAAATTCGAAAGTCTAAACAAAATACACGGTAGATACATACCAAATAGTTACCTGAAGTGTATAAACCGCGAACTTCTTCCAACCTTTGCACTTATTTGTACCTCTTTCTTGTTTCGTCGTCAAGTTGTAACTCTCTCTGCGGGGCTGCGAGTTACTCGCTGCACATAAGTTAACCAAGTAGTTAAGTTACCTTGTGCTTGCTTACTGGTGGCAGCAGTTCGTTAACCTTTGCTTAACTTGGATACAAACTGCTTATTAAACATAAATATCGTAGGTACTATGTTATTTAAAGTGGGAACTGTATGGAAGATATAGCTAGGGTAAAAATCATTTAACAGAGTTTGCCAAGAAACAGGTTAAAATACTCCTAAATGGGTTTTCCTTTTTCTTTGGTTTTAATTCCCATCGATAGAACATGGAATCGCTGCGTCTTAAAATGCCATTAGTAGATAAAAAGTCAAGTGTAAGGCATAGACGAAAAGTCTATGCCTTAAACTAGGTATACGCAATTAATGACATTCAATAACACGCTTTGTTTGTATGAAAAGGGTTGACATTGCCATCTGATTGGCATCAGCCGCTTATGGCAGCATACTTTGCAGATACGTCGTTTGACTGTCAAACTTTACCACAAATATTAGAGTGGCTCGAAATCTGGCGAATGCGCCACAAATGGGCTGCTAGTGATCCGCACGCTAGCTGCTCGTGCGCTGCACACGTGCAGTTATAGCAATTGTTTGGTTAGCGTAACTCGGGCAAAATTGGCACTGTGGGCGCGAGCGGCAGTTGTTTCGTGTGCGGGCAGGTCGCGTACGTGCAGTTCCGTTTGCTACCCATCCATACTATATATCTCTATACCATATGCAGCGCATGCGAGACACATTCACCTGATGTGGACACACCCTTAGACGTACTATTTGTACTAGGCAATTTCAGATCTTTCAAAAAAAATAACTCAGAATAGTAAAACAACAAAAGTACAAACTATTACAAATTATTATAACGATGTTAGACTTCAACAAACAAAGTTTATGCTCCTTTGATTTCCCAAACGGTATGTAACAAATTGTGAACATCAGCAATTCTATGTTTTTACTTTATAGCCAAAACATACTTTACTTTGTAGTTTTTTGTTAGTAACATTATTTCATTTTGTTCTTTATCGCTATTATTTTCGTTTAATATGGTATGATGATCATATACTTGATATGATTTGCTATGAACAATTTAAACACGCAATTTTTTCTTTAAGCCGAACCATTTATGTTTTGCTGCATGCATCTATTGCTCTGTAACGAGCAAATTTGTTTTGCTACACAGACATTTAGCTATTTCTATTCGATGCAATTTGTTCTGTTTTTTGTGTAAGGTACTATCAAGTAGTCACCTCTACCACAATGAGATGGCCACAAATGAATAAGCAAAACATCTGTACTCCACGAAAAATAAATAAATTTAAATTGTGTTGTACTGTTCTGTTACGATACATATACTTCAACGTCCACAACTTTGTGTACAATCAAGAAGTCCAACAAACGTGTAACTAACCCATCAACGGACGTTACTTTGTAAAACATGAGCCATTGTCCGAGATTCATTACTCTTTTCCTGAATACTTTTAGCTCAATACGCTATAAAGAAGTTTAGATGAGATTCCAACAGTTCACTAGTGAACTACAAACTAGTGTTCTGTTGGCTATTGATCCCGTTGTTGCGGGACATGCCGAGGGATAGAGTTGAGAACTATGTTTGAGGCCTGTAACGTGTTGTGTGGGTGGTGAACAAATTAGCATTGGGATATTCGATTTTAACTGGTAACTTTAATTATAATTCTACAGAAGCAATTTGTGCTCGTCATTCTCCATTGATAGTAGACCCTTCTCAAGTGAAATCAATATTCAAAAAATAGTCTCAGAAATACTACACCAGTTTTTCTATTTTCATTTGTTTCATATGTTACTTTGTCCACATGATTGAAAACAATATAGGTAAGGTTTTTATTTTTAACCAATTTAAAAAAGGATGGTTATTATTTTTTCATTGCCCTGTATTGTTTATATTCAACTACGGTGAAACCAAATGGAGGGTGTGTCATTACGCACTCCATTGAGTTATGTTTAATAGCCGTGGTTATACCCGTGTAGCCCGACTGCGGATGGTTTACACAACATACATGACATTATAACATTAGTACAATCATCTTGGCAAGCTGTCATACGACCAGGACCAAGACCATGACGTTTATAGTAAGATTGTTTTAATCTGGTTTTAGTGCGTGTAAGAGACAGAGCTATACAGGTTGTCTAGCGCCATCTCTTACACACACTGAAATAATAATGAAATAATCTTACTTCGAACGTCATGATAACCCACGGTTATACTCTCAACATCATGCTAGTTATAGACTTTTCACATTGCAATGTTTCTGTAGAGCCATTAATTTTTTTAAATTAATAACAGTGTCATTCAAAAATCGCGTCTACATCTCTCATCCAACTCTCCTGTCACTGGATCTGCTGGAAGTAATTTCATTTCAAATAAGCATTACCTTTGTGCTCTTCTATGTTTTTGTTCTTTTAATTTTTAAGTGTCTGTGTGATAGATAAATATATAAATAAATAAAATCGTTTACAGTTGAAGTGAATCGTTCAAAAGTTTATACCCCGAAGCATTTTTCCTCTTCCAAGAATGCTTAATGTGTGGCCAACATATTTTCTAGACACTTTTTAATTCACAAACCTCGTTATGTGCTAAAGGGAATAGCTTAGACTACTAGTAATAAGCTATTCCGGGAATATACCAAGCACACGGCAACATGAGGATAATCTACCATGCACTAGCGGCGCACATAAGTATCCCTAGTGTCTACTCACACTAAACTGTTTAGATCATTTGGAATTAATTGCAAGCAAGGAATCACTGAATATAGGCACATGACGTAGTAAATGCGTGGGTATTTATCAGTCAGTGTTTTAATGGTCTATAGAGCAAGATCCTAAAACTGCCTCATGTTGGCAATTTGTTAAATTGACAATTCACTTCAAAATCGAATGATTCGTTAACTTGCCAGTGACTATTCACTAGGGCTTTCAATACCGGTATTACGGGATCCCGTAATACCGTGATCACGGATATATTTTGGTCTTTTTTCAATCACGGTATTGACGAGCCAATACCGTGATTACGGTATTACAATCTTTTATATATATTATTGTGTTTTGTTGTAATAAGTAGTAAGAAGTTGTATTATATAATATAAATTACGATGTAATATTATTCTCACACTTGTATTAAGCGCCAACTCTCGCGATACGTCGAACCATAGACTAAAATGTTCTGAATAACGCGTAGTGTAATAGGCCCTATACGACGTTATTGTTTTGTTAATCAGTATAGCAAAGGCGTCCGGGTAACACGTGCATGTGAACTTGGTCATTGTGAATTTTTGATAAGTTTGTAATCTTGACGAACAACATGGTACATAATATTAATACTTGTATTTTATGGGGTTTAACACAATTCTCAACGAATCACGCGATCGTTTTTTTTTTTTGTAAAAACTAATGACGAATTACGAATTCACAACAAATTGAAGCATCTAAAATTGTGTCATTTTCCACTTTGTTTAATATCATTTTTACTTTAACGAATCACGTTATCCGTTAGATCTACAATTAAAAAGTAAAAATTTAATATTTTTGCGGTTTGGACGTGGCATTCTTTTTTAACTTCAAATATTATTAATTTAGCCTAATTAGTACTTATTAACTACTTTCGTGTTCAAAGAAACAATTCAAAATTATACATTTAATTGGTAGTTTGGTACAACAATTACATGTGAGATATTAATATAGTAATAAGAAAGACACGATTCTTGACGCTTGCTGACCTCTAAGGACAGTATAGGTACTCGCATCGAATGTATCAGCCAGTAAACTAGAGATACGGCAGCGCCATGCTTACTTGAACCTTAAAACTGCGTCTTAACCTTATTAGAAATGTCGTAAAAAAATTACAGCGTCAAGTAAACCTAAACCTTACGCATATCTATGATTTTAATCTACTTTATTTGCTAATAGCCCGTAAACAATCAGCGCCATGCTTACTAGAACCTTATTAACGGTTAAGAGAGAATAAACACTGATTCGAAAACAAAAATATTTAAATGATTTTATTAATTTCCTAATTAAAGTTCCTATGAGACAGGGTTTTAGTCAAGCACTAGTTTAAAATAGAAACCTTGAGTTCAATACCGTGATCACGTGATCACGGTATTAAAAATTCTAATACCGGTATTGATACCGGTATTGAAAAAATCCGGTATTTGAAAGCCCTACTATTCACTCTAGTATTACAAATATAAATCTACAACACAAGCTACAGTTACAATAGCACGTTGGCAAACCTTATGTTTGGACTTGTGGGTGAAGAATTAGTAATTAAATAATATTTTGACGGCGACTTAGACACTATACCTAAGGGAAACCTTCCCGGTACGTATATCGTTGAGACCATTGTTAAAAAGTTTATTGTTTCATCCAAAGTAATGTTTGATATTGAGGCAACGCGAAAAACGAGAGATAGGTAAGTACCTGAACGTTGGCATTTGGTAACTTTCAGTGTTCGCTCGAATATTTCACTAAATTTGTTCCAGAAAATGTGTCTTTTTAAAAAGATTTTGGAGAAAATCGTAGTCATTCAGAATGTCGATTGTTCAAGGTTTGCATAAATATATAATTTTTTTACTTTTTAAATTAATTAGTAACACATTATGAAAGGCCTAAGTTCACGTATTTGAGCTGGTTTTCAAAGATCTTTACAAGATTAGCTTTCAAGATTCAAGATCATTTATTTTGCTAAAACACGAGTATACACATAAATGCAAGATGTTAAATAAAAATCAGTTGAGTCACTGTCATGTTTTTCCGTAATGGCGTACAAAATATAATTGAATAAGATCATAAAATTATTAAATTTATTCATACATACAATTATAATAATTAAGACTATTTAATGTCAAAAATTATTTGTTCCATCATAATCATGTCGATAATTCAAAAATTTTCATACATGTCAAAAATTACATAAGTCAATAAATAATAATAACAAGTTCAGTACATTTTGTTTTAAACAGAAACCAGAAATCATCAAAGAGAAGGTAATAACAACAAGAGCGTAAGAGTGGTTTTATGGGAATTATTAGGGAGTTGAGCACGCACTAATAATCTCGGATCCACAAGACAAATTTTTAACTAAATATTGTTTACTTTTTTTTCTGAAATATTTGGGACCGACCAAGTGACACAATGCTAGCGCGTACCAATCCTTTTCAACTTTGACGAACCGCAATCAAATTCGTTGTTCGTCATAATACGTTATCCATATATCGCTGATACAATTTTCCTTTGTCTGGCAATGTTATTAGATTCTGTCACTGACATGTGATTTTGTACCAAACTCTGGGACTAAAGACTAAAGAGCTTCCAACCCGAGATACATTTCCACACAACTACTCTAAACGTGATTATCATAAGTGTATACATGTTGTTGGTACATTGTGTGTACCGACGAGTGTGTATGCCAAAAAAAATAGTTTTCTTTCTATTATGACGATACTATACATCTATTTTGGAAACATATAGCGACATCTATGGCGTCATATAAGAACTAATCCTGCATCGTGTAATTTAAGTTCTCCGCGCGATTTGAAAATATAGAACAGCCCGAAAATCTATTGGGCAGTTGCCAGCCCTTTTTAACGGAGGTATGTGAGACTTTACTCTCTATTCCGCATACCTTTAACCACAAACATCTTGTGGATGTTATCTACTGAAATCAAACCACTTTTTTTAAAGTGGTTTTTCACTTTATGTAAAACTAATCCAGTTAAGACCTCGGCTATTTTGCGTGTACTTTGGAGCTTCACAGTGTCCTCGTAAATGGAAAATTTAAAAAAATGTTTATAGAATTTAATCGACATTTTTAATTTAATCGACATTCAGAATTACGAGATTTTTATAGGGTGTCACAACGAGCGGTCTTATCGCTAAAAGTTATAGGAACAGAGAATAGGTTACTTATAGACACGCGTTACATCGTCGACCACAGCGACACTTTCCTTCAGGTGAGATCGTGATCTAGCATGAGCCTATCAATGATAATTTAAAAAAGTAAGGAAAAAAGAAATTCAAGCATTCACTTTTTCTACAATGAAAATACACGTCTTAAACAAAGTTGCAATGAAATTCTTAAGAAGTGCTTATTCGATTGTCTTCCGGTTAAACTTTTTATTTAACAATCAAACAATGAATCTTAAAGTTAATAACTTTGTATTTCTTACCAAACATTCTCTGATTAGTCAGAGAAAAAAAAAGAGAAATACAAAGTTTATGTTGGTCGTGGATCCACTCCTACTTAAATGGAAAGTAAGAAAACCAAAAAGAACAACTTCTACGAATTACTTTGCATAGTACCTTTAGTTACTAAAAACAAAGTAATATTTAGAAATATTCATTTTTAACTAGCTTTTACTATAGAGTTGTCATAAAACCCCTAAGCTCCGTCGGGACAATTTGGGGTCCTTCCTTTTAGTTTTAAACTTTTAAACAATACCATATGAATTTCGTATAATTCATTTATTTATCGAGGATAACATAACAATTAATTAACATCATAACTTTTTATATTTATCAGATGATTTTATTTGGGACAGAAATTCTTTACAATTCATGTGAATGCTTTGCTTTTGTAATATTAGTGTGAAGCTGATCCGTTTCCAGAATACGGACACCTCAGTACTTGCGTTAACGCCTACAGCAGACGAATTGAGTAGAACAAAGTCCTCAGTTACACGTCCACTGACATCTCTCACGTTCATCGCCGATGTCTCGGATAAACATCTGATTGAGATATCATTGTAAATGTCTTAAATACCAAGGCTTCTAAGCTTATATAAGAACTTCAAAGTCTTGAGCAACGACGCGGCGACGCCTAATTGCTAGCCAGTCAGTTTTTTGCCGGTTCATTTCGGGGAGGGTGTGTCAGGATTACTCGTAGCCTCGAGACATACTCGTAGCCTTCTTCCGCCACTTCTATCATCAGACCAACAGACATGTGGCGGTGCACCTCCGGTACATGGTGGAAATACCATCTGTATGCGTAAAATGTTTTGGGAACTCATTCATTGTGCACTCAGCTGAGGAGCGGAATTACCTGCTGGAGACTGTTTCCTGATAGCTATAACCTGGGGATCTTTAAGTTAAGGGTAAATAGGTTACTTCTAGGTAACCGGATCGTCGTATGCCATCAGATGGGATAATGATACAAAGCAGAATAAAACAGACGGAGCACATTTAAAGGATATGAAAACGTCGTCGTCGTCGTCGTAATCAACTTTGTATAAATATTTGAAGTTTATAAACAAATATTAGGTTCAACCCGATTTGCTCATGTTCCAGCTTATCAAATATCAGGCAGTTTTACATCAAAATGCTTCAAATAACAGTTGAAAGCCAAAATATTAATGTATCTATTCCAACTTAATTAAAAGAGCGAACGTGGTCGGCACACAATCATAGAAGTTTTTATTTGCTCATCCTATTTGTAGAACCTTTTGATGGATCGTTATGTTGCCAGAAATATCCAAATCAATCTGCCTGCCTTTTCTTTACTATCTTAGGCTCGGCTTTTAGTCTAACCCGATGGAGCTTTTTCAAAAACCTTAAAAAGTATAATTATCTTGCCAATTTGAAAGATAGTAAGATCATCAGCTGCGATCTCTTTCTACATCACAAAATTATGTAGAGCGACTGTCTAACCGACCTTTAACTGTCCGTATCGACTGTCAAAGATCTACAAATGACCACCGGGGTTAACGGCTTAACGTTATGGTACGTTAAAATGGTTGCCAATCAATAAACTAACCTGAGAAAAAGTTGAAATCCACCCATCTACATTAAGTTATCTTCTCAACTCTCCAATTTTGTCCAAATATTTAGAGATCTCTAGTATTATTTGGCTTCGGTATTATATAATCGATTTTATTCTATTTTTTTTTTATTACTTTCATCTTTAATTATTTAAAATGATTTAATACCGTAACGTATTTTTAATAATTTGTTGACTTTAATGTAATCTCTATTAGTCCAAGATCCGATTAAGAACGACCTTCACCGGTCTGTTTAATGGATGAAACGTATTTTATGATAAATTTAGTGTATTAAATAATATAACGCGGGTGGGTAACCTAAGAAATTCCTGGCCAGAGATTAATTAAAAATTGAAAATTTACTTTTTTTTTAGATAAATGCACAACCGTTATTCATACCAGATTTTTTTGCAGACAACACTATAACATCGTATTCGTAATGAATTTTTTTTTATTTTGAAATAAACACACCTGTTTATACATACCTGTTTATACCTGGCAACTCATAGTTATGCCAGGAAAGAAATAGGTAACCCAACATTTTATGTTCTAAAGACTTCATTTTTACGGTTAATATTAAATATATTCGTTACACACACCGGTGAATTTTCAAAAAAAAAAAAAAATTTTGGCCAGGAATTTCTCAGGCCATCCACCCACGTTATATTATCTAAAATACTAAATTTGTCATAAAATACGTATCATCCATTAAACAAACCGGTGAAGGTCGTTCTTAACGTATCGTCTACTATATATGAAATATAAAAATCCCTTCCTAATTAACTACTACACAATGTAATATACTAAGACGGCTCATCTTTTCATAAATTCTAGGTGGCATTTAATTAAATAACCTAATGTTTTAATCTTCTATGAAAAATACTCTTGACAACCGTGCAGTTTCATTTGCGTATAATCCAGGCTGCAGAGACACAACAGGCTCATTAATCAAGCTTAAAACTTGTTCAAGCGTGTCACGTCCATCGCGTAATAACTTTGTGCTCCCAGCTCTAGGTTCTCCAGTTTCTGCCAGATCAAATTGAATGGCTTCGAATGACTGCCATACGTTTTACTGCTGTCATAACTTATCGAGTTAGTGCGAAACTTGGAGATGCACTCCCTGTCCCCTCCCTCCCCTCTACGTCGAGACAGTTTTTTCTAATAAATATTTTATTAACGAATTCTTTTTTTGTTTAGGTACGTGATACACTTTTTGCGTTTGAGTTTTTAGTTTTAATAAAAATTGTATCTTTTGAAGATATAGAGTAAATTGATGGTCGTTATGTTTATATTTAATGCCATTTTTATCTGTTCAGTGTTTTTAACTATACGATTTAGTTAATCGTATATTATTATTCAGTCAGGGTTTTATAGAATTTCAGATTATAATATATCAAACTAGTAATAGGAGCCTCTTGATTAAAAGTCAAACAAAATTCTCCCCTCATTTAAAAAGGGTAAACCAAATAGGCAAGGTAAATAATATAACAAATCACATCATGGAGTAGGTACTTAATTAACAAAATGCGGGTTTTAGAAGACATTCTATTAACATCATCTTTCTCTCAGCAATTATACATATTGATTTCGGCTTCCTAGGATAGTAGTGCTGGTATATTGTCGACTGGTAGAAAATGCCTAAGGCATTATGCCCGCCTTTGTACAGTGTTTATTACTAGTGCATAAAGTTTTGATAAATAAATAAATAGTTGGAAGAACGTATTGCTACTACTCTACTACTACTCTATACTTATATAAATGGCTTTGCTCCTACTATGACTCCCTGTCTCACTATTTCTTCATCATAATATATATATATTTTTTTAATTATTATTGGTAAGGTCGCGTTTCACCACCATCAGCTCACCTGATGGTAAGTAGAGATGAGGTCGACGATGGAACGCGCTTTCTAAAAGTAACCTATTCAGTCTTGGCTCAAAGACCCTTAAGTTGTAGCTATCAGGAAACACAGACTCCAGCAGGGAATTCCACTGCTTGGCTTTACGCACAATAAATGTGTTCCCAAAAAGCTTTGTGCAAACACAGAACACAAGCAAACACTCGTAGTTAGGGGTTCATTTTCTCTAAACCTCTGTAATGTATCAATAACTTTGCGTAGGTTATTAAAACCAAAACTTAATACCTACCTAGTAGTTACCGATTTTGAGTCCGATTACAGTATAGTTTTAGTTATTTTTATTAAATAATTATATTCTTTGATTTTTTAACAAAAAAACAGTATCATCTAGCTAATGAGCATCAAAATACCGAGAGCTTTTAGCTAATGAACTTTTGTCTCACACCCACTTCGGGGATAATATTCTTTGGAGGAATTTACACCTACGTAGAAACAGTTGCCTGCCCCAAAATCAGGAGCTATGTAGAGAGAGTCGCGAGTCAAAGCTCAAAGTAACTAAGACTAAGTAATAAGTCGCAAAATGTTCACACCCTCATACACATGAATAGCGTCACCTTTGTTTAGAAAGCAATTTACGAAATGAATTCATAAGATATCGAGATTGAAAAGCAGGCACTCGTCTATAGGCAGGTAGATAGGCAGGATTTGTGTTACCTTTGGTTAAGCACGAAACCTGAATAGTCTTTTTTTAATGCTAAAATTGTTAAAAGGGTGTTATTACAGAGTCGTTCAATCCTAATTAAGTACTTTTCTTTTTCTTTTTATTGAAAATGAATCAGAAAACCAAAAAGTGGCGCCAAAATCTATGCGGTCAACAGTGTGTAAAGCTTGGTCGATTTTTGATACGTAATGTGTACGGAAATCGACTGTATTCTTTTACAGAACACAGTACTCTCAAATGTAAGATATTACACTGAGATCAGAAGAGCCAAATAAGACTTGAAATGTTTATATCTCCATTTTGTTCTGCGGGATTACTGTGTGCTATCCCACCCACAGTAGGCCCGCGTGGTGAATTACGGTCCATTAAAGGTTTGAGTTTCAGCAGTACTGGGCTGATTAATTATGTATGAAAAAAAAGGTTAAGATGAAAACCGGTAACCCAGTATTTTTTTTTTGTAGGGGGGAAAGTCATGCAATGACATCTTCGCACCCTTGGTTGGAGCGGGAAGTTAGTGTCAGAGTTTACTAACTAAAAACCCACTCCTGCACCTTCGTTGAACCACCAGACCAAGAATACCAGAACCAGAATCTTCCTTTCAAAAGAAAACCCTTGGCCCTAGTGGGCTTCCACCCTACTGGGGTCCTACGGTTTACTGACAACCCTTTGTGGCGCGCGTGGAACAATACGCGCCGTCGACGTCTTGGACTCGGTCCGGACGGTCGGACGGCGAGATACCCATTGCTCGTCGTTCGCAACCCGTGCCTACGGTGGCCGGTAAACGATATCGGAATCCCGGCGGCTGGAGGTAACTTAGTATGCGACAAAGTCGACTAAAGTAAGTAGTAATCACCCGGATATCTATGAGTAGTCACACCCAGCCACTGCAGTGTCATGCAACAATATTAAGCGAGCCTTCAGCACGCACGCAGCGCACCGAGCAAAACGCCTCGCTGGCGCGACAATACAAAATCGTAGAAAATGGCGCGATTTTCCTGATGCGAGAATTTCATATTGCAAGCTCAATGCAGGTTCATATAAAATTTATTTTATGAAAAAAGGTGATGTGAAATGTTGCTAATTAAATTGTTAAAAAGTATTTTTTATTATTTCCTCACAATTATTATTATCACTCTTGTCATAGAAAAGACGAAGCAGATTTACAATACATCATATCACAGCCAACATGTTTGTTCGTCTATTAATCAAATTTATGGTTATCGAAACTATGCTCTAAAGGATTTCATAATTTCTGTATAATAGTATTAGTCTTTGCATTTCTGCGCTAAGACAGTCTGTCCTGGGTTGTAGATTTTGGCAACTGGGCTTTCTTAAGATCTCTCTCGCTCTCCTCTCCCTTTCTTTTATTCAGGTAAAAGAGCCGGATGAAACACACTACAAAAAAAAACGCCTGTTATTGTGAACGTCAATCCAATTTAAAACAGAACAACAACAACCTTCATAATCACCCATAATTTCCTCGCTATTTCCTCCAGGAAAAACTAATTATAAAGTTGTAAATAAATGATTACACGCCACCGACGCGAACTAATTGAAATTATAAATTATTTCCGTGGCTCTACGTTCTAATGACATCGCATTGCGGCCAAGCGCTGTGCCTTATGGTAATGCAACATATCTCATGGTAAATGGTAAAAAATGTAAAGTATGTGAGAAATGTTACTTTGTGTAAGTGCAGTTATAATGGTAGCACGTATGTTTTAATATCTAGCTTGTATTTAAATTGTTTTAAAAACAATTGCAAAACATGTAGTACCTAAGTACCTAGTATTTCTATCTATTTCACGAGAATATATTATTATATACTATGTTCGAATCCAAGTTATGGTCTACCCGTTCGCCAAATTTCATGTGAATGAGTTCAGTTTCTAAAACGTGACTGATTAATGAACGATCAAACAGACCAACAGATTTATAATTTATTTTGATAGGTAGGTGGCAGCATTTTAATAATAATTATATTCCTCATCGGCTCATGCTCATTCGGAAAATCGAATGGAAATAATTGCGTTCGTTAGTCATCGGAAGGCGGTTTGTATGTATTTATTGAAAGTTAAACGAGCTGATTTTAATTTAATTATTTGCTTTTTCATTGTTCATCATCTCTCATTGTGTTTGTTAATCAATTTCGCTTTAACGAATGAATAAGTGCATTTAAACGATGTTTCATTTAAATACATCTATAAATTATAAATATAATTAAATTATATAGGTATGGTGTGGCATGCCTATATAATTTCATTTCACCCGGTATACGAGTTTTTATTCATAAATGCGAAAGAGACTACGAGAATTAATTAGTTAGAAACAAAAATATAGCAATCAACTAGGTACGAGTACTTCATTCCAATGATTTCAAACTGACAACTACAAAATAATTACGCCAATTTTCGAATCAAAAAACCTTACATGTGCCTAACCAATTCAAACTGCCTTTTCTTCCAATTTACTTTTCAAGTTAAATTCTTCCAACGTTCCACCAACCAATCAAAGCATTTTCCAAGCCGAATTTTTCAATGTTTTCATGCTTCAACCCGAGCGAACAACAGAACAACAAAGTAACAAAACTGCTGCAGTACAAAACCACAGTTTTGCATCCACTCGACAACCTTTATCAATTTGTGTAGATGCGGAATAAACCTATGAGCAGATATACGTACTGCATTGCTTTGAAGTGACATAAGTATAGCTTTATTTTCTATGCTAATATCTTTTATAACGAAGTAAAGTAATTTTTTTCGTTTGTTGGAGTTAATCTCTGAACTGAGTACTGGTCCGATAGCTAAATTTCCTAAGTGACATGGGCAATATTTAATGAACGCGGGCGAAGCTGTAGGTAAAAGCTAGAATTAAATAAGGCTGCAGCGGTTGCAAACAATATTGTTCCAGCCGGGTATTGGACAATGTTGAATAACTTGCATGCAGGATTTGATTGAAAATTGATTGGTTTCTGCCAAACCTTGTTCCAACTGTAGGTATTGAGGCCTGCAGCTGAATATCTGTGTTACATGGACCAACCGATCTACCCAAAAGGCAATGGACAGGGCTGTGTTCGGAGTTTTCTTACATGATCGCATTAAGAATCGCATTAGCGTTTTTTAGTTCTTGTCCTTGGTTCTCCTGCTGTTCGACGCCGAAACAGCTAGAAAAATCGTCAGACCTAAGTGGCAGTGGGTAAGGCACATTAGATAGTTGATGAAAAGGTTCTGGAGTAGCGACCGCGCACCAGAAGACAGCGGCGGAAGGCCCCTCACAAGGTGGACCGATGACCTGGTGAGAGTCGCGGGAAAGCGATGGATGCGAGACGTACAGGACCGTTCGTTGGGGCGGCTCTTGGAGGACGCCTAAATCCAACAGTTTTAATGTCTTTCGGCTGAAAAGATGATGACTTAGACCGACTGCAGTGTCTAGCTCTGAACATCACAAGGAACCTAACTGCTGGGCAACAGGAGCCCAATAGTATGACAGATCGAGTTTCGCTTTGAAACGTATTCTGTTGGCAGATTTTACTCCACAGATATTATTTACAAAACACGCAAAATAGTTCTTTTTCTTCAACACCTCATAGATAAAATGAGAAAGCTCTCATTTCACGAAAACAACGTGTTCGCGGTACATTTAGGTTATGAAATACGACGTCATCTGTTATTGCAGTAAGCACCTACGATGCTTCTAACACATTAGGTACTACTGCTATTTACAAGTCCTGTACAAAACTGTGAAACTACCCACGTTAATATTGAGAATAATAATAATAACAACAGCACACGAGGTGGTTGACGCGTGGAATGTGGACTCGGCCCTCATTATGCTGACACGACAATCGTTACCACAAACGGTCTGATGGCTAAAAGCCTCGACAGCCATCTGTCAAAGCTGTCGTTGCGCGGTTAAATCAAGGGCCTGATACAGAAGGCAGTACTCTTCGATATGGCTCGCATTGTGAAGAGGTTCCTGCCTGTGGAGCCTTAACTACCGGTAACTTGGACCCGCTCTCGATACCGGCGGACTACTATTTTTTTTGTATTTTTAAATATCTAAGAATAAAATATAAACTCTACATAAGGTAGGGAAGGGTAGGTAGTTAGTTAGTTGATGGGGGCTAGTTATAGATTACACCCCGAAAAAGAATAAATGTTGATAATTTATGTACTATTATTTTATACATTTTTCTGTATTTTCCTGTTTCCGTCTTCTTTTCTTTTTATTATATAAGTCAGTATATTATTATTGTTAACTATTGGGAATCGAACCAACGACCTTCGCAGTCAGGGATTTGTGGTCACGGCCACTGGACCAACTGGCTAGTCAAGCAAACGCTTTTTATGAAAAGTAAGTGCTGAAGTTAAGAAAACGTTTTCATAAGATTATGAATAAAAGTTTTAAGTATAAGACCGTAGGCGCGGAGTTTTAATAGTGGAGGTTTAAGGAAAGACTAGGCGGAAGCTCGCACTTTTTAATACTTTAGTGTGAGAGTGGCGCAAGAACACATTTTCTCGTACGTGCAATGTTTATTATAACTGTGACAGCATATCTGCGTAGTTTCTCACAGTTCGAACTTTAGCTAAACAGATAAACTACATATAAAAACAACTAATTGCTGTGGTATTACCTCAATTCATTTATTTTTGAGTATGGAAAATCGTCAAATAACTTCTTCAGTGCAGCGAGAGAAAGTGTCAGACTGAAACCCAGCTATCTTTCTCGTTTCAGAGCCGCGGCAACTGTTTCAAACATCCCGTGTAGTGTAGGTACATATCAAAATGCGATCTAAACATTTCACACGAGCTGAAAGTTATCAGTATCGTCAATGCTATGAAATTATGTATTTTCCTTTAAAAAAAATGTTGCTCCATACTATGAATTACTTCTGTATCTCTGGTGTGTACACATCTTCACTAATATAATAAAGAGGTAAAGTTTGTTTTTTGTTTGTAGGATGTAATCTCTGGAAGTATTGGTCCGATTGCTAAATTTTTTTCAGCAATAGAAAGCTGCTTTATTGCTGAACTAGCTTTTGCTCGCAGCTTCGCCTGCGTACATCCTATGTCACTCAGGAATAAAGCAGCTTTCTATCAGTGAAAAAATTTTAGCAATCGGACCAGTATTTCTAGAGATTACCTCTTACAAACAAAAAATAAAATAAAAAACCAACTTTACCTCTTCATTATATTAGTGTAGATGACATAGGCTATATTTTATGTACACTGGCGAAGTCACGGGCAAAAGCTAGTAATTATATAAACTCACATATACAAGACAACCAAAACCGAAAAATCAAACTAATAGCCATACAAATGTTTATTCCGTGTGGGAATTAAACCCGCAGCGTAGTACCCAATAGCTCTACCACTACGCCAACTGTGGCATTAAATGTTGACACCGACATTGAGAGTTTTTAAACTCAATATAGATGTGCTGGATTTTATTCAGTTTCTTTAGTGAAAGCTTTTAATATGATTTTATTGAAGGTCGATTCGGCATTTATAACAACAAAAAAAAACACTCTGCTTTTGACAAGTTTCTTTGCAGAATTAAACATTATTGACATTTCTTTCCACTCCACCTTCAAATTACTATCAATAAATCATTTTTCTAATTGAGTAAACTCTTGATATAATTGAATAGAAATGGAACAAACTCGGCGATGTCACAGCCTCTCACGGATTCGATTATCTTTTGTTTATCTACAAATACTCCGCACAAACATTATCAATTAGACCAACAGAACCAGACTTTACAATCCGCTAAGATGAGAAATTGTGTGTACAAGGTACGACAAACAATCGACTGCTTAAGAAAAATACCATCGACTAGACTATTTGCCAGCTATTTCTATAAGCTCTTATGACTCAATGTAAAAATTTCAACACCTGTTAAATCGCAATTTGGACCATTAATTTATGATTTACTTTAAAGAACGTCATTATTATTAATTTCTTTTGCCCCAGGCTTCGCATATAAAATATAGCCTAAAAAAAATTCTGGTAAAAATATTTTAGTAATGGAACCATTACTTCCAGAGATGTCCTACAAACAAAAAAACAAACTTTACCTCTTTTTTATATAATATATATAGGTATATACGTAATGTAGATAGTGTAGATTTTGATAAGAATGTGTGCTAAGTTTATTAACGCAAGATATAAGAACTCTCCACACAAACTAGGTGTTTTCAAGACTAGTTGTAGTTCAGTACTCGCCTACGTCACATTTATAAAGAAACCTTTGGAAAAATGTCATGGTCTTAGTCCGAGTAGTTTCAACTGTGTCAGTCAGTTTCTCCTTCTATCTAAATATATTTTAGTATTTATGGGAGGTACTATATTTCTATATACTTTCATATTTGTACAAAGTTCAACTCAATTAGGCGTCCAATCTTTGTTCATTGCTGGTAGCCTGAATAAGATCGCGGCATACGATAAGGCCGCCAATTGTATGTTTATAACTTTAAATTATTCTATCTTGGTGTTCATTAAAGCTCTATCTAGAATATCTCTATCTATAGTATCTTGGTGTTGGTATTGATTGGTGTGTTACATAAAAAATATTTAACATGATTTTTCAATCTGTATATTTCACAAGTGCTATATGTTTGGTAAGTGACGCCCGGGTGTCGCCACTGTGCAGCACGCCCGGAGGACATGGTGGAGCACACAGTCGAGGTGTGCCCTGTTTGGGCGGAGCATCGCCGTGCCCTGGTGTGGGCGATCGGCGAGTCCGGAGCGAGGAGGAGTGGCAGGCAGTTGCCGACTACTGTGAAGCATTAATGCTCGCAAAGGAGGAGGCCGAACGCATCAGGTAACGGCGCTCTCGCCGCCGCCGGGATTCCAATCCCGATTTTCAGCCACCTTAGGCGCAGGCTTGCGGACAGTGAGCAATGGGTAGCTCGCTGTCCGGTCGTCCGGTAATTGTTCGGACCAAGCCCAGGTCGTTGACGGCGCGCACTGTTCCCGCGCGCCTCAAGGAGTTGTCAGCAACAGCAGAGGCCCAGCCGGGTCGAAGCCTACTGGAGCCAGGGTTATCCGAAACGGAACTCGAACCCCGGTATGAAGGCTTGAAGGAACGGGGTCGGTTTTTTAGTCAGTAAGAGTCTGACACTATCTCCCGCTTTGCCCAAGAGCGGGGGTTGTCATTAGACGATTTTCCCCACCGAAAAAAAAAGAAGCTATATGTTTGGTAGTACGAATCCTCAAATATTTTGGTCACGTTGTTTGCAATGTACACTCCATTGAGCGACTTGTTGACAGGGACAAGTGGAGGGGAAGCGGTCACGCGGGCGCTCACCTACGCGCTGGACAGACCTAATCAAAGCTGCAACACAAACCTCCTTAGTTTTTTTTTTTTTTTTTTTTTTTTTTTTTTTCGATGGGAAAAATCATCTTATGACAACCCCCGCTCTTGGGCGGAGCGGGAGATAGTGTCAGACTCTTACTGACTAAAAAACCCATCCCGTTCCTTCAAGCCTTCATACCGGGGCTCGAGCGCCCTTTCGGATAACCCTGGCCCCAGTAGGCTTCGACCCGGCTGGGCCCCTGCTGTTGCTGACAACTCCTTGAGGCGCGCGGGAACAGCGCGCGCCGTCGACGACTTGGGCTTGGTCCGGACGGTTACCGGACGGCCGGACAGCGAACTACCCATTGCTCACTGTCCGCAAGCCCGCGCCTACGGTGGCTGGAAATCGGGATCGGAATCCCGGCGGCGGCGGCGAGAGCGCCGTTGCCTGATGCGATCGGCCTCCTCCTTAGCGAGCATTACTGCTTCGCAGAAGTCGGCGACCGCCTGCCACTCCTCCTCGTTCCGGACCATGGCCTCGACCAAGGTCCGGCGCGAGAGGTCTCCGCCGCCGATCACCCCCACGAGGGCACGGCGATGCTCCGTCCAAGCAGGGCACACCGCGATTGTGTGCTCCACCGTGTCCTCCGGGCATTCCGCACAGTGGCGACACCCGGGCGTCACTTCCGCTTTGATTCGGAACAGGAACCTCCCGAACTTGCCATTTCCGGTGAGGACCTGTGTCATGCGGAAGGTAAGGACGCCGTGAGGTCTTTCCAGCCACGCCTCAAAGAGGGGACTTATCGCCATAATTGTGGCGTGCCCAGCACTGGGTTGCGATAGTCGCTGACGCCATTCCACCATGAGATCCCGCCGGAGCTCTGTGAAACCTCCTTAGTTCAGAGTTCTCGAGACGCCGTAAACCAGCACAAATGGAGACGCATCGCGAGGGCCTCACTCGCCAAATGAAAATGCAATATTGTCAATCACGACCACTCTGTCAAGAGTGAACTACTAAGGAGGATGTTTGGTATCCTCGTTCCAAACAGGAATTTACCCACATCAGTTTGCCGCAAAACCTTTTAATGTGTCTCTTAACCTAAATAAGTTGTAGTAGGTGTGAGTATCTCTCAAAACCCTTAGATAAACCTATTCCAAATGTGTAATTCAAATGTTTCACGAATCGAATCGAATCGAATTGGAGAGGAATCGAAAATGCTAAATCTATTCCCCGTTTAACAGTACTGACGGCGACACCCAAACACCGCGTTAACGACTTGTGACATAAACAAAATATGGTGTGACACGACACTAAGGGTCCGCGTCAGCTGTGTCGCACACATATGTCGTGTGTCTCGTGACGCTCGCCGGATAATGATCGCTTAATACAAACTTATGTGATGGATCGATATAGCTAGGTACCATAAGCTATACCATTTTTTGAGACACGATAATCAAGTGATGAGCGGTATGACAACGATACTAAGATTTAGTTTTCATTACATAAGTCCAGTTTTTTTTAATTTTTGTAATTTGCTTATGTTTACTTCCAATCGGCAATCTAATCCATAACTAAACTTACTATAAACTGTGTCTATCTGTCTGTTAACTATTTACGTCTCAACGGCTAAACGAATTCGAATGAAATTCTTCACACGAATAGACCTTGCCCGAGAACATAAAATACATTTTATACTTATTCCCTTTTTTTAAGGAAGAAAATTTCCCAATAACTTCTTCCGCTCTAGAGCAGAACAGGAGGGTATGTCAGACTGTTAATGACAAAAACCACACCAATATTCCTTCTCTGCCTTGCGTTTTAGGACCCTGGGTTTCCCTTTCGGTAGTTGACCCAAGAGTATATTCCCTTACAAAAAAAAGGCAAATGATTCGTGTGTCAAATTCTAAATTTAGTTTATAGGATTCAGCAATGCATGAACTAACTTTGAAATAATGTTGACATGGGGCTAACATTCTGTTAAAAATAATTATATTAAAAGAGAAACTGATTGTCTGGTATATCAACGCATAGTCAAAAGTACTGGGACTGGGAAGCTGAAATTTTGCACAAAGTTTCCTTATTACCTAGGCGAGCAGAGCTGAAGATTTTCCAAAATTCACTCCCTAATGGGATGAAACGGGACCCCCGTTACACAACTAAATACAAAGTTTGCATAAAAAAAACTACTAGTCACGTTTTTTTTTTATTGTAGACAGGTTCGCACGTGGCCGCTATCTCACCTGATGGAAAGCGACGATGCGGTCGACGATGGAACATAGGCGAACACGCTGGCAGAAGAAATTGGTTATACATTCATACAATAATTATATCCTTTGTGGGTATACACTACTATAACATCAAGCATGAGGATGCCTAAGGCATTAAGTCCGCCTTTGTACAGTTTTTTGTGCACAAGTAAATCATTTTAATATTAAAACCGCTCTGCTCATGCACTCAGCTCCAGCGCTAATATTTCAAGCTCCACTGTTTGGGTCTAAAAGGTTCACGTAATGGAAGCCTGATGAATACACCATTGTACTGTGTATGAATATTAATTAATTAATTCTTTAAGAGTGACCTCATAAAGTTAAACGATGTGTCCTTTAATATGAATACGTTGAATGGTCGGATAGAATGGATTTTTTGTTTGAACGTAAAAATAAAAAAACAATATACTTTGATTAACTTGATTCAGGTTTAGGTACTAGTAAATAATTAGAGTTAGTAACGGCCCCGACTTACGAGTTGTAGGTCGCAGGTTCAAACTCAGAGAGACGCATTACTTTATTTAATTTCTTTTATTTCATCACTGCTGCTCTCAAAACTGTGAAGGAAAACATCGTGAGGAAACTAGCATGTCTTACAACCAAAAATTCGAAGATATGTGACAAGTACTGTAATCCAGCTCGCGTGGCCTGTTTCCACTTCTAAGAAAAAGGCCTGAGCCCAAGAAGTGGGAACATTATAACGCTAATTAAATTATCTACACTAATATACTTACACTGTTTTTATTTTATTTTATTTTTTTATTGGAGGTAATCTCTAATAGTACTGGTCAAATTATTAAAAATTTTACACCGATAGAAAGCTGCGTTATTCCTGAGTGACAGAGGCTATTATGTACGCGGGCGAAGCTGCGAGCAAAAGCTAGTGCTTAATATTTTATCTATTTGAAACATAAGTTAGTCATACGATATCTTTGCAAACTTTATCACCTCCTTAGCCTTTTTCTAACTAACTTGGTGTCGGGTTCCAGTTTAACCCGAGACGACTGAATACCCACGGGTATTCATTCATTTTTATACGGAGCGGCTATATCTATCAGAACTCCACAACCCAGCTAATGGGCAACACAATACTCCTTGGATAGAGTGATGGACAGGCTTTCTGGCGTCTGACTACCTGTAACGACTGTCAAAGATCTCGGGACAAATCATTTTACGTGCTTCCCGATGCACGGGGTGTCAGTAATAGATAAACTTATAAAGTAAGCACTAAACCACGGACAAGCACAAAACTTGCTCAGTTTTGAACCCGCAATCTCATGTATAACCAGTTCTTTAACCACTGGGGCATCATGACACACAAATATCAGTTTAATGGAAATAAATACGATGAACGTGTGTAGTTCGCCTTCGAAGCACTATAACACCGGTTTAGATTGGTTCAAAAAAGGTACTTCCAGGTCTATTTTAAGATATTCCCTCCTCTATAAATAAAGCTGGTCGTCCTTCAAACGTTTGTATTATTGCGTACACCCGCGCGTTTCCAAATTGAACTTATAAACACCAATTTTGTCATGTAATTGGTTCGGGGGCGACTTTATCGGCGACAGCGATTTGTGTTGAATTTCCGTGACTCGGCCCCCACCAGGGGTGACTTAGTACATCGGCGGGGTGTAACCGCGTGTCGCGGAAAATTTCCCCGAGAAGAAAGTGATTTTTGATTACTTTGTGTCAAACATAATATTTTGGTGCTTTTCTTCACAAGTTGTCTTTTGTATTTTTTTTTTTTCGTTCAATTTTGATCTACTTTTCTTGTACAACTTCGGTATTAGTTTTTTCATTCACAATATCTACTATCCTTATTTTTAGATTGGGAAATCATGTTATGATTTCTTCCGCTCTGGCGGAGTGGGAGTGCGAGTCAGACTTTTATTGACTATCTAGCGGCCTGTCCCGGCTTCGCACGGTCAATAAATATAGCCTATGTTACTCAGGATAAATGTAGCTTTCCAATGGTGGAAGATTTTTTGAAATCGGTACAGTAGTTTTTGAGTTTATTCATTACAAACATACACACAAAAATACAAATTTTTCCTCTTTTTAATATTAGTGTAGATGAAACCACAACATGGAGTGGTTCAGTTGCCTTTAGCGTTCTAAGACCACGGGTACCCTTTTCAGAAGTACACCAATGGGCCTAGTCGGCTTCGGCCCTGCTGAGTTTTGAGGCTCGCGTGGAACACAATGCGCCGTCGACGACTCGGGCCGTATTTGGACGGTTACCCGACGGCTGAACGGCGAGCTATCTATTACTCTTCGTCCGCAAGCCCACGGCTACGGTGGGTGGCGGTCGGGATCGGGTTCTCAGCAGCTGGGGCGTTTGCACCCTGTAGTTGCGCGTTCCAAGGGCCATGAAAACACATTGTCTCCGACTTGTTCAGTGCCACCTCGCGTCCCAACTGCAGGATACTTTCCACGACTGTCGTTTGACCGCCTGGTGCGACATCACAATACCCAAATTTCATGTAAGGACCTTTTGTATTATAAATTTTGTGAGTTTTGTATTATAAATTTCTTTGATGTCATCAGATTTATTTCTATACCTTTTCATTACTATGTATATTTAACGATCAATATTTAATAAATGTAAACATATATTTATTTAATGATGTCATTAACTAACTTGAAATCTCTCTTTCAGGTTTTATTTTTTTAAACCTTGTTAGGACCCGTAATGATTAACTATTTTCGACTTACCTCGAAAAGGGGACAGTACATACAAAATATTGACCGACCCTCACCTCCAGCTAATGTATCTACGACCATCGATAGGTGTCATAATCGCCAAGCCACACAACCAGTCATGACACAAGACCTGACCTCCAGCCGGTCATGGACCTGCATTGTGAGCAATAAAAGGGACTAATGGCCCACATCCGACACTTTGTAGTAGCCTTTTGTAGTGGAGCTATTCTGGGCTATCCCTGATGGGCTTTAACGCCGTGATTTAGCTTCGGATTTGAATAGCCTGAGCTTTTTATGTAAATATCGTGATTTTTTGGACTTATATGTAAATCTGTTGTACCTAGTATGTAAAAGGTATTTTTATGGTTTGTGAAAAATATAGTGTATGAAAGTAACGTTCATTGTGATTCTGCTATTGGCACAAACATATATCATATCCTTTATGAACCCAAAAGACTGTTTTGTTCATGTTTTTTCTTTTATTTGTGTATTCATAGTTTATCTCTAGATACGTATGACGTTAAGAGAGCTCATTTTTATGAAAGAGAGTAAAAACATAAAAAGGTTTCATAACAATGATCTCACTATTTTCATCACGGCAATTCAGAACATAACACTCGGCCGTTCGGGATAACAGCTTCGATTTATAACAGTTTCCCCAAAACATAAATGTTCCTTTACACAAAACTCGGTGGGTCTGAAGGATATTATTTACAAAATATCTACCGCACACACTTGGACATACTTATTAGGTAACCCTCGTTCCGTACAGTGACAGATTCTTTACATATTTTAAGAAAAAAAAGTACAGTAGAAAAAAACACTTTTTTGTTCAAATTCCTTAGAAACGCCATTTTTCCTCTGACATTGACATATTGCATGGGGTCACGGTAGAAACCATCCTTTCATGGTCTGCTTTCATGGGTATCCATAGAAATGTAGTGCTGTGAATAATGTTAACATGTTAATGTATCTATTGTGTTTGACCGGCTCGTCAATTCGAGTCTAATGCAAAAACTTTCCATTAGAAAAATGTTCTACAAACATTGACCCAGAGAACTAGCACGTTTGTAGAACATAGAAGTTACAGACACGCTACGAGAGTGGCGATGACGTGGTGATATGGACAGTTAGAGCATAGAATGACCTGTGACGTGGTGATATGGACAGTTAGAGCATAGAATGACCGATGACGTGGTGATATGGACAGTTAGAGCATAGAATGACCTATGACGTGGTGATATGGACAGTTAGAGCATAGAATGACCTGTGACGTGGTGATATGGACAGTTAGAGCATAGAATGACCTATGACGTGGTGATATGGACAGTTAGAGCATAGAATGACCTGTGACGTGGTGATATGGACAGTTAGAGCATAGAATGACCTATGACGTGGTGATATGGACAGTTAGAGCATAGAATGACCTGTGACGTGGTGATATGGACAGTTAGAGCATAGAATGACCTGTGACGTGGTGATATGGACAGTTAGAGCATAGAATGACGTGTGACGTGGTGATATGGACAGTTAGAGCATAGAATGACCTGTGACGTGGTGATATGGACAGTTAGAGCATAGAATGACCTATGACGTGGTGATATGGACAGTTAGAGCATAGAATGACGTGTGACGTGGTGATATGGACAGTTAGAGCATAGAATGACCTGTGACGTGGTGATATGGACAGTTAGAGCATAGAATGACCTATGACGTGGTGATATGGACAGTTAGAGCATAGAATGACGTGTGACGTGGTGATATGGACAGTTAGAGCATAGAATGACCTGTGACGTGGTGATATGGACAGTTAGAGCATAGAATGACCTATGACGTGGTGATATGGACAGTTAGAGCATAGAATGACCTGTGACGTGGTGAGGGTCACGGTTATCGGATGAAGCCAGGGGAAGGCCTCTATATCCAACAGACGTCTTTCGGCTGAACTCATGATTATGATGATGATCATAATATTTTATTAGATCGCTTGACATTTTATATTATTTGGAACTGTTTGACACCTCATTTGAATTGTGATTCAGAATTGTATCTTGTTTCTGTTTTTTTTTTCTTTATATTGTATGTTTTGTGCGTGCAATTTGGCCTTGGATTTAACACAATGCAAATTGATGTGAATAAATAAATGAATGAATGATCATAAAAACAACTGTTCGGTCAGCATAAAGGTGGCTATTGTACCTAAATCTTTTATAGTAAACCGTAAAGAGTATTATCCATACATCTAAATTCATTTAGTTTACATAAAATACGACTAGCTTCTGCCAGCGGCTTTGCCCGCTTGAAAGTAGGGTTTCTCCATACAATCTTTGGACCTCCGTTTTACCCCTTAGACGGTGAATTTTGGAACATCGTCTCTTAGTGCTCGTCTATGTTTTAAAAGGCAACATTTTGCAAAACTTTACGCTCCTAGTCCCAGCAGTTTCGGCTGTGCGTTAATATGTCAGTCAGTCAGTCAGTTTCTCCGTTTACATACATTTATAGATATAGATAGATTAGCGAGTTTGTGTTTATAATCATCATAATCATCATCATATCAGCCGATACAAGTCCACTGTTAGACATAGGCCTCCCCAAGCGTCGCCACATCGAACGTTCCTGTGCGTCCCGCATCCATCGGTTTCCTGCTACCTTCACCAGGTCATCGGTCCACCTTGTAGGAGGCCTTCCAACACTGCGTCTTCCGGTACGCGGTTGCCACTCCAGAACCTTCTGGCCCCAACGGCCACCTGTTCTACGGCAATGTGCCCTGCCCATTGCCACTTAAGTTTGGCGATTCTTCATGCTATGTCGGCAACCTTAGTTTCCTTATTTTCATTTTTTATTCGATCACGCAAGGAAACCCCGAGCATAGCCCTTTCCATTGCTCTTTGGGTGACTTTAAGCCTTCTGATGAGGCCCATTGTGAGCGACCACGTTTTGGAGCCATTTGTCATCACTGGCAACACGCACTGGTCAAAGACTTTCGTCTTGAGACACTGTGGTATGTTGGACGATAAAATACCGCGTAGCTTCCAGAACGGTGCCCAACCAAGTTGGATTCGACGGTTGACCTTTTTCTCGAAGTTAGACCTACCCAACTGAACTGTCTGTCCGAGGTAGACGTAATCGTGTTTATAATAAACGACACTATATCAAGCTATGTTGATCAGTTATTTCATCATCCTGGAAACCGGCATATGCTAGAAACAAAAAAATAAATAAATAAGATGTGTGACATTCACCTATCCGCACTACGTGCGCTGTGAATGTCAACCCACTTTATCCCAAAAAGAAGAGTTCTGCATTTCAAGGAGAACGTTGTAGGCTATAGAAGAAGCAAAATATTATGTATTCCAAGCGGGTAAAGTAGACAACGAGCGAGGCATATTTTTGTCTGTTTCTGTCAATTTCGTGTAAAAATATTTTGTGTACACGTCTTTTAAAATAAACTCCTTGTTTCGAAGCTCCCGGGCGGCACTCCATCATAAGTCACGAGGGTATTCGTCAGTGCGTTGTGCGCTGAATACTAACCCCGCTCCCGCACCGCGCTCCCGCAGATTTATGCGGCGCACAGAGAAAGTTTTATTAAATTCGGACGATCTCCGGCCGCCATCGCCGCCCTCGTATTATCCTAATGGCTATCGATATTTCCTCAAATTTTCTGTGGACTCTGCGGATTTGGTTTGGTTGCCTCCAAAATTGAAGTGGGATTATGTGGTAATGGTAACGAGTGGATTGTTTAAAATTAGTTAATTGCTGGCGGAGGAACCCTACGGTCGAGGTAGAATACCGTACTTATGAATGTAGCGTGACGGGATAATGTCATCATCCCTTTACCCTGACCGTGATTTCCGTTTCAACTGAAGCCATTTTGTGTGGAGTGACAAGTGGAGCTCTGTAATCATGACGGTTGCTTAGAACCTGGTTCTTGTCTCATTTATAAAGCCATGATAATAATGATGGCACGGCAGGCGGAGTGGTCGAACGATTGGCTGCTGCACTGCGTGTTGTGAGTTCGTTTCCCGTACGACAAATATTTGTATGGCCACAAATTGTTATTCCGGGTCTGTGTGTATAGTTTTTGAACATGCCTGTAAACGCACCCATGATACTGAAGTAATTCATAATGTAGCCAAAGTTTAAAAAATAAAATTCTTGATGAAAAAAATAAATCACACTTTTTCACTTGCTTTGTTAAGGGACCGGCGACGGATGAATTTCCATACAAACGTAATACCACGCTCATTTGCAGTTGTCATATCATCATAATATGTTAGAAATAGGCTCCAACTGCAAATGAGCATGGTATTACGTTTGTATCGAAATTCATCCGTCGCCGGCTCCTTAAGAGATAGACAAAAATGTTCTGCCTCATAAAAATGAAAATTCTTAAAACTGACAAAAGCTCGAATATTTCGCACAAAATTAGCATAGCACAGTGCTTAAATCAGGAAAAAATTAGGTTCCCTAACGTAGTCGCATAATATAAATTGTGAATTTCTCTTCCCACTCGTATTTGCTCGAGCTGTCCTCAAATATTCATGTTCTCCGTCCAAAGGCAAGGCTGGTACACCACAATGTCTAGGAAGCTTAGCGAACTACCAGAGTTAAGCGAGGTTTAAAGTTTTGAACTTGACATTCTTTGTGAACCTGTAACAAACGAGGTTGACCGCACGGCTACCGGGGCGGAACAAAATTAGGCGGTCCGAATTCCAGAGCGCTTGAATGAAATGGGGACTCTACAACGGATTCTATTGTTATTTTTTAAAGTATTAGGCCTTTTTTCCGATAGGAAAAATCATCTTATGACAACCCCCGCTCTTGGGCGGAGCGGGAGATATTGTCAGACTCTTACTGACTAAAAAACCCATCCCGTTCCTTCAAGCCTTTATACCGGGGCTCGAGCGCCCTTTCGGATAACCCTGGCCCCAGTAGGCTTCGACCCGGCTGGGCCCCTGCTGTTGCTGACAACTCCTTGAGGCGCGTGGGAACAGTGCGCGCCGTCGACGACTTGGGCTTGGTCCGAACAGTTACCGGACGGCCGGACAGCGAGCTACCCATTACTCACGGTCCGCAAGCCCGCGCCTACGGTGGCTGGAAATCGGGATCATAATCCCGGCGGCGGCGAGAGCGCCGTTGCCTGATGCGTTCGGCCTCCTCCTTAGCGAGCATTACTGCTTCGCAGAAGTCGGCGACCGCCTGCCACTCCTCCTCGCTCCGAACCATGGCCTCGACCTAAAGTATTAGGCTGAAATGGCTAATGACGGTTTGCCTTGCAGTGGGACACAACAGATTAATAGTTATAATTGATTATTTTGGTACTTCTTTTCTCGGTTTCCTTTTTTTACTTTCGTTTTTTTATGTGATTTTTCCCGCTCTAGGGTTGCGGATAGAGAATGCCTTATTCCATTTAGTACGCCTATGTACTTTATATTGCATAAAGATTAAATAAATAAATCTACACTAATATAATAAAGAGGTAAATTTTAAAATAACTTTAAAATAACAGTGTACTTGTTACAATTGTATAAATAGTGTAAGTGTTAAAAAAGTGCGTTTTGTGTCTTAACATCGCGCTGTAAGTAGATACACGTAAGTAAAATGATACCGAAGATTTATAACAAGTAGTTTTGTACATTACTTTATATATTCTTGGAATGTTTTATATAGGCGCCATAGTTTACAGAAAATACGTATTAACATAAAGTGTTTAATGCTTTTAGAATAAGTCCAAATTGTCATTGAACTGTTATATTATATGTGAAAAATAAAGAAATTTCAAATAAAATTAATCAAACAGACAGTTCTACTTACTTAAATCAAGTTCAATGACCAGCAAACTGATATAGTCTCATGTCATTGTAGAGCCCAACCTTGGCCATGCGTAACTGAGAGTTTCACTAACACTATCCCAAACTAACTTTAGTTAATTTGTCGAGTTAGTTTCATGTGTTCCAGCTTATTTCCTATTTACAGTTGCAAAGGTCGGTGACCTTGACCTGAGTGTTGTGCTCGGAACGTTTTGAAAACTTGTTGTTTGCAATAAGCGGGAACAGACGACGCCTATTTATTTTATGTTCAAAGTTCAAAGTTTTGTGGGCTTATTTTTCGGACGATTATGTTTGTTACTAGATTGCTTTAGGGCGGTGTTATTTCAGTCGATTTTCTTTTACACAATCTAGTTCCTTAAGGACAACGCGATGAACTATCGATATAGTTTACATTTTGAAATAAGCATTGGAATTGTAAAATTCTAGTCCGTTCTATCATTGGACCACTAAACGTACGGCGTTGCGTCACTGGTACATGGTGGACATACCACTCACACGTACAAAGCGGGAACACATTTATTATTCGTACAGTCAAGGAGTGGAATTCCCTGCTGGAGTCAGTGTTTCCTGTCGTCTACAACTTGGGGGTCTTTATGTCAAGAGTGAATAGGTTACCTCTAGGAATATCATTGCCTCTAGGCAAGCGTAGGCACTCCAACATCGGCAACATCGTCTCTTAACATCAGGTGAGTTAATGATCAAACGCGAGCGGATCTATAATAAAAAAAATAGGCACACTCATAGTGACATAACTATTTGGTCACCATGGTCACTATTTTTTTTTATTTGTATTTAGCGATGAAATCTACATTTTCCTGAAGGTCTACTCAAAACCGAGGGCGTTTTATAGACGCACTTCCTGGACATTCGAAGGGTTTAACATTAAGAAATGTACACAACTTGTCAATGTTTCAGAGATTGTTCGTTTGTAGTTATAATTCGTTAATACTCTCGTTAACGACGATAATACTCTTTGAAGTGTGATCTGAGTGGGATTGGACGGTGTAATGGACATACGGAAACTCAGCTTTGCTGTCGGTACGTAAACATTTACTCATAATTTTAAGGAGTTTTTATCATGAACAGATCACTAAAGATGAATCACTGTGTTCTAATCTTAGAAATCAGTTTCAGAATCATAACCAACAATAATTTGCCATTCGTCTATTGATATAATATTTTTACGAGAAGCAATAAGTCTGCTGGACGCGCAGTGATCAGGCTCGCAGCTGCCAAACAAATCTACATGCGAAATAAATATACTTGTAAAACTGTCGTAAACTAGACAATGGGCTCGTTCACTTTTTATTAGAAATCTGAAAATAGTTCCAAAGACGTTATTATCTGAAGTGCGTTAATATTAATAGTCTGGCGTCTTATTGGAATATTATATTACATTTACATCTAAGGGCCACTAGCTTCTGCCTGTGATTTTGTCCACGTTAAAGTATACCCCGTTAAATTTTGATTGTTTTAATCCCGTGGAGGGTCGAGCGAGTTCAATGACCTGTAGGTAGTAGTAACCGTTGCGTACTAATTACCTACAGGTCATTTAACTCGTTCAGCTGACGTTTTCATAAAGAAATTAATTTCATACTTTATTTTTTAATTTTATCTTTACAAATCGATACCATGTACCAGATCGACCCACCACGGGATTAAAACGATCAAAAATTGTATCGGTGTATATGTATCTCAAGGAAATATACTCACAGGCCAAAGAATATTCTGACGGGACAGATCTACCCGTTTGCCTAATGTCACACAAATCTGTCCCTGACAGCTGTTTGAGCATCTAACAAAATATGTACATACACACTCATATTTACACACACACATGGTATGTAGTTACAAACTAACTTTCGCCTTTATAACATTAGTGTAACATGAACATGTAGGTCGGACAAGAGCCGCCATTAGTCAGGATTCAGACATCATTAATTTCTGTTTATATAGTTTAGGTCAAACAATTTGCTCCATTACTCACCGCATCTATTGACTTGTCTATAAAGTTACGATCTCGTTTCCATATATCGTGCCTGTACCTAAATTAACAAAGTTTTCACCTCGCTCCCCCGGAACTGCGTCGGCAACTCGTTTATAGAAAACGCACGAAACTTCAAAAGTCGTTCAACAAAAGCGATTCGTTCTGACGGCTTCACCCTCTTCATGACAAGTAAGTGACAGCTAGATGATTTTAGATATAAAAGAAAAAAAAACCGAGTTATCTTCCGCGCTGCTTGAAACTAAGCATTCGCGAAATCGTTTAACTTTAGAACTTGCTCCCGTGTCCCCGAGCGCTAGTGAAATCACGCACACTTCGGCTAACTTCGGCTTTCCGAAAATTGCCGACGGCAATCCAAACTTTTCCAAATTTTATACAATTTTGTACCGAATCTAAAGAAGCGACTACTCTTTGAAAGGTTTTTTATCGAGAAATACAATCTTGTTTACGAGAATTCGTATGGAACCTTTTACTTATCAATTCGTTTACTAGAATTTTAATATTAGTGCTCTGTCACGCATACAATAGCTTTATTGGCCATTTTCATAAATTTATGTGGCTGTAAGGGCGCGTGTACACGAGTGAGCAGAGACTATAGAGAGACACGTCTGTAAAACGTGTTTACGATTGAATCAGTAAAAGCTATCCAGTATTTAATGGATGCGGGACCGTTCGCTGAAAAAATGGTTTAGTGGAACAGTGTTCATTATTCATGGCCGCGTAGAATTACCTGACATGGCGACAAAATAATAGCCAGGATTTGGAATATATAATAGGTGTAGGTGACACAAGCGTAATGCGATCGTGTTTGTGAATGCGATTCGATAAAAACTGACGTCTAAAGTGAATAGCTCAAAGTGAACGTTTGAGTTGAAAGCATGCACGCTGTTTATAGAAGCATGCTATGAACCGGCGCTAAGAGTACAATTTTTGACAAAAAGACTCGAATTATTCCTATTATTCGCAAGTTGCAGAGAATAGGATCTTTCCTCTCTTGTGTGATAAACATATTTGTATTTAGTTTTAGTATAAGGTATAAATAGTTATATAAGTATTTATTAGTTTATGATTTCACTAACTCTTCTTTACTTACTTCTGTACACTATTGTCTACATCTCTTCTGATCTTTCCTTTCGCAAGTCTGCTGGAAGAAATTTCTTTATGAAATAAGCAGTAACTTTGTACATAATTTTATAATAATGTTGTATCTTCTTCTATAAATTGTGTGTACATAAATTGTAAAATAAATAAATAAATTTTTGCAATTTTTTTTTTTGAGTAATCATCAAATGACTCCACCCGCTCTGAATGGAATGTTCGACTTTTACTAACCCACCTGTATTCCTTTAGTTACCCTTTAAGTTCAAAGACGGTAAGTTTTTCAAGCAATCCTGCAGTTCAGGCAGGCATAGGCCCCAGGGTCCTACCCGTCCATATTACTGACATCCCTTTGAGACGCACGTGGAATACAGTATAAATATTAGAACTCAATGAAACGAAATTTAAATCTTGTATTAAACACACACTATGCAGGCAAGCATATTATAAGTTGGAGGATTATAGTTCAGCTCCACTACCACTAGGGTGTACTAATTAATTGATTAGTTTGGAAACTAATATTATATTTTGGGATTTGAAAGACACAATAGCATTGTATAATGTAGAAGCACTTTTTTCAAATTTGTGAATGTGAAGTACCATAGAGCATTTCTATTAGGTTACAACTTATTTTTATTTATTTTTTTGACATAATGAGCATGGCAGTTGAGAGTTTGTCATGCTAACTCAAATGTCTCGCTGTTCGTGGCACGTGTTATTGGGTTATTCAGTCCCCTTCAAAATGATTGAGCTGAGTGGGGCTGATGCACGAGCCATGCTCATGAACGGGTGCCGTCAGATGAGACTGGTCTTCTCTTAACTGCCAGTGGCTTAATTCAGTTTCTATCATTAAATTATTTTTCATTTTTATTTTATTATCTACATTGTGCTCAAATAATAGAAGCAAGAAGTAATATGTAACCAAGCATTATATGTAACACATAATATGATTTAAAAGAGTGTCCATGGAGTTTCTTGCACGTTCTTCTCCATAGAATTCTACGCTTTGGAACGTGCAATTTAGCTTCACTTTTCCTGCAAATAGTCTATTTAAAATAAATGCTTTGACTTTGCCTTTGAGTCATCATCATCATCATATCAGCCGAAAGACGTCCACTGTTGGACATAGGCCTCCCCCAAGCGTCGCCACAACGACCGGTCCTGTGCATCACGCATCCTTGCCTTTGAGTAATAATTCCTAATAAATAACCTAATCGACTCCATTCTTATCCGGCGGCGAGCTATTCATTAATCGCTATCTTTTTTTTCACGCTTTCCACCATCTCCTTTACTCGCATTACTGCTTTGTAGAAGAAGGGGTCTCATTTGCATTCTCTCTCGTATTGTACTGTAGCCTGAACCGGAGCTGGACGCAAGAGGTCGCCAACTCTGATCACAATCAGGTGTATTTTTGATTTTATAGCTTCAAACTTACTCCTGAGGCTCTCGACGAACAATCCTCAAGAATCATACATTTTAACTGGTTGTCAAGTGAAGAAATACTCAGCGGTACTGTAGTTGCTAATGTGGAAAGAATTACACACAGATTATAGACAAAATATAAGATCTATCGAGCGCAGAACAATCGTTGTGAGGCTTGTTCTACGCTCGCTTGACTGACTGCAGTATTATTGTGTGTGACCGCAGTATACACACACATTGAATATAGTAGTTACTATTATCGATTAATCAGCTGTAGTAAATTCAGAGCATTTTATTTTACCTGGCTATCCGTCTTGTATTATATACTCAGCTGCTGTTAGTCTGAAATCGCCCTTGGCTTCCTTTGACTCGTATTCCAGACTGATTTGATTCGAATGAGATAAGTTTCCACATCAAAGCCAAACGTCAATGAATAAACAACATAAAGTTGAGAACAATCATAAATATGAAGCGTTCGCGATTCATTGCGCTTTTTCAAACGAGTTCAGATAAAATTCGGTGATGAGTCAAATCAAATCGTGCAATGGTCTGTGAATTAAAATAGGTCCTTTTATTTTTACTGATTAAGGTTTTATTAGGGTGTTTGTATTGTTTTCTGTATGACAATAAAGTTTAGTTGCTACTGAAAGAAGATTTTCCAAAATAAATATTTTAATACTCGACCTAAAATCATTTTGTCTGCGGCTGCCCGAAAGGAAACCCCGGGTTTTGGGGCGAAAGGCAAAGAAGGAACATAGCAATAGGTTTTTGTCAGTAGTAGTCTGATACGCTCTAGGGCGGAGCGGGAGAAGTCATTGCATGATTTCCCACCGACAAAAAGGCTGTATCTAAGTTAAGTATCAGCTTAAGAAAAAATAACTTGTAAAATACATAACATAGATAACGGTTCATAATGTTCAAATATACACAATTACACATTTTGGCGAATTTTTGTAGACACACGGTAATTCATCGCGACGTGTCTTTGCAGTAAAGCAGCGATCCATCGCAGGTCGCGACAATGCGCAAGCGCTTGAGTAATGTCTTGTCTAAAATCCCCACGGCAGGTGATAGCGACAAAATCTCAAATCAAGGTGAAAGGCCACTTTCGCGAGCGAATGTATCTCAATAATAAAAAAAAAATAAGAGTTTAACGAGTCAAACGATCAATTTATGTGTAAATTGATACCTACCTATAGCAAAGTATCTTTATCATCGCAGACATCTAATCAGCTTCCAAACAACTTCTCAGTCTTGAAACGTGTAGCTTAAAATAACCTGTTTTCCTGGGAAGGGCAATGCGGAAAGGTACTCATAATAAAGTCTGACAAAGTTACTGTTTATCATGATCGACAACAATTCCTGGTAAATTAAACCTTCAATTTGAAACTATCCAACTGTCACAGTGATCTTGTCATTGACGAGCGACGTTAACCCTAAAGCCGTATACGCACGTACGAACACGAACCTAGCGAACACAAACACCAAACTTGAACATTCGGTTTGTTTGTATAGACGACATTTTTGAACGCGAACATAGTTCGAATCGAGTTTGCGCACAACAGTCGTGAACTCACTTAATAGCTATGGCAGCGTCGTTGAAAATGAGCGATTGTGAAGTTTTTTGGTGTTCGCATTGATTCATGAAATACACCGACCATACAGAACATACTAATAGGATCGCCGCAAACATGTTTGATGAACAGAGTGTTCGATGTTCGTTGGTGGTACCCACGCGCGAACCAAGTGGTTGCGTATCATGTAACGCATCAAATTTGTTCGTACGTGCGTACACGGCTTAAGGTTAGACAGTTCGTTCATTCACAAATTGTTTCCACACCCACATAATATAGTAGCGACAGAAACGTTAAAGTTATTGTTTCTCGAAGAGGCTATACTACATACATTCAAACATGTTCCCATTGACTTATATTCTAGTGATAGACAGGCCCTTTCATGGAAAAGATTTGTCAAAATATTGAAAAGTTAAAACGAAAATCTGCTGCAGCGCTACATTGGCAATATGTCGTCTAACAGAACTATTAAAATATTAAGCGCTGATAGCTTTTAGAGGATAATTTTTTCACGACCAAAACGTCTTAAGCGCCATGAATTTCGAAGTACTTACGCGTATAGTTCAACATAGTGTAATGACATGTTATCCATATAGATTTTTATACTGCAGAAGTGACATAGTTTTTGCCTACAATACTTCACATTACAATAAAACTCTATTTAAAAATTTTACCAATAGTCCACGTTAAACGTAAATTCAGAAAAATACGTCTAATAATTAGTGAATTCAAAATCGTGTAAAATAATGAAACCATTGAACCACCAGAAAATGATGGTCAGGACTGCGCTGCTAATATTTAGTAACAAAACAAACAACAACTATAACTATAGCATAATCAGCTTTTTAATGTTCCCACTGCTGGGACTCAAGACTTCTCTCTAGGAGAGGGAATGGGCCGTAAACCACCACGCTGGCCCAGTGCGGGTTGGTGAATGTCGCATGTCTTTGAAATATGCTGGTTTTCTTATGATGTTTTCCTTCACCTTTTTGAGAGCAATGGGGATGAAATAAATTACATAAAAAACTAAAACTTTTTTAAAATCTATTTTCAACTTTATTTTTCGGGGCGAATCAAAAATTGATTAGGAGTCAGAAATTTGCACTTAGTTTAATGATGTAGGGGAAAGCTATAAATGTTTTAAAGGCAAATTCTGAAGGAATAGCATTACTGCAAGGAATAACCGACTCATTAGAAAACGTTTTCCAGCTTTAGTATCATCAGTTTGAAAGTGTGAAGAGCATATAAAAGGATATTTTGTAGGAAGCCACGTGTTGTCACGTCTATCCTCTTAAGATATTTTATCAATTTTTCTCTTTTCGGCTGACCAGAGTGAACAAACTTGAAATAATTATAATTATAGTTTATGAAGGACGAAATCTCAATAACAGTAATGATCACTTAGTGATGTATCACTTATATTACACATATGACTACAAATTCAACTGAACGTGAGTATTTACAGTATCGCAAAACAGACGTATTCATATTTATTGAATTTGACGGAATTCATTGGTACCTATTATTTATACAAAAAAGAAAAAAATATTAAACAGAATATTAAAAAAGAAAAACAAACGGAATAAAACATCATGCAAAGTTCGTGTTCACTAAATCAGTTGTAGGTAAAAAACCCGGTTTTTGTAGGATGGAACATCTGCATGTTTTAGTCTATGATTTTAAAATGGAAAATCTTTAAAAAAAAAATAATATAATTTTTAACATACTATTCACTTTCTTTTGAATTTATAAGCTCCGCTCTCAACTGTATGAACGTCAAAATTGCACTAAAGTCATCAATGTCAATTTGCCTAGAATTCAGTGCAAAGGATTCGTTTGAACAACAAAAATACACGTAGTAAACACGAAATTGTCTTACCCAAATGGAGACTAGCTAAGACTAGCAAGTCATTCTTAGTTAACAGCATTCGCTTTTATAATAAGCTGCCAAAGGCGGTAACAGAACTTAGTGAGGGAAAATTCAAAAGTCATATCAAGCGTGTCCTAACCGAAAAAGCATATTACAAGGTTAAAGACTATGTCGAGGACACGCTTGTTTGGCAATGACTACCTCTGCACATGTGGCCCCCTGGTAAATCATCAATATTTTGTCTATTAACTGCTCCACCTTTGTTTTAATAATTATATATACATTTTTTTTTTTCTCTGACACATTGCTTTTGCAATATTTTTATTTTTATTTCAACTGTCATAAATTTGTTAGTAATTTATTTTGTTAATATTTTATTGATAGTTGTAATTATTATATTATTCCTGTTTGTTTTTTTTATATATATATAGCCTCTTTTTGTATTGTAAATCTGAGAACACTGTATACTCCACGAACTCTTAGACTACTTCCTATTACGACTTACTTTGTTTTTTACTGAGAAAATTTTGATTGTGCTTTTGTGTACAATATTTGACTGGTCTACACTGTTCTTACATAACATTTATCAATATTGTAAAACAACCACTTTTTTAAAAGAGTAACCATGGAGTTTCTTGCCGGTTCTTCTCCATAGGAAACGACCAATTTGGAACCGTGCACTAACTTCTGACGTTTTATAAGTGCCCATGTAGGCCTATGTGAAATAAAAATATTTTTGACTTTTGACTTTGACTTTGACTTTGAACTAAGTGTTCAGCACGCCCTATCTAGTACGTAGTACATATATATCGATGCATGTTCCACATTTAAAAAAAACCGTTATTATTGTCCGTCTGTTCAACCGATTTTGACTTCTATTTTTTAGACATAAGGGTGGCATTGAAGTCAAAAAGTGGTTACATTACCAACTATTTACAACAACTGCCATTTATCATGCCACCAACGCAATAAAAGCCAAAATCGGTTGAATGGACAGTAAAAAAGGTTTGTTTAAATGTGTAACTTTATTTGGAATGGAGTGTAGATGAAAAATAAAGTTCCTCTAACCAGGTACTATCAAATGGACAAACAACATATTTCGCAGAAAACGTCCAATATACTGCAGTAGAAGCTGCACTTAAAATCATTCAATAATAAAAAGCATTTCCCACAATACCGTAAAACACAATCTCGTCCATTCCTCAAAGTGCATCTCCAACGCAACCGCATCGGCGCCGCACCGAGGAGTGCTGAAGCAATATCCCCACTTAGCCGACGTTGCGGACAAGAGATAATGTGTTATCACCGGCCGCCGACCCAGTTGTGTCCACAATAAAGGAGCAGATGAGTTATGGACTGAACACTCACGGGGCTTTAAACTTGCCAACTGAGTTTAAGTTTTATTGAAGTTGGCTCGTTTTTACGTTACAGTCATCAAAGTGATACTTCATCTTAGAACGATTGGTTTGTTTTCGATAACTAGCCGACATTCTACTTAATATTAATTGGGTAATATTTTACCATTTGACAACTCTTTGGGAAGTAACAAATAAAGAATGAAATAAAAATATACCATCAAAAGATAGCGAAAAATAGTTGGTAAGCAAAAATGAGTTAGTTCATTTTTTCACATAGGTATAAATTTTTCCAATTATTCTCTTCTTGGTTCTTTCTCGTCGTTCTTGGTTGTTCTTGGTTTTTTGGTCTTTAATTCGGCGTTATATTTTTCTATATATTATCCCACACTAGGAATTATTTCGGTATCATGGTGCGTTCACATACACAAGACATCCGAAACAACTATCTGAAAGCCATACAAACATTTTTTCCGAGCGGGAATCGAACGTGTAACACGAAGTGCAGCAGCCAGTCACTCAACCAATGCATCAACAGTGCCGGTAATTGCTTAATAAGGTTTCAATGTCAGCACTTAATCATACACAATATTTTGTTGATCTACAGTGTCGGAAAATTGCTGAAAATCACCGATATAATAAATAACAAAAACATGACTAGCGATCCTCCAGTAAAATTCCTTTGTCCAGTTCTCCGTTGATCCGTGAATTTGAAATGTTATTTAGTCAGATGATTTATAATCGTTCTCATACAATTTACTTTTATATCCTCTAGGTCGTCTCATCAAAGGAATTGGGTTCTCATGCTAATCTAGTATTAAAGAAGTAAGCGTTTAAGCTGCGACTCATACTCGGATTATTTTGTTTTTTAAATTTATTTTCATGTTTTTCATTAATATTGTACACAATGGTAATAGGCGGAAAGGTTTTCGTGTATAAGCCCCACGGGTGTCGTAAAGGACTACTAATGAGGGATTATGGCACGTAAAGCCAAACAAACGCAAACTCAATAATGCAGAAAACAATATAGATTGTAATATTGTTTTCCCAATGATGTGAATATTATCGTAATACTAGCCGCTACTAGTGGCTTCGCTCGCCTGAAAGTAGAAAGATTTTATAAATATAAAGAATTTTAGTATAAAGTTTAGGACATTGTAATATAGGACAGAAAAGAGAACATAGATCATGCATGACCTATTATTAATCTCTTTTTTGTGAAAAAAAGTGGATTATCATCCAGTGCTTTGGGTCCGCGGGGGGTTTAAGTAAAGCTAGAGGTTTTGTATTTTCTTAATTTAGTATTTAATTAGTCTGACATTCAATATTCATTTATTATTTTAAGCCCAAACAATTGTTTTAACAGGTATACCCAAGGTAACAAAAGTAGGCGCAAAATAGTGTAGCACTCGAAGACGCCACCCACAAACTGATCAGACATCATAATAAATAATCGATGGTAATATAGTTGATATAAGAAGTATTAACAATAAAACGGTTCTCTTAGGTATTAATACAATTCGGCTAATTCCGGTAAAGTTATGAAAAAAATCAGAGAAGAAAAAGAAGTAGCAGAATTTGTGTCAATCGAATTAAAGCTATCCTACTCCATACTCGACTCACAAAATGTATAACTTATAAATATGATTTTTTAATTCTTCTCTTCAGGACTAAAGTCTGTAATAATACAATAATGATTCGAAAGACGACCTGCTAAAGCAATTGTGACCCTTCCTCGGGAACTGGAACAGTACTTTTTTTGGAATGAAAGATACCTTGTCTATCTACCAAACATACTTTGATCATCGTCAACATTATTTCAGCTGAAAGACAACCACTGTTGGCAATAGGCCTGTCCCAAGTATTGCCATTATTTTACAACGACAACTTTCGCATTTATAATATTAGTTCAAAATAGTTACAATTCATCATCATACGCCCACACACGAGAGAATAACGTACAACATCACTATCCAGCCGGAATATACTTTTCTATTGACTCCTTTATATTAGATTTATTTACGATATGATGTGCCATGAAGTTCGGAGACAAGTTACTTGAGCTATCAATATATGTCACAATACAGCAATCAAAAACTTATGTCTACCAATAACAGTTGACAACACAACAGGAAAAGACCAAGTTATTTGATTTATCTGTTCATACATACCCTTAATATATCAATATCAAATAATGAATAGCTGTTCATGCACATAACTCATACTAGTTTGTGTACAGGCTCGGCTCGCGGCGCGCCGTGTGTTCGGGGTAGCGATGCCATTTCCTACCCTTAGGCGGACATTCACCCTTTATGCCTGTGAACTTTATGATAAGTCCGTAGTTTGAGATCAATCGCGACTGTTATTAACGAGGTAGGTATAGATCTTAGTTAAATACAGTTGGAGCCAATACAGTGATATCGAGTTAGATTATTATAAATAGGTCTACATACATTTCATACAACATTCATACAACGAAATTTTTAATTCAAAGTATAATAAATGTCTAGAAAAAACGACGATATGACTTTCTCCCACACTCTCTCCGTGACAATCTTTCTCCGGATGTTTTAATAGAAAAATTAAAGAGCTTCCTTTCAATAGATGAAATATTACTATTAATAGGTATTACTTATTAGTATTTATTAATATGTATTACATCTTTATACATAATCATCTCCCTAACTTATTAGATTTAGTTATCTCCGTTTAAATTGTACACTGGACTGAATTCTTCTCTTGAATGTAACTAATCTTTCAGTCACAGGTTTGCTAGAAGAATACTCATTTGTCAGGAAACCGTAGAGGCTCAGCGGGGTCAAAGCCTATTGGGGCCAACGCTCTGCTTCTAAAAGGAAGATTCGGCCCCGGTAAGGAACAGGAGTAGGTAGGTATTTAGTTAATAAAAATTTGACAATCTCGCGCTCCGCCCAAGAGCAGAGGAAGTTATTTGAAGATTATACAAAAAATAAGAGAATACTCATTGTTGAGTTAAGCCCGCTTTTGCAAGTACAGAAATTGTCAGATTACTGTGTTGCTTATTATGTTGTTTTGTACAATAAAGAGTTAAATACCGTTTTAGCTTGGTTATACGGTAAATACTAGGTAATTATTCTCAATCACTGCATCACCTGAAACCTTTTTATTCCCCATCGGTTTACGGCCGGCACTGGACCAGCAAATAAAATTTCACAAATCATTCATCTCGAAAATCAGCTGGCCAAATTTTCATAACGTTATGATTTTATTGCAATTTACGACAGGTTATTTTTTTAAAATATTTTGTAGAAAAAAGTCTTACTGTAAGTCCTCGAAATATAAGACAAATAAAATTATTGGGATTGTACTTCTGTACTAAATCTGTGCGTAGGTAGAAAATGATGTGTCTGTACTCAACCTACACAGTTCTCACATAATCTGACCCTCACATATATTATATGTGTGTACTTTAACAATTAACCGCGGACGTGGGGTTTCAGAGGCACCGTTTCATTTGAGAATTTGGCAAAAAGGACACGAAGCACCTCAATACGTAACTTTCAGGATACTGGCAAAACGATAATAAATAATGTGGATGTGTCGTTGGATTCAGAAAACGTGAGTATCTATTTGTAGTTTGTAGTAACTTTTATAATCTCGTGAATATAACTACAGGTTTCTGTCAAATTATGAAAACAGAGCAGTTGTTCTGTGTTCATCATTTGACAGAAACCTGTGCCTGGTTTCTCATCATCATCATCAGCCTTTTTAATGTTCCCACTACTGGGACTCAGGCCTCCTCTAGGAAAAGACATGAGCCGTAATCCACCACGCGTGCCCAGTGCGATTTGGTGAATGTCACATGTCTTCCAATTTTTGATTCTAGGACAAGCTAGTTTCCTCACGATGTTTTCCTTCACCGTTTTGAGAGCAGTGGTGATGAATGAAAATTATACAAAGTAACGCGTTGTGTTTGAACCTGCGACCTTACAGCTCATAAGTCAAGGCCGTTACCACACGGCTACCACTGCTCTAACTTACCAAAACTTTTAGAACAAAATAGAAAAAAAGATCTTATCTAAACAGCGCTGCGTAAGAGATATATTCAGGAAGTTTACCGAAAATAATTTGAAAATATCACAGATATGATTTCGTGGCACAAGTTACCCTGATAAATATTTTGCACTACAAACTACTTGAAGGTTTTTTTTTTAAAGAATGCTGTTCAGGTGTTATGTTATCTACAGAAATTCAACGCATTCACAGTAATAATACTGGAAAAATGTACTTAAATAAAATTATAGTTTTGTTTTTTACTAAAATATTTAGAAAATATAATAAATGTACATATTGTACATACCATACATACATACATGTTGTACATATTGTACAACTATAATTTAATAAAAAAAAAACAACATAAAAACTGAACTGAACTATATGAATGAACGAACTGTTGCCCGTGACTTCGTTCGCGTGGAGTTTAAGTACATTAATCTCGTTTTTATTTAAGATATGTCCCTCTTGGGGATAAAATCTCATTCCCGAGAGAAAATAAAAATTGGAATAAGTATCAACGTAAGTATAACAGACACAAAAATGATAAAAAAAAACATATTTTTTTAAGTATCGAGTACATTTAGTAAACAAGAAATATATTTTGATATGATTATAAACAGACACTTCCATTTTATTGCATCAGCAGTGTCCAAGTACAGGGCGCGGACCTTGATGGGGCGCAGTAATGATCAAACCAAGGGCAAGTTTTGTATCGTTCATTACATCAGAAAGAGGTTACTCATTCCCTCTCGCTCCGAATCATGGCGTGAACCAGGTCCTGCTGGGTCACCAACGATGTTCGCCCCAATCGGACACGGCGGCGGGGCCCCGCCCAGCAGCGCGGCACAAACTCCATGGTAACTAACCCCAGCATTTCTCCCACCAGATCCGAAACAAATACCTCTCGAAACCCTCGTCCGGTGTGGACCTTCGTCAGGCAGTTTAAGCTCACGCACATATTTGCAATGCTCATCAATAGGTCTTGGAACAGCCTCATTGAGACAATACAATGCTTATAAAGAAATTTGTATTTAAAGGATAGTAATTGACATTTGAAAGAGGCCTATGTCCAACAGTAGACGTCTATCGACTAAAGTAGTGATGAATTGGATTACTTGTCTTTACTCTTTTTGGTCAAAATAACGTTTTAAGATGTATTCTGTGAATAACGGTGAGTTGCACATTTGTAAGATGAACTTATACGTATTAGCTAGTTAATAAGACCTCGTGTAGAACTGTTAGTTATTCCTAAATAAATAAATAAGTATGACTCCTTCGTTTAATATTCATATTTTCCGGTATGTCTGTCTGTTAAATACTATTTCAGATATGTATTGGTATTTTTGCCCTTAATGTGAGTTATTTTCTTTGGCTATAAGTATTGGGTTTTAAGCATTGTCATTACGCAGTCTAGTATTCACTTTACAATTTCTCCATACTGCTATAATGCGTACTCTTGTATTATTTGGTCTGTCGCTTGTAGTTTCTGTTTCCGCCTCGGTGGAACTACAGATTAACTATCATGACAGCGTTGGAATTCCTGCAGCGGAAAGGCTACGTGCCATCGAACAAGAAATTTTAGCAACGAAGAATCTCGGACACAATGATCTTTTACAAGAAAGGATTGTTGGTGGTTATGAAGCGCCCCCACAAGCACACCCGTACTTTGTAAGTATTAATTGATTTATTTCCGGTTATTAAAAGTAGAGTTTCAATAAGTAAGCTATATAGGACATTTTTTTTTGCGTAGGCTGGCTTGCTGATCGATCTAATTGGCACTACAAACAAATCGCTGTGTGGCGCCTCTCTTCTAACACCCAATCGCCTGGTGACGGCTGCGCACTGCTGGGTTGACGACACGGAACAGGCATGGCAGTTCCTTGTCGTTCTTGGCTCCAACTTACTCTACAGTGGTGGTGAACGCATTCCTACTACTAAAGTCATCACGCACCCCCATTGGGAACAAAAAAGAACAAATGACATTGCTGTGATATACTTGCCAAGAAACGCTCATATTAATAATTGTGAGTTGTTTTTTTTTTTTTTTATTCTGGGAAGGCTTACTTGTATTCACAAATATTCTTTGCAAATCTCGGTTCCGTTCTTTACTAGATTTATTTATAATTCTATGTATTTGCAGTTAGCATCAAACCAATCAGACTTCCTAACGAGTCCGAGTTGCAGAACCAGTTTGTGGGATACCGAGCAGTTGCCACTGGCTTTGGTCAAATTAGCGACTGTAAGTACTTAGTTGTTTTAAGATCTGAGATCCTCTCACGTGCAGCCTTCACCATCATCATCATTTCAGCCGAAAGACGTCCTCTGTTGGACATAGGCCTCCTCAAGTGTCACTATAACCACCAATCCTGTGCATCTCGCATCCATCAGATTCCTGCAACTCTTCAGATCATCGGTCCTCCTTGTAGGAGGCCTTTTAGCTCTGCAAATAAACTCCTTTTCCATTATCCTTTGGGTAAGTAAGTCTTCTAATGAGGCCCATTGTAAGCGACCACGGAGTTTCCTAGGCACTCGAAACTGCTGTGGAGTTCGATTTAAAAGCTCTTAGAGTTTTAAATCTGTATTTATGCTAGACAGAGCATAAACTTCATCTTTCTAGCTTGATGTTGATATTCAATATGCCTTTTACCATGCGGTAATCACTGCCAGTTTTTGTTGTTTTGTCTTCACCGAGATATCATTGAATACTTGCTTCTTGAGCGACAGGATTGCGATAATGGAAAAGGAATTCAATTGTTAATTGAAATCATACTCTGTGTCTGAATACATGATAACAACATTAACTGAGTCATGTGCCTTCAGTTGAAATACCAATGAGATTGGTTAAGTACTGTGCTTATCCGCACTCAAATTTAAAACTTGAGTATAATGGTAATTTACTCATCTTTCAGCAACCAGTTGAGCCTTTGAATGACTGCATGACTAAATCATACATCCTGTATTTACATTGCAGACTATCCCACTTCGATGGTATTACGACACGTTACCCTGGATGTGATCAGCCAGGCTGAATGCGCTCAGTCCTTCAAACGTGGTTGGGTGACCAACAGTGTTATCTGCACAAGTGGCTCTGGAAATGTTGGCATTTGTAGCGGGGACTCCGGTGGTCCTCTTGTTACTTTTGACAGCGACGAGAAACCTTTCTTAGTGAGTTGAAATTTATTCTTACAAAAAGATTTTTTGATAAATTACTGAGTATTGAATATACCTGTGAAAAAATACTATGTATCCGTATCTATCTCCATTTACAAACTAACTATAAAATATGGCGTCAAAAAACTCTTCCACATCGCTGTCGACTGGTAATGTGCCCAAAAGACTGGCGGCATTGCCACGTTGTATGGCAATGCTTATCCTCTGTCCAAGGTAAAAGCCAGCCTTTGGGTCACGTGAAGTGTCAACTAGACGTTTCGACAGATCTTTAAACAAACTGTGAGCACTCGGACCCAAATTATTATTTCACATTACCAGTCGACAGCGATGTGGAAGAGTTTTTTGACGCCATATTTTAGATAGTGTATTAGCGTAGGGTTAAATTATTTATTTATTTTGTAATTTACTGTAATTATAGTTATTAAGTTGTTTATAAGTGTAAATAAAGTAAGTACTATAAAAAGACTTGAAGCAAAACCTGACATCACTCTTGTCTTTTTCAGATCGGTATCGTCAGCTTTAATGCTGTAAATAAATGCGATCACGGTTTCCCTTCAGGCTTCTCTCGAGTAACCAGCTCCTACAGTTTCATCACGCAACACTTGTAACAAAAATGAAAATAAATATCAAACACAAACACACGCCGTTAATATGATTTCTAATTATTATCTGTTTGCATGATTTGTTTAATTTCTTATATTTTCGTGTATTTCGTTTATTCATTTGAGTATAGTACGTTATATAATTTTCTTGTGTTTATCTATCTATATTAATATTATAAAGAGGAAAGATTTTTATTTGCTTTTGTTCGCGACTTCACCCGAGTATATAAAATATAGATTATGTCAATCAAGCATACCACAGCTTTCTATCAGTGAATAATTTCAGCAATCGGACCAATACTCTCGGAGATTACCTCCAACAAAAAAAAAAAAACATTAAATAAATAAAAAAATAACTTTTTTTAAAATTAGTGTAGATGAATAATTTAAAAAACTACATGAACCAATTTTAAAAATCCGTTTCCGTAGGAGCTACTTGATCAATTAAAGATATAGGAAGGTATATGTTTTCTACTATTACGTGGGCGACACTGCTGGCAGAAGCCTGTATGAACTGTGGGCTGGAAGAACGAAGACAGACGCACAGACGAGTGATCCTTTGTATGAAGTCTTTAAAATATTTTAGTTCATGAATGATTGCATGTGAACTTGCTTTTTTTTTTTGCTTGTTTGCGCTTTGGTCCAGACTGTAAGTATAGCAAACTAAATAAATATTCTGTTTCTTCAGTCAGACTCATGTTCTATTAAAACACAAAACGTACGTGAACCGGAGTTGGGCTGCTGCGGTTGCTGAGAAATCTTTGAGGCCGCAGAGTCCCGGCGGTGGTTGGCTATGAGCGCCATTGCCTGATGCGGCTGGCCTCCTCTTTTGCTAGCATTACTGCTTCGCAGAAGGAGGCGACCGTCTGCCACTCCTCCTGGCCCCGGACCATGGCCTGTACCAAGGCCCGGCGCAAGAGATCGCCGCCGCCGATCCCTCACGAGGGCAAGGTGATGCTCTACCCAAGCGGGGCAAACTTCTACTGTGTGCTTCACCATGTCCTCCAAGCGTTCCGCACGGCGTCACTTCCGCACGAATCCGGTGCAGGAACCTCCCGAACTTACCATGTCCCGTGAGAACCAGCGTCATGCGGAAGGTGAGGACGACGTGAGGTCTTTCCAGCCATGCCTCAAAGAGAGGACTTACCGCCATAATTGTGGCATGCCCAATGCTCTCTATATCCGAAAATTCACCAAAATTTTCAACAACAATAGCAATAATAATTTAAAACGTTCTTCAGAGTAAAGCGTTCTATTTAAAAGACCACTATTGTAAATTACAATCTCGTCACAAAATAAATAATAGGAGTAACCTATTACTGTCACTCAAAGAATATCCTTACCAACGCCTTAGAAATGTGTGAGTCGGATTCGCGCACTGAGGGTTCCATACAAACTTACCTACGAAAACATTTCGATTCACGAAAGAAGTCTCAAAGATTTTTCTGAATAGCAAGATTTATTTGTGACGTAGCAACAAAGAACATCGTCAAAGAAATTGTTGATGAAATATAATATAATATTAAATGTCTGCTTACACAAGGTTAATTGTAAAACACCAACATACTTACAGGACTGTATTACCAACAATATTTGTTTTATGTGTTTTACAAAACATAATTCATTTACTAAAAACTAACCTTCAAGATTTCGTTGTCCTATCTAACACATTTCAACTCTGTATTTTGTTACGCCTACCAACGTCTGTATGACGCAAACGCAAGCGCATCAAAGACCCCCGCTGCCTGATCCCGCTCCCTGCCTTTATACTTTATACTATGCTTGCTTCGCATAGACTTCGTAATATTTAGAACGTTCATATTTAAATACACTTCTGGACACATCTATTGGCCCACCTTGTATTTTCAGTTTCGTTTGGTCCTAGCTAAAATTTTATATTAGGTCGAGCAAAAAGTTTTTATGCAGTTTTGAACTTGGTACATTCACAATTTCATTCAATAGTCTTTTTTTGAATTTCGAACACAGAATTTAAAGAAACAAAGGACAATTTGGAGCCTGTTTGTTGATATCAAACAATCGAATACTAAGAAAACTTGGTTTTATTGGTTTACTTGGATTTAATTGTTGAAAAAGTGATTGATATCTTTGGTTTTGCAACAAACTTTACTTATTCTTAACATTAAGGCGAGGTTCTATCAATAATCTATGGATACTTCACCTGAAGTCGCCGCCCAAGCTGTGGCACTTATTCAGGCCGGACACAGCCAAAGAAACGTGAGTGCTCAACTTAATTTAAGTCGATCTGCGGTCTGAAATGTTTATCGGAGGTACCTAGAGACTGGCGGCTTTGTTCGTCGCCAAGGAAGGCCACGATCTCGGGTCACAACTGAAAGGCAGGATCGATTCATCGTGACGACCAGCTTGAAAAATCGTCACCTTACCTCCATTGAGATACAAAACCAACTTCGCGACTTCCACGGAATATCTGTGAGCGCTCGAACTGTTCAGAGAAGGTTAAAAGAACGCGATATGGTACCACACAAGCCAGCTAATGGGCCCAAACTAACGCGAGCCCACCGAACAGCGCGCCTTCATTTCGCACGCAGTCATTTAAATTGGACACAGCAAGATTGGAGCCGTGTACTCTTTTTTGATGAGTCTAAAATTGTGTTACATGGCAATGATGGAAGGAAGAAGGTCTACCGATGTAAGGGAGAGCGTTTCGCACAATGCTGCTTTGAAGAGAGGATTGCTTATGGCGGTGGCTCATGGACTGTCTGGGGCGGTATATCGCGGCAAAACTCAACTTGAGGTTGTTACAGGACCACGGCTGCCAACATTAAATGCTGAAAGGTACATTCGTGAGTGCTTAAAACCTCACGTGATACCATACGCGGACTATGTGGACCCAAATTTCCTTTTTATGCATGATAATGCAAGAGCCCATGCGGCCGGCATCGCCAAGGAATATCTTCGGGATGTGAACATCACAGTTATGGACTGGCCAGCCAGAAGCCCAGACATGAACCCCATTGAGCACATGTGGGACGAGCTAAAAAGACGTGTTAGGGCTCGTCAGCCAGTTGCCCAGACGATGCAGGAGTTGAAAACTGCCATAGAAGAGGAATGGGAGATGATCCCTCAAAATTTCATAGAGCGGTTGATAAACTCTATGCCTAATCGTATGAGAGCTGTAGTAAATGCCCATGGAGGCAACATGCGTTATTAAATTAAACCTTTATTTGATAAAACATGTTTTTTATTCAAAAATCAATTGCCTTTAACAAGGCGCAAATCCGACTTGTTAGGCGTAGCTCCATGTCGTATGGTATTCTGAATTCAAATTTAAAACAATACGATCGAAAAAGATGGTAAAATGTATCAGCTTTAAAACTGCATCAACAGTTTTTGTTCAATCTAGCAATCATATTTCGGTAGGGGCCATCGAAACCTAAACTCTAAGGTGGGCCAATAGATGTGTCCAGAAGTGTATTTTTATTTTTGTATGTAAATCCGATGAACTAAAATAAGATACATTTTTAAAAGACATAGAACAAAAGTAGTTTATGATGTTAGTAACATAGTCCTGAGAGGTTGCCAGTGTTTTACAAATAACCGTGTTTTGTTTTTCATTTTGATTCCCTTTGTGACTGTTCCAATAAGACCCTAGGCTGATAATATTTTCATTTTTCCTGAATTTCCCTACATGAAGGTATGAAGGTCGGCTTCCCCCTAAGGGGAAGAGGGCGAGCGCCACCATTCGCCCGCCCTTGTAGCTTTCAACCAGTGACTTGGACAAGCTCCCACCGACAGTAATGGATTTCCAAGGAATATGTCACCTTCTCCCGACTTAGAAAGCTAGGGGATTAGGTGGGGAATTGAGAAAAACAAGGTTAAGATCAAATAGGGTTGGAAATCCAAGGGATAAGGAAGGATAATCTACTTTTCTTTTGAGTTATGAATATTATGAGACTGAGAGGGCTGCAGAAGGGTATATGACACGTGACGCTTGTATTTGCAAGTTAAATTATTTTAGAAACTATTTAATCCGTTTCGCTCGTGCGTGTCCTGACCAATCCTACGGCAAAGGGTTGTGAGGCCTCTGCTATTGGATAAGACACACTTCCTTTAACAATTGACTCCTTATCTACTACTCACGCATTATTAAGACAATACAAAACTTAAACAAGCGTGACGCATCGTCAGTCGGTCGCAGAACTATTTACAGTTGCCTTGCTAGACGCTGAAGTGGGTTATCGACACTTCTCACTTCCTTACTCTACCCAAAGGTGAGGACATCATAACCTACGTGTCTCCGAGCTACGTCTAGCTTGCGGAGTTTCCAGAGATGAGTCCAAACTACGTGTCTCGCTAAATATTATTTTTTTGTATCAGTAAGAGGCCCGAAGACCGGTGTGTTGTTTTAACGAGATACGTTCCCTAGCGTTCCATAGAACGACTATCAATGCAGTTTGGGGTACTTGGTGAAGCCTACCCCCGCTCCCTGGAAGTGTGCGTATAACAAGAGCAATGTAGATCACTCTACTGTCAGTCAGTTCTTAGGGGAAGGTAGCCGTCGCTAACGTTTGGTGGTTCGTGATCTTAGTACTCTTAAACTGGCCTCAGCATGTAACGAATATATTCGGTTCAACCTTCAATTGGCAGCGTTTAAGTCATGATTGCGCCAGTATGGCGGGAAGCGTCAAGTCTACTCAATGCAAAGTCAATGTCAACTCACTCCAAAGGAAGGCCTTCTCCGAGTCCCTAACACCAACCGCAAGCTCAGGTTACCTTGTCATAGGATGGAATAAGGAAGGATAAAACATACAACACTCACCCATTCAGTCTTCAACACAGCCGCTGAGATTCACTCGCGTACTTACACACTACTCACTAGATCACAATCAACGCCCATCCATTCGTACTCTGACTCACACGCACAGACCTGTACTATAAATATTTGGCAAGCCTAAACTGGACTCAGACCACCTATAATATCTAATACTGTATCACAATACTGGCACTCCTAAGAATTACAACGAGACCTAGCTCTACGATATACCGAGTCAGATGGCTTAGCTAGACGTGCGTCCTCTCTCGGGCCCTGAAGCCAAGTGTCTCTAGACATGTCTTCCCTCCTAGGGTCTGACGCGAAGTCTCTGGACGTCTGTCCCCTACCCGGGTCTGACGCGAAGTCCCTTATCCTGCCGACTCATGAGTCCCTCATCTCACCTTAAGGCTCAGTATCGCTTGTCAATTACTTATTAGCATTGTTTTTGTATAGTTTCTAAAAAGGTTTGGGTCGCTTCGTTCTCACGACTTGCTCGCACTTGTTGGGTTTTTTTGGTCCTTTCTTTACAATTGTGCTAAAATATTTCCCTTTTTTGTAATTGTTCCTTTCTCATTAAAAGGACAATTTATGAGGGTATAAGTGGCCCATGTCGCCAGACGTGGTGTTCAAGGATAAATATAATATTTTGATATTAATTTGGAGTAAGTGACAGACAGTCACATTCCCCCCTCTGAAAATCAGACGCGTGACGCAGTACAGCGGATGAGCTTTCACATTAGGATAAACTTCGTATTCTAATTAAAATTAGAATAGAATCCAATTCCCGATTGGCGGGTTAAAATATGAAATAATCTAGTTGGACTGGTTATTTAGTCCAATAAGACAAAATCCTATTGCATTCTTAGTTGGTGTGTTAAAATAATCTAATTGGACTGATTCCAATAAGAGAAAACGCCTATCGTATTAGACGTCATTATGGAAGCATCCTCTGGTGAATACATTCACTCAGCCTTATATCATTTATAATCCCTTAAAATTGGCACATTATAAAACCAAATTAAAAGACAAGTATGTTTATAGTCTTGTTTTACATACAAGTCATTTTGAAATAAGATTTATGTAATAAAACATATATAGAATCCTAAACAGTTGTACCCTTCTGGTATGTTAAAATAATCTAATCATTATAATTATTGCAGCAAGCACATTAATCTATTAAGTCTGGATACTGGTTATCATTCAGTAATGTGTTGCGGAAACATCCCTAGGTTGTACAGAACCGTTAAAATTATTGCGACTTATAAGTCCATCAAATTATTAAGCTCTAACTTTTTTTTATCCTAATTCAGTACGAGGGCTGTTTGCTCTTATAGTTTATCACCAAGATATTTTCTCAGTCACTTAAAACCGTCAACATGTGCTGGAGCTCAATTGCTTTATTGGCCTCTTGAATTTTAGAAAAATTTCAAAGACCCCTTTTTTATTTAATATTGTAAGGGTCGGCCACATTTCGATAACTGGATTTTTTTTTGTTTCCTGCCATATTGTACGTCAGGTCATTTCGTTATAGACTTTTAGAATTTATGGAGAGTTTGGCATCTCAATTGACAAAAATTATTGCTTTCGTCAGATGACGAACATATGCGGGTCTGTTTCGTAAAAACACAGGCCAAGTGATTTTTTTTTAAGAGGCCTATTATTGTGTTAAGCTGTTCCAAAACGGATAGCATTTTTTTGTTTTTCTTAAAGCTAAGTGACAGGCTGTCAACTCGTAAAATACACATTTAGAGTACTTTGAAGTGGCTCGCTGTAGCCAGACTTTGTAGTAAATATAGTTGGTCGTCATGAGCAAATTTTATATCGATAAAACCTAGTCAGCGCTAGAATTTCTATATAAGTGTCACAAAAAAATAATACCTTTACCGTCCATCTAGTAGGTATGACAAAAGAAGTTAAAACTAATCATAATCGTCCGATTTGGACCATGAATCAATTAAGATGCACATATATTATAATGTCAACTATTGCATGATGTATAATAGAGTCATCATCACTAACCTAGCGTTCAATTGATACCTAGCTGGTAGTTTTGAACCCACTTCTTGTCATTGTTCAAACAACTGCATTTCAGTAGACCTGTGCATGCTTATAGTTTAATTTTACATACCAGGGTCTCTTCTAAGGTTATTCGTGCGGTACCTACAGCGCTCGCTCGCCCTACACTCAGCCTGTCGCAGTTGTTGCAGGACAAAGGCCATTTCCTTACGCACGTCCACGCTGAGTCAGCTGCTGAGGTCAATTTCAGGAGCAGCTGAAATAGTTCGCACATAGGGATATTAGATTAAATTTCAAAGTTGCAATGACCCCCCTCTGATTTTAAGAGGTTATAATAGTTCTGAAATGCAACAAATGTTAGGAAGTTATTGATACTGATTCTGCTAGAACAGTTAGTTTTGGATATCCTAGAAGAGTCAAGACGAATATCTATTTATTAGAGATCATCTATTTCCTATACACGTGGACACTTTGAGAAATCTGATAATGATTCCTTGCCCTTAATAGTATTAACGAAATTAATCGATGGTATAAATTTGAAAGCGCTTTTACTTCTATAACCCTAATCAATAATATTTAATGTCATAACAAAGATCATACGCGGAGTACCTAACGACAAAAGTCAAATAGAAGTGGAACTTAGCTTCGCAACATAGACCGCGCTACAGCAATCTCTCGAATCAGATGGTGTCAGCCATCAGATGAACCACCAGCCAAGCCCAACGTAGAAACCGTAAGCTTAGATACAGCTTATTGCGCAACGATGAGTAGATTTAAATATCCTGGAATTTATAATAAGACCACACAAGTATCTGCTCAAATAACATAATATACTTTGCCGAGTTAGCAGTAACTGCTAAATCCTACGATTATAATCACTGATTAACATACCTACTACTGTCTTATAAACTAGTTGCCATTGTGTAAATAATTTACACGCTCATTGGATCTAGGTGCTAAATATTTCATTTTCATTCCTCTCACTTAACACACATACAAATCTCCCACCTTAAAACCACTCTTCATTTACACAAACATTCATTCACATTTAAAACTCACGTTTGTTGGGAGTCGAACCAATTCTGACATTACCTCAGGGCCCTATTATTTAAACTATTACGAGTAATATTAACTAGGTAATATTACCTTCTTATATAAATAAGCATGGGGATCGAACCCATTAGTAGTAGCATATTAACACACACACACAGACATACATGTTGTGATCAACTTATGAATATTTCCGTGTTCATAGGAATCGAACCCTGATAACCACAGAAATTAAATTATCATAACTCATTATAAATTTATAAGTCAAGCGGGAATTGAACCCACAGTTCTAACACAGGATCCTCAGGATTTATCAACCAACGAATCAATCGGGAGTCGAACCCAAAACTCATGTCAAATAAAATATAGAATTATGCACTTCAACAAATCTTGCAGGAGTCGAACCTGCTAAATATACTTTTTTAATTATGTATTTAGTTGAAGAATTCAACTTCATACTAAACACAGATCTTTACCTAGCCGTTGTAATTCTTCCTAAATCTAAATAGTCCTAACAGTTTATATCTTTAGAATTTACGTTGTGTTAGTTATTTTAGTAGTAACCCATAAATATCGTTTCTCGTTGCACTGAAGTGAATCAGTACATTTAATGACGAGAATCCTGGTCACGGCACCACATGTGACTGTTCCAATAAGACCCTAGGCTGATAATATTTTCATTTTTCCTGAATTTCCCTACATGAAGGTATGAAGGTCGGCTTCCCCCTAAGGGGAAGAGGGCGAGCGCCACCATTCGCCCGCCCTTGTAGCTTTCAACCAGTGACTTGGACAAGCTCCCACCGACAGTAATGGATTTCCAAGGAATATGTCACCTTCTCCCGACTTAGAAAGCTAGGGGATTAGGTGGGGAATTGAGAAAAACAAGGTTAAAATCAAATAGGGTTGGAAATCCAAGGGATAAGGAAGGATAATCTACTTTTCTTTTGAGTTATGAATATTATGAGACTGAGAGGGCTGCAGAAGGGTATATGACACGTGACGCTTGTATTTGCAAGTTAAATTATTTTAGAAACTATTTAATCCGTTTCGCTCGTGCGTGTCCTGACCAATCCTACGGCAAAGGGTTGTGAGGCCTCTGCTATTGGATAAGACACACTTCCTTTAACAATTGACTCCTTATCTACTACTCACGCATTATTAAGACAATACAAAACTTAAACAAGCGTGACGCATCGTCAGTCGGTCGCAGAACTATTTACAGTTGCCTTGCTAGACGCTGAAGTGGGTTATCGACACTTCTCACTTCCTTACTCTACCCAAAGGTGAGGACATCATAACCTACGTGTCTCCGAGCTACGTCTAGCTTGCGGAGTTTCCAGAGATGAGTCCAAACTACGTGTCTCGCTAAATATTATTTTTTTGTATCAGTAAGAGGCCCGAAGACCGGTGTGTTGTTTTAACGAGATACGTTCCCTAGCGTTCCATAGAACGACTATCAATGCAGTTTGGGGTACTTGGTGAAGCCTACCCCCGCTCCCTGGAAGTGTGCGTATAACAAGAGCAATGTAGATCACTCTACTGTCAGTCAGTTTTTAGGGGAAGGTAGCCGTCGCTAACGTTTGGTGGTTCGTGATCTTAGTACTCTTAAACTGGCCTCAGCATGTAACGAATATATTCGGTTCAACCTTCAATTGGCAGCGTTTAAGTCATGATTGCGCCAGTATGGTGGGAAGCGTCAAGTCTACTCAATGCAAAGTCAATGTCAACTCACTCCAAAGGAAGGCCTTCTCCGAGTCCCTAACACCAACCGCAAGCTCAGGTTACCTTGTCATAGGATGGAATAAGGAAGGATAAAACATACAACACTCACCCATTCAGTCTTCAACACAGCCGCTGAGATTCACTCGCGTACTTACACACTACTCACTAGATCACAATCAACGCCCATCCATTCGTACTCTGACTCACACGCACAGACCTGTACTATAAATATTTGGCAAGCCTAAACTGGACTCAGACCACCTATAATATCTAATACTGTATCACAATACTGGCACTCCTAAGAATTACAACGAGACCTAGCTCTACGATATACCGAGTCAGATGGCTTAGCTAGACGTGCGTCCTCTCTCGGGCCCTGAAGCCAAGTGTCTCTAGACATGTCTTCCCTCCTAGGGTCTGACGCGAAGTCTCTGGACGTCTGTCCCCTACCCGGGTCTGACGCGAAGTCCCTTATCCTGCCGACTCATGAGTCCCTCATCTCACCTTAAGGCTCAGTATCGCTTGTCAATTACTTATTAGCATTGTTTTTGTATAGTTTCTAAAAAGGTTTGGGTCGCTTCGTTCTCACGACTTGCTCGCACTTGTTGGGTTTTTTTGGTCCTTTCTTTACAATTGTGCTAAAATATTTCCCTTTTTTGTAATTGTTCCTTTCTCATTAAAAGGACAATTTATGAGGGTATAAGTGGCCCATGTCGCCAGACGTGGTGTTCAAGGATAAATATAATATTTTGATATTAATTTGGAGTAAGTGACAGACAGTCACACCTTGACATTGTGCAAATATGCGTTTTTTGTGACTTAAACACCCGTATCTTTTATTCTTTTTTTCGTTAACCTTTCTTGAGATAAAAGGTCTTGACAGACAGATGAACGACAAAGTGGTCCTATAAGGATTCCGATTTTTCCTTTTAAGGTACGGAACCCTAAAAGTTAGTATAAAAAATGCGATGTGATGTATGAAGGTTCGTCGGGATGTCATCTATCAAAGTGCTGATGACGATGTGTTGATGTCTCGGCCACCCTGTGAATGAATAAATAAAACACACTCTGTCTCATCGGTCACTGACGGCACGTACACTTTGATAAGGGTGGTTTGATTACAGACATTAGATTAAAGTTGATGTTTTGTTTTTTAGATATATCCTGTGAATAACGGTGTGAGTTGCACATTTGTATGATGAACTTATATGTATTAGTTAGTTAATAAGACCTAATGTGTAACTGTTCATCATCACACCATCATCGTCACATCAGCCGATAGACGTCCACTAGGCCTCCCCAAGTGTCGCCACAAAGAACGATCCTGCGCGTCCAGCATCCATCGGATTCCCGCAACCTTCACCAGGTCATAGGTCCACCTTGTAGGAGGCCTTCCAACGCTGCGTCTTCGGGTATGCGGTCGCCACTCCAGAAACTTTTAGCCCCAACGGCCATTTGTTCTGTGTTGTGTAATTGTTAGTTATTCCTAAATAAATAAATAAGTATGACTCATTCGTTTAATATTCATATTTTCCAGTATGTCTATCTGTTACTATTTCTGACATGTATTGGTATTTTTGCTATTAATTTATATTCTTGAGTTTATAACCCAAGAAAAATAACTCAAATTAATGGTAAAAATATCAAAACATATCTGAAAACCTAATGGTTTTGAGCATTATAAATAGCATTGTCATTACGCAGTCTAGTATACACTTATCAATTTCTCCATACTGCTAAAATGCGTACTCTTGTATTATTTAGTAGACTGTCGATTGTAGTTTCTGTTTCAGCCTCACTGGAACTACAGAATAACTATCATGATAGCGTTGGAATTCCTGCAGCGGAGAGGATACGTGCTATCGAACAAGAAATTTTAGCAACGAAGAATCTCGGACATAATGATCTTCTACAGGATAGAATTGCCGGTGGTCAAGAAGCACCTCCTAATGCACACCCATACTTTGTAAGTATTATTTGATTCATCTCCGATTTGTAAAAAGCAAAGTTCCAATAAGTAAGGTCTATCGTCAATTTTTCTTTTTTTATTGTGTGGGCCCATATTACCCAATATATCCCAATTACAAACGACATTGCTGTTGCCTGCCAAGAAACGCTCATATTAATAATTGTGAGTCGATTTTTTTTTTATTTTGTAAGGGCTTTTTGATGTCAAACAAGACAATAATGGTTGGCTGTGCTTGTATTTTTTGCTGACGAGATAACCACCGCAGGCCATGGCGTTCTCGTGCTCTATGGGAGTAAAGGGAAATAAGTGATATAAATAATGTGGTGATATCTTTTTAAACACAATACTATACAGTTTCCTGTGCATAATACATTACTAGTATAAAGCTAGCACTGTCTCATGAATGTGCTTATTGTGCTTGCTTGGAACTGTGTGGTACTCAGATATAAGTAATGTGGTGATAATTCTGTTTAAAAAAAAAATCACCACATTACTTATTTCACTAATATATCTGCCTTTACCGTATATGCCTAGTGGCCTAGACCACTCTGTGGCAAGCAGCTGATTGCGGTTTATAAAATCTGTATGCGCTCGATTATGTTCTGTACTTGATTTATTTATAAGCTATTATTCTATATATTTACAGTTAGCATCAAACCGATCAGACTTCCTAACGAGTCCGAGTTGCAGAACCAATTTGTGGGATATCCAGCCGTTGCTAGTGGCATTGGTACAATTAGCGACAGTAAGTAATTAGTTGTTTTAAGATCTGAGATCGTCTCACGCTCAGCCGGGGTACCTGATGGAAAAGGGATTCAACTAGGCAATGTGATTATACACTCTCTGAAGACATGATAACTACTCACTATTGCGCAGTATGCACCTCCAGTTGAAAGACCGATGACACTAGTTAAGTACTGTGTTCATCCGCACTCACGTTTGTTGAAACTTAAGTATACCGGCGCTTTACGAGATAATACTCACTTTTTGGCAACCAGTTGAACCTTTGACTCGATGCATGACATAAGCTAGAACTAAATTAGACCGCTGCACACGTGTAACACGTCCGATTTGTACGTTGAACAACGTCATTTGACGTGGATCAAGTCTAGTTTCCATATAAAATTTATAGAGACCGACGCGCCCAGATCGGCTTGTATTTCACCGTGTACACAGTGTAGTTCTAGCTTAATCATACATTCTGTATTTACCTTGCTGACCACCACTCTTTGTACGTATTGCGACAAGTTTGGCTGTTTGTGATAGAACAGGCTGCATGTGCTCAGACCTTCCCCCATGTTTCGGCAACCAACAATGTTATCTGCACAAGTGGCTATGGAGGTGTCGGCATTTGTAGCGGGGACTCCGTGGGCCCTCTTGTTACTTTTGGCAACGACGGAGAACCTTTTTTGGTGAGCTGAAATTTATTATTACAAAAAGTGCAAACCAACGTCCTTATCAAGCTGACCTTGCTAGTTTCAATCCGTGTAGACAGCAGTTGTAAGCCATGACTTTCAACGCCCTTGGCTTGAAGGCGCGTTTTCCCAACCGCGCGCGTTTTACCGAACATGTTGTCGCGTTGTTGACCCTTTTTAAGGGCCAAGCGCCCGAAAAGTGCAATAAAACAGTGATTTTCTGAGGCCTACTCCTCCGTAATGGCTAGGTCAATTGGTTTCAAAAAAAATTATGTTTATTATAGATTCATGAACAATAATATCAACATTTGATTTTTTCGTGCAATTAATACTTTTCTCAAAAAAAAAAAAAAATTTAGTAATTTCGCAACTTTTCCCTACTCCTTCGAAACGGCTTGGACCTTTAGAAACATTTTTACACATAAAAATTGGTGGTTAAATATTCTTCAAAGTGAACATTGCATATTCAATCAACATCTCGCAGAGAAAATGGATTAAAAGCGCTTTCCGGGGGCTGCTGGCCGAAAATAAATGCACAGATTTGCGTACTGCCGCCTAGGCGAGTGCGAGAGTTGCGTTCACATAATTTCGGTCAGATGGTATAAGGGACTATACGCCTTAAGGGGTGACCAGACGGTTGCAAGTTAGTTTATGTGTTTGGTTTGTGTTGCGGCTACATGGATGTAAACCACGCGCCAACAAGTTCAGTAGTTGGGAAACCGCGCCTCCCAACCAAGGGCTTTCAAAGCCATGGATTACAACTGCTCTCTACACGGAGTAAAACTAGCAAGGTGAACTTGGTGGGGACATTGGTTTGCAACCATCTGGTCACCCTTTTAGTGAGACTTGTGTTTTGTTACACACAAAATTATACGGATATAACACTTTGTCATCCGTATCTATCTTCATTTACAATACTATAAAGAGGCTTGTAGAAAAACCTTTAGTGGGTATCCATGCGATTACGGTTTCCCTTCAGGCTTTTCTCGAGTCACCGCAGGCAGTTTCTACAGTTTCATCATTCAACACTTATAACTCTTTCTTTCTTTGTCTATGTTTTCTTTCGCTTTGATTTTTTTTTTTTTGCAAAGTTACTCGCATTCTTTGAGGGATGGATTTAATCATACCTAGGTAGATGCAGCAAAGGAATGTTTCCTTACCAAACCTTCTTTCTGATATTTCAATGTGTTTCTAACTCTCTCATTCAATGGTGAAAAAAAAAACTGTCGAACATCGTTTGCATGCAACACAGTGCGCTAGGTAAATAGCATAAAAATTAATATCAACACAAACACACGGCGTTAACGTTTTATAATTTATTATTATCTGTTAATATGATTTGTTTAAATATCTATTTTCGTGTACGTATTTAGTTTATTCTTTTGAGTATATGTATGTATATGTTATATAATTGTTGTATTGAGTTTATCTATACATATTATAAAGAAGACAGATTTTTATTTGTAATGAATAAGCTCAAAAAATACAGGACCTTTTAAAAAAAAATATTTTATGTAGAAAGTTAGTTGATTAATTAATGATATTTGAATGATATAGGTGTATATATTTGTTTTCTACTATTAGGCTGGTGACACCGCTTGCAGAAACTACTCGTAGTAGTTTATATTTTTACTTTTGGCCATCCTGTATGAGCTGTGGGCTGGAAGAGTTACTTATCAGATTACATTAAACGCAAGGTGATATCGCAGACCAAGACGAAGATGGAGAAATGAGTTTGACAGCTACCAGAGGGACTGGCCTGCAATGGCTGAAGATAGAGGTGTGTGGAAAAGGGTCAGGGAGGCCTTCGCCAGCAGTGGGACATGGCCAACAATAACAGTTTGTTTTGTTGCCATTTGTACAGTCACGTCCTTCAATATAAATTGGTAACAATTGGGAACTTTATAAACTTATAAATGCCTGCAAAGAACTTTTCTGGTTCAGTAAATTAGTAGAAATTGGCTGTGACAGACGAATAGATAGACGGACACACGGGCGATCTCTATGAAGTCTTTTTAAAGGATTTTATTTCATGAATGATTGCTTGTGAAGCTTTTCGCTTTAGTCCAGACTGTAAGGCGATTATCCCACTGCCACGCATCACGCTGAATGTTGCGTGTCAACGCACTTTCGCACGTACTAACGGGAGTACAGATCTGCATCATCGTGTAGGTTAAAATTTAATTGTAAATTCACGCAAGCTCGGACTCATTTCATACAACATCACGCACTACACTACGAGACTCATTGTTCCATACCTCGCGTGTCGCCCCGCACACACGCGCGTGTGCGGTTGTTTCTCCTCATATAGGCGCGTGATCTGCATGAACGTGCGTAGATGCATTTTCGGTATGATGGACTGTGCATGTTTTCAATACAAACGGAGATACTTACAAACAACGTTAAAACACGCATTCACGCGCTACGCTGCATGGTGCGTAGCAGTGTGATAATCACCTAAGTATAGCAAACTAAATAAATATTCTGTTTTTCAGTCAGACTTATAGCATTTAGTTCCATTAAAACACGAAACGTACGTGAACCGGACACTGCTGTTAATTTGAACTAAAAAAATGCTCTCTATATCCGAAATTTCCCCAAAATCTTCAATAATAGATGTAAAACGCCTTCAGAGTGAAGCGTTCTATTTATAAGACCACTATTGTAAATGGCAATCTCGTCACAGAGTAAATAATAGGAGTAACCCAATACCGTCACTCAAGGAATAACTTTACCAAAGCCTTAGAAAACAAGTGTGAGTCGGACTAGCACACAGCGGGTTCCGTACAATCTTAGCTATGAAAACAATTCAATACCCGAATTGGGTTACGAATATTTTTACTACTACACGGTTTCGTACTACACGGTTTTCAGACTTTTTCCTATACTTGTCCTATAAGACCTTGCTTCATGCCAAATTTCAAGATTCTGGGTCGACGGGAAGTTCCCAATGAATTTTGGTTCCTTTGAAGTGTCGTAAGACATGTACTTGTACATGTATTTACCCGACTGCAAGAAGGGCTATATTTTTTGATACATGTACATGTATTTCGATATTCTTTTTCTTCATATACGTTTTTTACGACTTAGACGGCCGTATCTATTTTTTCGTTAACCTTAAAGTTTGATTTTTTCTCAACTTATATGTGGTTTTAATTTCAACTCGATGTCTCCACGCATTCGCGAGTAAAAGGGTCTTGAGAGACAGACATACAGACAGACGGACAACAAAATGAACCTATAAGGATTCCGATATTTTCCATTTGAGGTACGGAACCCTAAAAAGGGAATATAAAAAGTGCGATGTGATGTATGAAGGTTCGTCGAGATGTCATCTATCAAAGTGCTGATGACGATGTGTTGATGTCTCGGCCACCCTGTGAATGAATAAATAAAACACTCTGTCTCCATCGATCACTGACGGCACGTAAACTTTGATAAGGGTAGTTTGATTAAAGATATTAGATTAAAGTTGGTATTTTGTGCTTTTGTTATGATAATATGGGTTATGGTAGGTATAGTGTAGATACCGATATTATGAATCAATCAGCTAGTGTATCTTTATATGATTGCTTCCACAAGAGCCTTATAACTGCAATAATTATACCAGTCCAAGGTTTTTTTAAAAATCACTTTATAATTTTTTTGTCTTTCATCTGAGATTGTTGTACTTTTGTGTTTCCTGCTTACATAGGTTCTATATTCAAGTATTTATCAATCCTTGAATACTTGTTATAACTAAGTTTAGTTTAAATGCTAAACTTATAACATAATCATAATCAACTATGAATGTTCTTACTGCTGGGACACAGGAATCCTCTTTGGAAAGAAATGTGTCGTAATCAACCACGCAGATCCCAGAACGGATTAACTTGCGCAAGTTTCAACCGACACAGGTCGTAACCATCGAAAATAACATTTAAAAAAAAACGTCGCCCCTCACTTACAGGAGTGAGGGGCGTTCACAAAGATGATAACTCACATACACAAGACACCCAGATGCGGAAAAACTATCTGTAGTCATCATCATCATTTCTATTGGACACAGGGCTCCCCCAAGCGTCGCCACAATGAACGATGCTGTGCGTTCCATATCCATCGGATTCTCGCAACCTCGCCAGGTTATCGGTCCACCTTGTAAGGGGATTTCCAACGCTGCGTCTTCGTACGCGGACGCCACTCCAGAACCTTTCAGCCCCAACGGCAATCTGCTCTGCAAGCAATGTGCCCTGCCCATTGCCACTTAAGTTTTTTCGATTCTTCGTGCTATGTCGGTAATATCTACTATCTGTAGGTAGTACAAATATTTACAAACTCCGTGCAGAAATTGAATCCACGACACGCAGCGTAGCATCCAATATCTCAACCACTGCACCAGCCATGCCGTCAAAACATTAATCGTGTGACAGCTAAGGAGTGCAATTCCCTGCCGGAGTCTGTATTTCTTGAAAACTACAAACTGAGATCTTTATGTCAAGAGTGAATAGGTTACTTCTAGGCAAGCGTGCTTTATCAGCGACCGCATCGTCACATTCCATCAGGTGAGATAGTGGTTAAGAACAAGCCTATCAACAACACAAAATAAAAACATTTTGAGTAAAAGAAAGTGACCAGAAAAACGGACTTATATCGCGTATGACGATTATCCCAAGGCAGGTCCCGTGGGGTAATCGTTAAAGTCGTGTGTAATATATCACCAGTAGAATTCTACTTTATCACAGAGTAACATACGCATATTTTACACTTTCATTCTAAAATAAAATAACTGTTGCGACTGCAATATTATAGTCATGCGATTTTTTAGAGCTCTAAGGGATTAAACAACTTTAAACTTTGTAACCTACGTTAAAAAAAGTTGCAAATCTACGTCAACGAAATGTTGACGTAGATTTGCAACTTGCAATTCATTTCATTGTGAGAATAAAGTGCCAAATAACTGATGACCGATACGTCACTACAAGTGAGTAAGGGCCGAAAAACATTTCTCTGGCGTTGGTTGAAAGGGTCACCTCAATCCTAAAACGCCAAAGGTAATTGAAAGTGGGTTTTAGTCTGTAAAAGTCTGACAGTCTCACTCACGTTCCATCCAGAGTTATTTGAAAAGTTTCCGCGATACTACAACTTTTTAGTGTGCAATGCAATGTCGTGCATCGTGTTATATCCAATGTCCTAAGTGACCAAACATTTTATATGTATATACCTCTTCTATATGCATAATTTGAATTCCAGGGCTAATGTGTGATTCATAACTCCGGATAAACAATGGAAAATTTTGCTCAAACAATTTTAGCGTATCGAAAACATCGACCTTTAGGGCTTCGCATCGCGGCACAATGAACGGCACTTTTCCTGAAATAGATAGCTGTATTGTATATTAGCATAACATATATATTATGTATTTATTTTTAGTATAAGTTATATATAGTTATATAAGTATTTATTGGTTTAATTTAGGATTTCACTAACACTTCTTTCTCATTTCTGCACACTACTGTCTACATCTCTTGTAATTTCTCCTTACGCAGGTCTGCTGGAAGAAATTTCTATTTGAAATAAGCAGTACCTTTGTACAAAGTTTTCTAATAATGTTATCCTCCTCAGTATATTTGTGTGTACATAAATTGTAAAATAAATAAATATATTCCACACTCAGCTAGTGTGCGTTTGCTGTTTGAATTTCATATACAGTAGTGGTACATAGGCGGACTTAATGCAACATAGCATTCTCTACCATGCAACCTTTAGAAGACAACACTGAACCTGTTCTGCCCGTTGTGCTGTTCTTTCACCTGAGCCTACTTTTGACTAAAAATAATTGAATAACGTTGACACATTTCATTGGACATGTATGCCGTCCGTCTGCTCTGTGGACTATGAAAGCATTAATCACCAATATCACAGTCATGACGATGCCTCCACGCCTGGTAACGTGCTACAATGCTAACACGTGTGTCACACACGCTGACCTGGGCGGGTCGGTCTCCATACATTAAATATGGAAACTAGAATTTTAGAGCTACACTTGATCTACGAACAAATCAGGCGTTTTACACGTGTTCATCGGAGTAATGTAGCTCTAGCTTAAAGGATTGTTATTGTCTAATTTAGGATGACAGCCGCTCCGTATCAGTAATTTATTAGGATGATTTTACTGATAACGATATAACAATTAAGTAGGTACTTAGCTTTTAAGTGGAATCAAACTCTTCGAAAATCCTTCAATTGTTTGTTACCCTGATACTTAAGTTTATAACATAACAAGTTAACTTAATAGTACTTAAGTACAGACCTTATATCTTCTCCTTATACTTAGGCACTATAAATATCAAAAATCGTTTCATAAAAAAATACAAATCGCTTTAATTAATCGACTTCGAAAAGAAGGTACTACTATGTTTGGTTGAATATTTTGATTTTTTTTTCCTTTTGTTTCTTTGTTATTACTACGAGAATGATTTTTATTTTTCCATTTTTATTTTTTTCATTTATTTAGGATTCTGTACCTTTTTTTTTTATCGATGGGAAAAATCATCTTATGACAACCCCCGCCCTTGGGCGGAGCGGGAGATAGTGTCAGACTCTTACTGACTAAAAAACCCATCCCGTTCCTTCAAGCCTTCATACCGGGGCTCGAGCGCCCTTTCGGATAACCCTGGCTCCAGTAGGCTTCGACCCGGTTGGGCCCCTGCTGTTGCTGACAACTCCTTGAGGCGCGCGGGAACAGTGCGCGCCGTCGACGACTTGGGCTTGGTCCGGACGGTTACCGGACGGCCGGACAGCGAGCTACCCATTGCTTACTGTCCGCAAGCCCACGCCTACGGTGGCTGGAAATCGGGATCGGAATCCCGGCTTCGGCGGCGAGAGCGCCGTTGCCTGATGCGGTCGGCCTCCTCCTTAGCGAGCATTACTGCTTCGCAGAAGTCGGCGACCGCCTGCCACTCCTCCTCGCTCTACCTCAAAAGAAAAAAACTGAGCCCTATAGGATCACTTTTTTGTCCGTCCGTCTGTCTGTCTTTAAATCGGGAACACGTGTAGATATCGATATTTTTATAACGAAGTTATTTGTACAGTCTTGAAAAAAAGAAAACCAGATCCCAAAATAGAGCAAAATACAAAGTTCCAAAATAACTTCCTACAAGTATCTCGTTTCAAACTCATAATATTTAAGTATAACGTTACATGATTGTTTATACTCTACTATGTTTGTTTCGTAAATAAACTACGTTCAACCATCTCAGCAGATCAATGAGTATTGCGTAATATTCTAATACCTATCTCAAACTATTCAGTAACACCATGGTAACGCTACGCTACTGTAGTTACTGGTTATTAACACAAAGTTATCCTTTAAGATCAGCTCTTGTTAGAAAATGTTACAGTGGCCGTGGAACGCAAATGGTAACTGAAGACCCGAACCTGAAGACCGGAAGACTGAAGAAGGGTTACCTAAAAAAAGTAAGTAAGTATTTATTTATTGTATATATTATGTTTATGTATGCTGTATATGTCTGTTTAGTATATTTTTGGTCTTAATTTAAATTCAATTTGTATTTTTTTTTCTTTTGTTGTACATTTTCAAGGTTCCTCAAATGCAAAATTTTATTTTAAATCACATGGTTTGCTGTAAGAAAACCCAGTTGTGGGTTAAGCTCGCCTATGTACTTACATCAAAGGAGTTACTCGCTCGCAAATGTGACATTTCAACATGTCATGATAAGACGCCAGTCTTTTACAGACTAAAACCCTCCTTTTATTCTGTAAAAAACTGACTTTCCCTCTTGCTTCAACAGCCCTAGAAGTTATTCGATGACTTCGCATCCTTAAAAATAAAATAAAACAACTCAGAAATGGAGAAAATAGAATGTACTGAGTAACTTAGTACTATGTGATCTCGGAAGACGTAGCGTTGGTAAGACTACAAGGTGGACCGATGACCTAGTAAGGGTTGCAGGAATCCGATGGATGCACAGGACCGTTCATTGTGGCGACACGTGGGGGAGGCCTAAGTCCAACAGTGGACGTCTTTCGGCTGAAATGATGATGATGTGATCTTAACCATATAGAAAATGTGGTTTATATTATGAGTAAGTACCGAGATATTTCCACTGTTACAGATTGCCAACGTATTATTACTTAGTAGCCATTCCGAAAGTTTATCAAAGAACACAGTTTTTGATGCTTTGAATTAGCTAGCAATATAAGTTAGAGAGGTAAGTAGGTAGATAATGCATGACCTATGCGCGCATAGCTGCAAATCTGTGGGGCAGCCATATTATACGTCTTGATTATACCTATTATAAATATGATTGTAAAAGTGAGGAAAAACCACTTACACAAGAGTCTTTTTGTTCAGCTAATTGCCTTACCCAGGCAACCTTTCCTCTACTAACAAAACAATCGTAGCTCAACTAGATCTCCTAAATATAACCGACGATATCCTGTCTTACTTATCAAGAGCCCACAAGAGCCTTTTCAAGTGAAATCTTTTGAATTTTGCGTTCTTTGTGAGAGAAAAGAATCGCCTAATTGTTTACCAACAAAGCCTGGGAACATAAACATTGTGTGAGCCGACTTTTCTAACTCCATTGTACTCTGATATTTACAAATCGGTACATGATTTTTCACAATAAATAACTACCGTTTTAGGTACCTACTGTGTTCTTTTCACTTCATTGTAGTCCCTGTTTTTATTGAACCAATTCTTTTGTGATTGTCTTAATAAAGCGATGATTCAACACAATGGGCGTGAAGACAATTGAGAGATTTTTTTTGAAGACTATCCTTGTCTCTTGCCAGGTATTTTTCCTGGCTGCAGGATACTGGAAAAAAATATTTTTTGATTTCAATAACCCGGACGGTACGCAGATACCGCCCGGTCTGCTGCTAGGCGGCAAACCGGCTTGTCAGTCTGCTACCTACACACACGCACGTGAAGATGCAACGCTAGGGTAAAACTCCGCTGCCGTGACAAATAACAGCGTGACGGTTAGAAAGAAGGAAGAAAAAGAGTTTATTTATGACAAACATGGCACATTTTAAGATCACATGGATACAGCGACTGTTACAACCCAAGGCAGGCCTCAATCGTGGCGATTTTCCTCTTTGAGGTGTGGTTACAGAGGCGTCACGGCAGCGACTGAAGAGTTGAAAGGGAATCGTTGGTTTTGGTACGGTCATGTAGAGGAAGAATGAAACACACGTTTCTGAAAGAGTTATGAGTATACATGTGGACGGATGGAAACAAACAAAAGATGGCTTGTGTAAACGTCCTGGGCCTCAAGTCTGCTATTACAATAGTGTCAGAATGGTCTATCATTGATTACATCACTGTTGATTTTGACAAGTTTTGGTAATCTACTAATATAATGGCGTCATTATGACTTTCTGATGGTCAAACACTGACACTCCGTTGAAAGAAATGGCATGGAATGCTAATCTCGTACATAATGACAAATGAATATCTGACGTATGCGGTAATATGCAAAAATTTTGAGTTCCTTTGACCAGTGACCTACTATTACGACGTCATTGCGCAATTAGTGCCTTTAATAAACTCGACATTGTCATTCTTCCACTATTCTATTACAATACCATTGACCGATCAATGATCGATCATTATGAATTACCAGATTACAAACTTTTAGCAAAATGACAATGGGATCGTATCGGAATGACGATTTTATAAAAATAGTAGACTAGGCCCCCAGTTCGCAACTTCGGTATTAGTGGCGAGCGGCGCGGCGAGCGGGGCGGCATCGGTAGGCGAACGTGTGCCGCTTTGAGCGGCGCCTCGTGGCGTGCTTCAAACAGTCTCATATTTCTTTCTCTGCCTTAGCTACCGCTCACAAGGCAAGGACGTCAATAGGCTGAGGAGCGATATGATTAAAGGGATTTAGTAGTAACGACACCGTTGACCGAATTTAATGGAAGAAAAAAAACAGTTGTGGTAACCGCAATTGACATGGGACAAGGACAGGAAGATGTTGAATCGACATGGCAATAGTGTCAGTCTTCTGGGTACGTTTCCGGCGTGTGCAGATGACAGCTATGCGAAGGAGTACTTCGATGCTTAAGTGTATTTGATTTTGTACATCTTTATATATTATAATTCTTCTGTACATGTGTTTGTCACTTAACTCCTCCTTTCAATTTGTGTGCACATTTAAGTGGGTCCCTGAATGGTTTGAAAATAAAAATGGATCTGGTTGCTGGCTTCGCATTCCGGTTCTCAATTTTTTATTCCGATGAACAGCCTGCTTTTGGACTCTACAGTCTGCCGGGACCGTTAGTTTATGTATATAATTTTGTAGAGAAAGTCAAATATGCTATTTAATAATTATTTCTAAGTCGTACACTCTTGACAGAGTGGTCATGGTCATGTCTCATATAAACTACTAATTAATTATTATGGGCTGAATGTTTATCAGCGTCTAGGCTTTTTTGGCACAAATCTAAAACTTTAATTTATTGTGTATCTACCTACATTAGGGCTCAAACATAATTTGCCCCTCAATTTTCCTTCTATTTCCATACTTTGGGGAAAACTAGCATATTTCCCAGCGTAGGTGAGGAATACTTTCAAAGGTTAAAGAGTATTGATACAAAGGGATCCGGTACCTCAACAAAACTACGTATTGATAAAAAATGTTGGAATATAGTCAGCTTTTTCAGGCGATGTAACACAGGCAAAGAGGCGCATTACTGGCAACAATTGGTCCATATTTATGGATTTCGGGCCAATTCACATCCTTTCAGCTGTTGTGATTTTATGGGTAACGTGTGCGGGAAATTGCTTGAGAATAAAGAAGTTGGCAACGTTTTGTAATATACCTTCAGTTGAATCTTGCACGTTGCTAGCTATTTGTTTAGATAATTACTAGTCATCAAGGCTTCCAAAGTTTTATAATAACAATTGACAATAACATTTATTTCGACCAACAAAGGATCACAGCACACACATAATAAAATAACAACAAATACTTCAACGAATACAATTATAAATAGCAAATACACTAATTAATTAAACACGTAATATTATTCCGATGTCTCTGTAAATATTTATGGCACTTCCTCTGCACGTCAGTTACCACGTGGGTCTGCTAAACACACCAATTTTTTCGCTATTGTGTTTGCGGCAGAGTGACCTTTTCTTTTAGGTGAGAAAATCATCCCCCGCTCTTGGGTGAAGCGGGAGATAGTGTCAGACTTTTACTGACTAAAAGACTTCAGTCAGACTTTTACTGACTGCTCTGCCCAGGCGGGACAGCGGCAGAGTGACCTGAGTGTACTTCTAGATTACTGCTTTCTACATGTCGCTGCAGTTGCGTTCTACACGTCCAAGTGGCAGATGGTCCAGGTTGCAGGATTTTAAATTAAACAATTTTTGATTTGGTTTTTGTGACTACAACACTGTTGTACGAAAATTATCTACTTCTTGATTTGTTAAAAAAGTTTTAAAACTTAACAATAGTACATGATAGCCAAATTTTTTACCAAACAAAGTGTTCATCCTTAAACAATTACACAATTCATCATTTCAGATAACAATAGCGTTTTTTTACAGGCAATTTAGTGCTATTTGAATAGCAATTGAGTACTTTATCAACGAGAGTTTTCCACTTTTCCGCAAAAACTCGGCACAATGAAAAAAACGCGGAATGAAAACGAACGGAACGACAAAATTTATGGGCACCTGCAGAATGCACGCTCGTAATTATTTCAGACACCGTTGATTGGTCGATAGCAGACATTTTTAAAAGCAATTAAGTACATTCCGCACTGGATTTTTTAGACTGCACCGCACCTGAATAGTATATTTTTAAATAAAAAACGAGAAGAGTCCAATTTAGGTATTCGAAGTTTTAATAACAATAAATCTTTTTTTTTTATCGTACAACTATAACACAACGCCTTCTAGTCCCAAGCTAAGCAGAGCTAGTGTTATGAGTACTAGACAACTGATAAACATACTTATATTTTCTTTATTCAGATTACAGATTCATAACATACGAATAAATTATTTTTCACAAATGAATGATGACTTTCGCGAATGTATAATGTAGCTAATTAGGAACTTAATGTAAACAAAAGTGTAGTCAACCAAAATGCGAATGTGCCAAAACTATTGAGGCATTTAATTGCCAACCATATTAATCTGTTATTTTAGCGGAATCGTGTATTAGCATGCAATATTATCATAATTAGCAATTAGTGGCTAGAGTAAACCACACAGTTGTAAGTACGTACTTAATTGGATGCTAAATAAAACATTTTGATGGTGTTGACTGTATTGATCAGCTAGTGTACAAATTGCACTTACCAAATTTAGTATTATTGGGATAGCGTGGAGTATGTAAAATCATCATGTTTTACATGGAAGGACTGCCAATCAGACCTTTTACAACCCAAAATGCTCTACTCATTGAACGATAACAAAGTCGTTAAAAGTTGTCAAATCGTCGAATTGACCAATAGGCAGCCATTTCACGGCTAGTTATGGTTTGGTTATCGTTATAGTTAAATGGTGCAACTCACCCTAAGAAAATTTTACAACATAACAATAGTACATGATATCCAACTTTTTTAACCAAACAAACAATTCATCTAACAATTATATAATTCTTATACGGGGCAACACGATATTCCTTGGATAGACAAATAGTCAAATCTGGCATCTGCCTACCTGTAACGACTGTCAAAGATGATAACCAGGACTAGATGTGCCGTTGCCGGCAATATGGGAATATTGCCACCAATATTCATACTTCGGGCAATATTGCCACCAATATTTATATTTCGGGCAATATTCCCACCAAAATTCCCACTTCACGGCTATATTGCCGGCAACAGGACATCTCTAGTCCCGGTTGTGATCTTTGACCACCGGCTGTATATGCTTTTAGAGTCACGAGGTGTTAGTAATATCTTCTTAATAAACTTATAAAATGTAAAACCGATCCAAATCGAAGTGAGTGTGTAAAATACGAATATTTAATGAAATATTTATTAAGCCATGGACTTGGTACAGTTTTTTGTATAAAGCTGCAATTATTTTCATTGTATCGTTTTCTTTTGTGGTCAGATGTCTGGCTTGCTGCCGCTGACAGAGTGTGGTGTGAGACAACAGCGGAGCGGAGGACAAGTTCTTCGTGTATGTTGTTCTGGTTTCACGACTCAGACAAGAAAGTGATGGATTGATAATTAACAGATTAATCATTAGAGGTACATTATTCATTTATAAAATCAGGTAGGTACTATTTAAGATATACGTAGTTTTATCACATTAATTCACTTAATTGAAAATGTATATCACTGGAAAAAGGCGCGCAAATCTCTGCTCGACAATCAATTCTTTGACATATCTACACGGTAACAATTATAGCTCATTCATTGACTTTTTTTTCATTTATCAGTAAAAATGACTCGCCCTGTAGTATGTCTAAACGACCGTTCATCTTTGTTTTGGCCTTCCTATCCTCTCATATTTAGTCAAATGTGCACAAGCTCTTACCAAACCAAAAAAAATACCTTCTGCTTATTACTTAGCACCACCTTCGGCTTCCTCACGTTAAAAACGACACTAGCCCCCCTAGTCAAATAGCAACCGTTTCTCTTGCGTCAGACGCCTCGAGTTGGCCGCGCCCCCGATTCTTTTGTTCTGACCACGTGACTAAGCGTTGAGATGACGTTCCCGTACATCTGAAGTTTTCGATTGCAAAATTATCAATTTGCCTAGGGGCTTAGGCTTTTTTCGGTTTAGTTACATTAGACACAAATAATGTTCCCCGCGAGAGCCTGTGGCGCAGACCGTTCCTATCGGCAGTCCCTTGCAGCGGCTGAGCTATTCATCGCGTATTTTTACAGCGTTTTGCCGCGGCGCCAGGTGCGAGCTGCACACCGCATGGTTCAGTATTGTTTGATTTCCTGTTATAAAGCGCGACTTTGTTGGTTTTTAGTTAGTTCGGAAATATTTTATAAACTGGTTGTGCTATTTGAAGCTATAAGAGAGTTTTTTTATTTTTGTTATAACTAGCTTCTATCAACGGTTTCCCTCGAGTGAAAGTAGTTTCCTCCATACAAACTTTGGAACCTCGTTTCATCCCCTTTGAGTTTTGGAAATCCTCTCTTAATACTCACTTACGTAAAGGAAGCTTAGTGCAAAGTTTTGGCTCTGCATTGATATGTTTGTCAGTATCTCCTTTTGTATACACACAAGGTTATTTGTAACTGGCAAGCTCTTACGACTATTTGACTGCTTACCATCAGGTGGGATCGCAAAAAAAATATCTTGAACATTTTAAATATTACGAAGTCTGTGCGAAGCAATAGATAGTACAATAGTGGAGGGGATCAGGAAGCGTGCGGCGGAGGTACTTGATGCGCTTTCGTCGCGTCATACTGACTTAGGTAGGTATAGCAGAATACAGAGTTGAAATGTGGTAAATAGAACAACGAGATCTTAAAAGTTTGTTTTTGATAAATGAATTCTGTTTTGTAAAAAGTCATAGAACAAAAGTTGTTGTTTATAATGAAAGAAACAGTCCTGCAAAGATGTCAGTGTTTTACAAAAATAACCCACGTAAATGAGAGAAAGGTACAAATAAATAAAAGCGTACATTACACAGTTCAGAGTTTACAAACCGTGATAGCTTCAGTAAGGCAGGTACCAACAAACTTAAATCCAATCATCACCTCTCTAGCGTTTTCCCAAATAGCTTGGCGGCGGCTTATTCCAGACTGGGTACACGTGTATTCTCAGCACTTTTTCAATCAATTTTCAGCACTAGTGCGAAAAGCAATTAATTGCGTGTTTTCTAGTAAGCGTATAAAAAAGTATTCACTAATATTTTGTAGACCTTCTGTAAAAGTGATAGATAATCCACATAGGTCGCAATGCAGAATCTAAATTGTGTCGCAGCATCCTAAACCAGTCTCTATAGACATTTTAATGGCACATATATTTCTGAAGCATAAAGTATTTCCTAAGGGTGTGCAGTTAGGAGGATTTTCTTTTGAAAGGCTACTTCATTGTGCAGAGGCGCTCAACTTGTTATGTCGCATAAAGTGTACTGGGGATTGAAGAGAATTTTATTCTTTACTGTTTTGTTACTTTCTGTATTTTATTTAAAGACTCCTTTTGTTGTTTTGTTATTTGAGTGTTGTCTATACGGATCAACATTAAAGCAATGCATGAAACCATTTTGTTTTTTTTTTTGTTGAGATGGTGGTAAATCATGGAATCTCTTCTCTCGCTCTAGGGTGGAACGAGAGGCTGTGTCAAACTTTTATTGATCTGTTTATTTTAGTTGCTCTTTGCGTTCTAGAGTCACGGTCACTCTTTTAAACGTTAGCTAACTGGAGCCCTAGAAGGCATTGGGCCTACCAAGCCCTTTCAGTTTTGAAAACAAACGTACTTCGTATAGGATTTTCTAGCTGATAAATAATTATGTATGTTGATAAAACATACAAAAAAATATATAAAATCCGATACATTAATGCAAGTTCATTAAATGTTGATGTGATCATGAACGTCTTTGTTTGCAAAAAATGGTAGAATGTACAAAGATACTTTAATATTATTTTAATCTCCTTACATATTGTAAATAGCTGCATTTTGAGCAAATAAATCAATATTCTGAGCAAATATTCTATTCTGATATTTTCCAAATTTTCTGTTCATTTTTCTTAATTAAAAAAAAAAAGAAAAATAGTTGAAGTTGTTCTCAAGTTATAACGCGACCGTGACCAAGTGAAATATTGACTCATTTTTAGATAACTAAGTTTCATTACGATACTTTTATTTCTAGTAATAAAATTACACATCAAACAAAAAAAAATATCCTAGCTATATTTGTATTCAACATACCATTATATTTTTAGAACCAAATAAAAATGTTAATGACAAAATAAACCAGGAAAATAATGTAGTATCTAACAATAGCCAGCGGTCGTGATCAAGTGGCTGTCAGGCGCTGTCCGGCGCAGCCGCCGTCCGTCCGGCGCGGCGCTGCTGCCGGCACCCCGCGCGGCTCGCTCACCCGGCATAATTACCGCACTGCACACTTACCTACTACTAAATATGGCCATAGTGACAACACAAAATAGATAGGTATAGAAAACAATCTCACGTATGTACTTCACTTTTTATACCTAACCTCGGTGGACGCACACTAATAAGCGTTTGAGCCGGAACTGTTTGACGAGTGATCCGAGACGCGACCGAGACATCGTGTCCGTGAGCGGTGTCTTTGTGTGCGTTGCTCGAGCACACTTTGTATGTAGATTGACTTCTGTACCTATCTATTTTGTGGTGACAGGCTCTGCTACTTATGTAGTTACGATGGGAACACGATTGTAACGAAGCAATTTATTTTAGGAAACTTTAGATTCTGTATAAAATCTACGTAAAGTGGTATAGGGCAGGGCCCTTAGTTCGCAGAACATATGAAGACGAAAGGTCCTTGTGTGGCAACCATATACCAATAGATGAAATGCTGGAAGACTTCCCACAAGGTGGACCGATGCGATGACCTAGTGAAGGTCACGGGAATCCGATGGAAGGTTATGGCGACGCTATGGAGAAAGCATAGAACCAACAGAGGACGTACCACTCATATTCAGAGGTTCAAAAAGACCAGGTGATAGAAAATTAATAAACAGAATCGAACGCTAACGTAGTATGATTGTTCAAAATTACTAAACACTACAAAAACATGGCATAACCACAGATTACCCGCTGCCTCTGTGCCACCACACCCTCTCTGGTCTTGGGCCGCAAGCAAGCAAGTAATAACAAGTATCTGACACAGTGTAAGAGAGTTGCAGTGTGTCCCGAGGTCCCGAGACAATTATGTCCCACATCGCCGGCGTGTTAGCGACGTCATCTCGCCTGTTAGTAACGACATTTCGACGATGCATCGCACTATGTATGAGCGATTGGACGATTGGCTCGTAATGAGATGGAGAACCTTGGAAATTAGAATTGGAAAAAGATAGGTTATAAAAGACTATTAGAGTATTGTTGAGTAGTTTGTAAATTGTTATTTATTTCTGTACTTATGGTGTATTTATGTAGCTTTGCTGTCCACGTATTTTTTAAGAAAACTATTACTATAAATGCCGAATATTATGTCCATATAGTAATTATACAACTTATTTTGACGAAACTCTATGTTATATTTTCACACGACTTGGATCATTTTTCAACTGTACGTGACGCAACTGGATATCTTTGCTAGGATCCATAAAACATGATATCACGCGTTAAAAACAGGCACGTTTTCAATACGTTCCGTCACAGGTCACAACACAACACAATCAGTTCACGTCAACAGTCCTTTTTTTTCAATAATAATATTGATATTATTCGGAAATACGCCGCCGAATGCAAAACAAGATGAATGGTTGCCGCGCCGTGAGCGTGACAGAGCGTGCCCGCGGCGTGACGGAGCGTGTTGGCTGGCGTGACGCGAGGATTATGCCCGAGTCGCTGACGTGACAAAAATGGCGATCGCAACTCATGTGGACGTGTGTTATTGTTTATGACAGGTTTACTGCAAGCGTGACTATTCTTGTGTTTTTCTTTTTTTTTCAAATAACAAATTAATGCAGAGCTAGCTTGGTCTTTAACCAAGCTAACTCTGTGAATATTTTCTTGGACTTGGTTACATTTGAATAAACAAAATTTTCAGCAGATTGTCTTTTGTTTACTATTAAAACCTTTTTTTAAAAGACATAAACTAACGCTTGACTGCAAGACCACTTGATGGTAAGCAAAGAACGATTGCATTGTTGATGATGATGTTGTAGACCGCAGCAGGCAAATTGTTCCAGTTCTTCGATGTTTGCGGTATAAAAGACGACCATTTTTTTACTGTTGATAGATTTGCTCTTGGCCACTCACACCTGATGGAAAGCGACGATGTGGTCGACGATGACGCGAGCACGAGCACGCTTACTCCTTTTTTCAATGCTACACAAGTATTATTATATACATACTAGCTGTGCCCGCGAACTTCGTACCGCCTAATTTTTTTTTTTATTATGAAAAATAGATGTTGGCCGATTCTCAGACCTACTCAATATGCTCACAAAATTTCATGAGAATCGGTCAAGCCGTTTCGGAGGAGTATGGCAACGAAAACTGTGACACGAGAATTTTATATATAAGATATATATAATTACGTTTATTCATTTTACAATATATAATCATATTTTTAAATATTTAAGTATAAACAAAAAAAACATTTAAAAATATATCCCACCGGTATCGGGAACAGGGTCCAAGCTACCGGCGGTCAGGGTTCCATAGAAAGGAACCTCTTAACAATACAAGCCGTGTCCAGTAGTACCGTTATCTGAATCAGGCCCTTGATCCAACCGCCTAACGTGAGCCTCCTAAGGTGTTGGTCGAGGCTCTTGGCTATTAAGTCATTGCCCGACCCGACTATCCGTACAATGATCACCGAGTCCATATCCCACATGACGAGAACCTCGCGAAAGCCGAGAAAGATAAACAAATTAAGTATCTTGACTTGAATGTCAACAATCATTGCACGCCTCTCGCTTCGGTCCACCACCACTATATCATCACGCTTATTGGCTACAATAGTCTTGTCAGTGATGATGGGCCGGTCCCAGTATAAAGTGATATCACCGTTATCAAGAACTGGGTCGGCACATACCTGTAGTATGGCACTTCCGATTCCACAAGAGAGCATTTTAGAGCAAGTTGCTGATGGATGATCCTGATCCTAGGTTGTGCCTATGCAAGTATTCTCCATTAGCTAGTCGAGAACAACCAGAGATAATGTGACGAATTGATTCTCCCGGACGGTGACATGCGCCACTTCTCGTTAGCCAAGGATAGCGAGGTGAGTCCCTTGTCCACTGCCACTACATCTCGATGCATTCCCACGTCGGCAGCTAGGAAATATTCCCTGAGACTGCATACCTCGCGGTTGTGTAGGGTCTTAGCATTTAAAAAACCTCGACCGCCACACTTCCGCGGGATATACAATCTCATCACTGACGATCGTGGGTGATGCATCCGGTATAATATTATTGTAATAATTATTATAAATACTTACATAGACACTCTTCTTGATAAACTGATTTTTTTTTCTAATTATAATTTTTTATAGTTAAAAATTTAATACGAGTAGCTTATAGTTTAAAGCTTTTAATTTTGAAAACAAATGACTAAACTTAACTTTTATTTTCGAACATTTTATTTAAAATAATCTTTAGGTACTTATATTGCATACAAGAATGATTTATATTTTCATTCGTAATGAAATAACATGAATACTACTGGAACGATTTTAAAAATTCTTTCACCAGAATGTTAAGTCATCGCTATGTGACATAGACATTATTTACCTACAACTTTCACACGTGCAAAGCAACTGACAGAAGCTAGTGGTCAATAAAACCTACAAAATACTTTACAAGAAATTCTAAAAACTTGCTTAATTTGATTACTGTCCTCATAAATATAAAGAAAGTTTTCCAACTCTGAAACCATTTACGAACCATTGAACTGAAGTTAATAATTTAAGTTCCTGCTTTTAACACTTATCACTATTAAATGTAGTATATATATGTCAGCATAATTTTTTAAATTTTCGGCGGGCAGAATTTTTTTTTAATTTTTCTGCCCGTCTGCTTCTTATTACATAATTTACTTGATATCTGTGCAACACGCTTTTTTTCTTTCATTCTGTGCTGTCACCCGTCATTACAGTATACCTATACAGGAACCAAAACGTCGCTAAAAACATAATTATGTATTTTTTTCTGTCTGTTCGATCTGGATGCAATATTTTTATAATACAATACATTATATTCGTTCCCACATACACAATAAAATTCGTCGCCACCCCACTTTACGATGCTCAATACTTACTCTGCCAAGCTGACTGATTTCAACATAAAACTGCGAAGTTTTTCAAAAACACAATACGACACGCATTCTGCTGCTCTATACATTTAAATCGCAAAATTGTGTTTGATTTAAGAATAGGAAAACTAAAGAATCGCTTGCTCTGAGATTGATTCGTTTTGATACGATCCAAATAGGACATCAGTTAGGAATATATTTTCTGTTTTGTCTAGAATACATTCGCAAACAAATAGATTCGTTTCCGAGATATGATTTCTGATAAAGAACATATTTTAACCGAATGACGGGAAAATATATATGTACAGAGATGTAGAAATACAGTCTGTCTAAAAAGTAAAACAACTTAGAAATTTTTAAATGAATTAAAAAATCTATTATATATATTACATACAATACTTTTTATGACCATCTCTTTGCAACCTTGATTGTTCAACCAGTGTTGACTACATCAGATTTCAAGAACTTGATTATTTGATTAGATTACCCAAGTCGTTTGACTTCTTAGACAGACTATATACCTATCTATAATGGTTGAAAGGTCATATAGATAGCAAGTCCAGTAACTGGTCTTGCTATCAATATGACCTTTCAACTTCAATCTGAATTTTAAAATAAAATCTAGAAATGAAAGAATTTGCTGAACAAAAAATCCTCAAGAACAAAATATTGAAAAAAATAATCATTTTGAATCACTTACCTACCTACGTATGTTCATAACTTCATACATGACTGTGGTATGGAATAGAAGTTAAGGCTTTTTATTTTTCGGAGATCTGCGATCAATAGCCGACTCAAAAAAAAAATGAGGAGACTCAATTCAATTGTAATCTTTTGTTCGTTGCCTCAAAACTCCGACATTTATGAACCGATTCTTTTTTTAGGGTCCCGTACCTCAAAAAGAAAGCACGGATCCCTTATAGGATCACTTTTTGTCCGTCCGTCTGTCTGTCAAGACTCTTTATCTCAAAAACGCGTGCAGGTATCAAGTTGAAATTAAAACCATATACTTAGATCTGCGGTCCCTTCAAGCTGTGAAAAAAAAAAACTTCTAAGTTAACGAATAAAAAAGTTTATGTCGCAACTATGTTTTTTATATATATTATGACTCCATTCGGGAATTGTAGTTTGCACGGAACCCTCAGTGCGCGAGTCCGACTCGCTCTTGCCCAGTTTTTTTTATTTATATTAGTACAATATCTGTGTTGTTTTGCTAAAGAAGTGTGTATTTATATGATCTAGTGAAGTGTGTGTGACATGTCAGTTTTATTTACACAAAAATACGGCCTCGACTAAAATACGTCGTTGGTCCAAACTCAGACAGGCGCTTTCATCATCATCATCATTATTTCAGTTGAAAGACGCCCACTGTTGGATATAGGTCTACCAAAAGTGTCGCCACAATGGTGCGTCTCTCATCCATCGGATTCCCGCAACCCTTACCAGGTCTACAACAGTGCGTCTTCCGGTACGCGGTCGACACTCCAAAACCCTTCGGCCCTAACGGCCATCTATTCTGCGAGCAATGTGCCCTACCCATTGACACTTTTTACACGACTGCCCCAAAAAAGGAGTGTGAATGTTTGTATGCATGTATGTAATTTAAATGATGAAAAAATGTAATGTATGTGAGTTTATTTATTCCACAATAACTTTTAAATGACTGAACCGATTTACATGTATGGGGTGCCGTTAGAATCCTTTCATTGCCCCGAGTAACATAACAGATGAAAATTTTTGTTTTGTAGATCAAGTACTTTTCAAAGCATCGTGATTAATCAGTGACTGAATTGAACTGCTTTCATTTTTTATTTATACTGTTTAACTAACATCCTGTTTTTTGCTTTTTAGTTCATTTTTTTGATATGGCAGTCATGTTTTAAAATTTTTTTTTTTGGTGATTCTTTGTGCTATGTCGACAACTGTGGTTCTCTTGTGGATATTTCGATCAGGCGCTTTGCTTTGTATAATTTTAATTTATTACCACAGGTAGCTCAAAACAGCGAAAGAAAACATTGTGAGGTAAACGACATGTCTAGCTAACTTCAGTATAAATAAAAAAAAAAAGAAAGGCTGGGATGGATGTCAATGCTTCAACATATTGGATTACGGCCCATTTCTTTTTGGAAAAGAGACCTAGATCCCAGCAATATTATGAGACTGATTATACTTATGCTTATAAAACCATATTAAGCAAAGTTATGTATTGTGTTTTGTATAGGTATGTAATTGTCTCATATAAATACTTAACTAGTGTTTGGTTAAATTGTTAGCAGTACACCGCAGACTGCCCCCTGTATTAGTTTAGTCGTTTCAATCCATGCTAAGGTTGTCTGGTAGATATCGCTGTTAGCGATAAGACCGCCATTGTACCCATAGATTTAAGTTTATGTACAAGCTATGGTATACTACTACCTTTTGGTGTACAATAAAGTTTATTCTATTCTATAAGTTCAGATAGACAGTATCTACATTGTAGGCAAGCTTATCAACTTAGAGGTGAGTCCCCAGTCGTAACTCACAGACTGATTTGTATAATACATAGTCGGGAAAGTTATAAACTTTAAATAGGAATATACTATGTAAGTCAACTATTTCAGCGAGCAAGCTACAATGATGCGTCATTGATTCAGGGTAGTCTGAAAGCCGTAGAATACAGTTGAAGTGTATTTCTAATCAATGGCACGTTTTAAAAATTTGCTACTTATAACAGTAGAGGGATTCGTATATTCGAACATTTAAATGAGCAGTCTGTTTAACTGTTAGGTACGTATAACTGTGAAAGTAATTCTGTGTAGACCGTCTATCTACTGCTTGACAGTTTAACTACTGAAATTAATTTGAAGATGATTTTGTAGAGAGTAAGCTTCGTGCCCAAGGAAGGTCTACTTTTTATCTGGCCACGATTTGGACTTCGCGTCATTATTAAGGGCCAAGCGCCCGAATAGTGCGATAAAACAGTGATTTTCTGAGCCTACTCCTCCATAACGGCTACGTCAATTGGTTTGAAAAAAATATATGTTTATTGTAGATTCATGAACAATAATATTATTTTTTCGTGCAATTAATACTATTGTCAAAAAAAAATATTTAGCAATTTCGCAACTTTTCCCTACTACTTCGAAACGGCTTGGACCTTTAGAAACATTTTTACACATATAAATTGGTGGTTAAATATTCTTCAAAGTGAATATTGCATATGTAAATCAATCAATATCTCGCAGAGAAAATGGATTTAAAGCGCTTTCCGGGCGCTGCTGGCCGCAAATAAATGCACAGATTTGCGTACTGCCGCCTAGGCGAGTGCCAGAATTGCGTTCACATAATTTCGGCCCGATAGTTCAAGGAACTATACGCCTTAAGGGTGTTTTAATATCTTGCAAATTTCATCACGCATGCGGGTTTGCTCTGTATAAAGAAAATTTCAAAATGAAAAAGAAAAACCGTCCCCCGTGCGTATTCCACACATTACAATAAATATTCGTATGAAATGGACATTTGCATTTGATCGAAACCGCACGATATTAAAAACCCCCGGACACACACGAAGTCGCGGACAAAAAGTACTACCTACTTTATAAGTTCGATTTAGTTTGACTATTTACGTTTATATGTACTTACCAAGATTTCATCCATTTTACCAAAGGTGCATTTCCGATTGTATCACATGTACAAACTCCCCGCGCCGCAGTCACGTCCGCAAAACATCTCGTGCACAGTGCTAAGCCGGTTGCTATCAGAGCGCAATACACGCGTGTATGCACACTTTCACTTTGATTCTATTACAGATCAGCTTTTCCAATACCGTTGTATTTTTCTTCAATAGTTTTTATTTTCTTTAGACCTAGAATAAATACTAAAATACTAGTCTGGTTCTGATGCATAAATATTTGGATAATAAATTGTATATCCATAATTGGCTGTAACTTTATTTTATTACTAATTAAAATTTGTAAAAGAGCTGTGGATTTTGTGAATAAATAAATGATTTCTTCCCATACAAAATTTAAGAGGTAGAATAATTAGTAGTGATCCAATTGGGAAAATTCTTTCATAGACAGTATATTACTGGGTGTACCTACTACTTTCCATTCCGGAAAAAATGCACCGTTTTTATGAGGAAAAAACAGTGCTTGAAAACTTCAAACTAATTTAAACGAGATTGTGGTTATGATGTGAGTTTAATAGCCGTCTGAAAGATCGCCTTTTCCTTACTGCGTATATTATTAATTTAATTATTAATTAAACTTACTTTTGCACGCGGTTTCACCCTCGTACATAAAATATAGCCTATGTCACTTAAGAATAAAGCAGCTTTCTATTGGTGGAAAATATTTTAGAGAAGACCAGTAATTCCAGAGATTACCTCCTACAAACAAAAAAAAAACTTTACCTCTTTATAATATTAATAAGTGTAGAATTGTAGATATACATTTACAATTTTGTTATTTAATATTTTCTTTATTATGTAGGTCTAACCTACCTCTAATTTTTTTTTCTCTGCACCGTCCTTGATTTTCTGGTAGATAATATCACGGGCATTAAGGCCGCCTTTGTATCTTTGTGCTGCATGAAGTTTAATAAATAATTAATATATCTTTTGACACATAATCTTCTTATTTATTATCTAAAGTCTTCTGCCCTTCAATATCTTTGATCACATCAGCACCTGCTCGTGTTATGACGTTATTTTCGCATCAGAGCAAACGGATTGTATCTTCACCGACTAGCAAAAACCACTCACGTCGGTAAAGTCGCAGACAACACAAACTTTAATTTACAAACAGAGCAATATATCCGTCAGATACTCGTCTCATATGGTAGACGAATGTTAACACATTCACCAGGGTAGGCTAAGAAGGTTCACTGTGTACAATAACACAAATAGTTCTTACGTTCTGTATAGTTAACCCTTCTCACAACCCTTTACGTCGTCATTTTGCTTTTGACATGTATTGTGTTTGTTTTAATTATTATTAATATTTTATTTGAATATTGTAATTTTATTGACAATAATTCATAATTTTACTAACTAATATTTATGTATAATGACTGTCTGAAATTGAATTATATCTAAAACTATGCTATTGAAACCTCAACTAAATTTAATAAGTACCTATAACATTTTGATGATTACGGTTTATGCTCCATCTCTTCCTAAATATTTGTACGCCACGATATGCGGCTGAACATGCCAGAACTTATTTTATATTATTATCTTGCATGCAATGTATCATGTACACCATATCTAAACAAATAAATTTTCACTTACATAGGTTTTTAAAAAAATCCTCCAAAGGACGAAGTTTTTGTATTTTTTTTTTGTTTTTAGTTGTCCTTTGGAAAATGAAGATATAGAGACCAGATATCGGCCCGTCTATTTCGTATATCCGTGTGTACGAGCGACGCTTGGGGCGTTTTGCAAGTTCATTCAAGTTTGTAAAACACCCGTACGTATACAAAAGGCAAATGTTCGACTCAATCACTCAGTTATCAACGACCAGCTGGAACTTTACACAGAGTTTCCTTTTATGTGGTAATTGCTTTTATGTACAAATAATAAGAAAGGATTTTCCAAAATTCACCCCGTAATTTTATGAAACGAGAGTCCAAAGTTTATCTGGAGAGATCTACTTTTACGCGGGCGAAACCGCTGGCAGAAGCTAGCTATATGTATACATGCAGCGCTTTTCAATCGTCTCTGTTACTATTCACTTTAGCTCTAAAATTCTATCATATCTATAAGCATAAATCTGGTATAGTAACTTACCTACTCATTATTTCTCTGCAAGATAGCCAAGTTAACCTCCCCCAACGTTGATTCTACTATTAGTCGCCCGTCAATAACTGCTACGCAGGATCTGTACGAAAAGGTTGGCCTTGTTAGCTGTGTGGCTCTAGTGGATGATTTCACCTTCATGTTCGTATAATGCAAATCTCACTCTAAGTGTTAGCTTAATTTCATGGTTGGTATGATTTTTAATCCATCGAAGGTTGTGTGGTATATCACTGTCAGCGATAACATTGTTATGAAACTACTCATTAATTTAAGTTTGTATAAAATGTTATGTTGCTATTTCAGTGTACAATATTATATATTAATATTTTCATAAGGACTATGGACCGCTGTAAAGTGGCGATTTTGTGGGTACTATTCACAAGCTACGATAATATATGATCGAGCCTTCTGTACCTTCCTTCATCTTGCCTCATATATTATGTTGGTAGTACATTATTAGTTCAGTCCCGGGCCGACAGAAGTGCATACTGTCTGTCTGTGGAACTCCATTCCTTGGTTTATGAGCTCAATGCAAGCCTGTCATCGCTTCTTTATGAGCTCATAATGCGCTGCATTTTAGAACTTTGTTTTTTAAGCTTGAAATGAGACAGCATCAGCTGTTTATCAAAGTCATAATTTTTGGTAGTAAAATAAATTGAAAATACAGTTGAAAGAACTTTGATGCAGAAGTTAAAATTTTAGTTTCACATAAAAAAAAAAACAAAACAAAACGGTGTACAAAAATACATACAGCATATTTTTTCGTAGTATGGTTGCATAATTTAGAGTTTAAAAACAGTTGTGAGTTTAACGCAACGCAAAATCAACGGTGCGACTTTTGACAGAAACCACAACGACGTGTTAGATATTTGATCGCTTGTTGAGCGTATCAGTTGGTAAATCAAAATCATCGTGATCAACACGTAGGTAAGTAGAAGAATCATAGTACATTTATGAGTATATCGATGAGAGGAATGGACTGATTGTTACTCATCCGGCTGCAAAGTGAAGATTAGCACAGAGAGTTAAAACGATCGCATAGCTAGAGAACTAGACAACAACTGTTCTGTCTTTTTCATCGCACAAGATTTCCATTAAGTCCTTTATCATTACAGAGATGACAGGTTGTATTGACCGCACAGTCACATTGTTTCTTTCTATACTTAGTAAATTTTGTGACGATAGATTCAGTCCTTTACTCAAAGTCTATGATTGCAATGGACAACCGGCAAACAATATCTATAAAATAACTACAAACCGTAGTTACACGTGCGCGCCACGGCTGATTATCTAAACGTCGGTCGGTGTCTATGGTTCAGCGGGTTTGAAACTTTCTGTTAGTTTTATTTGGCATAGACGAAGTGAAGTGAACGGGAAGTTAAAAAAAAAATGAGAATTGTGATTTTTATTTCGAAAAGTACGAGTAATGCCAATTACTCAGTCAGACAAAAAATAACATGACTACCTATTTTACATGATCCAAAAAATATTATTTGGATATGATATTCCATTCTTCTTTTTGTAATATTTAACAAAAGTTACATAGTCAAATGGTTATTTTAGTTTTTTTTTGGAAAGCTCGCGTTCTATTTCTATGCCACCCGAGGGTAAGCGATAACATAGCCGACTTTGGAGCACGTTTACCTATCATCAACTTTTTTAATGTTCCCACTGCTGGGAGTCAGGCCTCTTCTCTAGGAGAGTGAATGAGCCGTAATCCACCCCCGGGGCCCAGTGCGGGTTGGTGAATGTCACGTCTTCGAATTTTTGGTCCTAGGACCTGCGACCAACAACTTATTAGTCGGAGCCATTAGAATACCACTCGGCCACCACTCCTTTCAAAAAATATATATTTACCTAGAAGAAACTTAATCACTCATGATTTAAAGAGCTGTAGCTGTCAGGAAACACAGCCTCCGGCAGGGATTCTATTTTGCACAATAAATGTGTTCCCAAAACCTAGAACTAAGAAAGTTGTGGTATGGAAAGTAAACACAGATAGACTGATTTATACTCAATAAATGTGTATTTATTTGTATTGTTTTATACTCTAGATATCTACCGTAAATTTCGAAGCAACAGGAAGAGCCTCGTAAAAATCTAGTGTTTTCCGAAACCACTACAGTATATGAAGTAAGTTAGGAAGTAAGATTGAGGCTATCGCGTTACTTGGCGCCTAGAGGTGCTTTATTTTGTTAAAGCAATATATTTTCTATTCCGGTAGATATCTATTTCTCCTTGAAAGATAGATATGGATTTAATGGCGGCGTATTATCTATATTAAAGGGTGGCCAACCGGATGTTTATTTTCATACAACATCTCTTACTTTATAATCATGGGAGCGTGGAAACGGCGAGAGATGTCGCACGGTGCTCCGCAGGGATCGTACTGGGACCGCCCTTGTGTGTGTGTGTTTGTGTGTACAAACAAAAAAACATAAAAACAATAATCTCTTTATCAAACGTTGCGTTCGTAAAACAAAAAGCTTATAAACCATACTCATGCTGACGATAGACAAGTGGAGAAAGGCCCCCTAAAACGGTGGGGCTGCATTTACAATAATTTATCATAGCAATGCCAGTATCTTGTGGAAAAAAAGTATGTGACCTAAGCCACTTTTCACTCGTAGACATTCTATTTTTACCCGACTACGGCAAAGCCAAAGGAGGGTTATGATTTTGATAGACAATGTATGTATATAATGAGTATGTTCATCTGTTCCCTCATAACTCCTAATCTACTTATCAGATTTAGTGTTTCAGTTGGTACCTATAATGTGTGTCTGCGGCTTTTCTTTCTGTTCTGTTCTTGTTTTTTCTGTTACTTTGTTTATTTCAGCATCCTGAAAATGTTGTTTCATACTTTTTCAACGTCTTTTTTTTGTCGTACTCGGGTTTTAGTTTTTTTACTTTATTTTTATTAAACTTGCGCAGGTGGTATTTCTCATAAAGCCTAAATGGGCAGTTATGAAATGACAGAAGCTAGGTGCGCTGTTTCAATTGGTCGTTTTCAAACTCAAAGGTACGTAACTCTTTTAACACGCTTTTTTAAATAACTAGCTTTTACACCGTTTTCACATAACAATTTTGATCTACTGCAATAAATATAGTGTTTGGTGATTGAAAACAGCGGGAGATCAATTTGTCACTGTTTGTTTTCCACTCAATCTTCATTTCATTTTCAATCTTCACTATAAATTTGTCACTTAATGTTTTTCGTATTCTTTGAACTCAAAATCAAATTCAAATTAAAAATATTTCATTTCACAAAGGACTACATGGGCACTTATAAAAAGTCATAAGCTAGTGCACGGTTCTAAAATGGTCGTCTCTTATGGATAAGAACCGGCAAGAAACTCCATGGTTACTCTTTTATAAAAAGTGGTTGATGTTACAATATTAATAGATATTATGTAAGAACAGTATAGAACAATATTTTACACAAAAGCACAAGCAAATCATAATAAAAAAAAGTAAGTAAACTGGACAGCATCTGTAACTTACCTATTATAATCACAACATCGCACACTCCTGCCACTGACCCCCACACAAAGCCATTATCCTACTACAGTCGCTATTGAGTATTGACACACAATCACATTGCTCAAGCTTGCTATAGCTCGACTACTCGTGTACGACCGCGTCTTGATTGAGCAGGTCCGCAATAGGCAGACGTCAGTACAACAGGCGACTGTCATGCCGGTCGTCTAGCCTAAGGAAGACAGGGCCATTGTTGCCTAGCTGTTGTAACTGACCGCAAGTCTACATTATTGTCACACTATACAATGCACAGTGTGATTGGGTGAACTGGAGACATGCACAATGAAACTATTACATAACCAGCAGCTTTGCCTGTGTGGTAGCGATCGAAACCTGTTCAGCCATTTAAACGTAAAGTAGTAACAAGCATACAGACACATATTTACGAACTTTCGTCTTTATAATATTGTTGTGATTATTTATAGATAAGGCAGGAGAGTATAATCTATATGTTATAATTTTTATAGAGTTCCGTATCTCAGTCGGCAAAAACCAAATGAAACCGTTTCTCTAGACCATTTTTTCAGGTATCAAATTTAAATTAATATCTTGAAATACACAGGATTGCTATCCCTTGTATCTGAAAAATCAAACTCCTAAATTAATACAATCTAAAGTTAAGTGCGTTTATGCTCTTTTCTGGCGCATAATTTTATGCCCACAACGGAACCAAAGCTATGGAAGGGACATACCGTTGACTGAGAGGTTAAATAATGAAATTTGATAAGAAGTAATGCCACGTAGCACAAATAAAGGAAAACAAGATGTATACATCACAAAATAATTACTTCTTTTCTTCGGAAATATTTTCAGGGCTTGATTGGGGAATCAAACTTTGTATGTATTTAGATTTTGTAGGACCACTCTCAGTGTTTGAGACACTTGGCCGGTTTTTAACGGACAACTAACAAATACTTCAATAAATCCCTAGCTCAACTTAGGCAGCTTGTATAATTGATGGCCTCTAGATTATCTGTGAATAGGTACTTCATATACATAGAGCCGCAAGCAGCAGGAATTGCCTATAAATTGTATTAGTAAGAGCTAGCGGGTGAAATTACTTTAAACAAGACTTATGTAGTGAAATGCTATTAGATCTAGGTCACAGCTGATAGTCTTGGCCCGTTCCCAGGTGAACCTATCTTCACTTCACAGGTAATCTTTATCTTTACTTTATGCGACAGAAGAAAGCCTAACATAAATGGAAACCATATATAGAAACTATTTATTTGTAAAATAAAAACCGGATTGCAGGTTTCTTTACACAAGAGATTTGTTTATTTTATTATTTATCCCATATACGCTTTGCCCAGCAGTGGGACGATATGGGCTAGCTATAATAATAATTATTATTGTTTATATGTGTGAAAATCAAAAAAGATAATCTATATTAGACATTAGTACAAAGGTACTGCTATTTCTAAAGCGATTTCTTCCAGCAGACTTGCGAAAGGACAAATTAAATGTCGACAATAATGTGTGAGAAGCTGGAGAAGGAGAATGTGTGAAATCTTAATCTAAAGTATAAAGTCATCAGATTTTTAACTGCCCTTGTTATTTAGGGTTGCTTTTACCAAAACCAGACATCTTTTATTCGTAGAATAAAACTGACTCCTAGCGGTTCTTTTATGAAAATTCTGTAAAAACTTTTTAAAAAGATTCGCTAGATATATCCTCAGCCTTTATGCACAAATCATATTGTATTAATAGCTTTTGCCAGCGGCTTCACTCGCATGAAGAAGACAAATATCCCAAGGGAACACACTTCTGGGATGAATAGTCTATTTTATGTGCTATTATAGGTCAATTTGACTGGCCTGTTGGTCTAGTGGCTAGTGACCCTGACTGGTATGCCGGAGGTCGTGGGTTCGATTCCCACCCAAGAAAAATGTTTGTGTGATAAGCATGATCATTTGTTCTGTGTCTGGGTGTAATTTATCACTTACTTATATATTTTGAAATACATAGTATGTATAACATAGTATGTGAAATACATAGTATGTATGTATTTCAAAATATATAAGGACGTTTATCGGTTGTCTAGTACTCGTAACACAAGCTCTGCTTAGTTTGAGATTAAACGACTTTGTGTGATAGTTGTTGAATAAATTATATTGAATATATTATTATTTTCCACCTGAATGCCAGATTTCATCTAAATCCGTTCAACTGTCGGAGCATGAAGAAGTATCAAACATACAAACACACAAACTTTCTGCTCTATAACATTAGTGGGATGTGTTAATAGTGTTGTTAGATTTATCGTATTCAATATACTGACAATCAACTTCCAGGAAATCTTTTGAAATGTCGCAAATGAAAGCTTCAGTGATTTCAAAGGGAAGCTCAGCGAAATATCATTAAAATGTCAGTGATGCGTAAAGGTTAACACTAATATAGCTTTTATATTGACACGTGTCACAAGATGAGCTCGTGGCTAGAAAGCGTCAGATATATAAGGGGACAAAATGTCCCCTAACACGACGCATAACGCTGTCAAATTGTATAGCAAGACGTCTAGGAAGACAATTGTCTGCCTCAATCGAGAATGTACTGTAAAATGGTGAGGAGCAAGTTGAGGGACACAGGGCAATGTTGCAATGTCAGGTTGCGGGTCATTTTGTCCCCTTGTGGATGATTATCAACAACCGCACAGGTCGATCTTCAAGTAAAGCAACGCCAAACAAGGCCCGCTCGGAAAGCACGTCAAGCTGTTGGTGCCAGATTTTCATTTGTAGATCTTTTGCAGTCATCACGGAGAGGTACACGTCAGAAAATCTAACAACAGTCTTGCCAAAAGGGTTTCGTGTAATCTAATGACTGGGTTTTGACGGTCAGATAAGCAATCCTTTAAATGCTGGCATTCAGATAGATATTGACACCTATCATGAAGTGAGTGTGTGAACTATTTATGAACTATTTTACGCCTGTACACCACGTTTTTTAAACGCACCGTTGACGCGCATTTGTAGCGACACAGACGCAAAACGCGCGAGAATCAGACGCAGCCTCTAGACCTAGGATAAAAGCGCACCGTCGACGCACATTTCTAAAACGGTGCGTTTAAAAAACACAATGTGCACAGGCCCTTATAATTAAAACACACTGAGCGTGTGGGAGCGTGTGGTAAAACTCATGCAGTTTGACACAGTGTTCCGGGTTGAAACCAGTCTGCGCAGGCAAAACTGTGGTGAAGCTTGTGTTAATGGGCATCATCATCATCATTTCAGCCGAAAGACGTCCACAGTTGGACATAGGCCTCCCTCAAATGTCGCCACAATGAGCGGTTCTGTGTGTCACGCAACCATCGGATTTCCACAACCCTTACCAGGTCATCGGTCCACCTTGTAAGAAGCCTTCCAACTAGGGCTTTCAATACCGGTATTACGGGATCCCGTAATACCGTGATCACGGATATATTTTCGTCTTTTTTCAATCACGGTATTGACGAGCCAATACCGTGATTACGGTATTACAATCTTTAATATATATTATTGTGTTTTGTTGTAATAAGTAGTAAGAAGTTGTATTATATAATATAAATTACGATGTAATATAATTATCACACTTGTATTAAGCGCCAACTCTCGCGATACGTCGAACCATAGACTAAAATGGTCTAAATAACGCGTAGTGTAATGGGCCCTATACGACGTTATTGTTTTGTTAGTCAGTATCGCAAAGGCGCCCGGGTAACACGTGCGTGTGAACTTGGTCATTGCGTATTTTTGATAAGTTTGTAATCTTGCCGAACAACATGGTACATAATATTAATACTTGTATTTTATGGGGTTTAACACAATTCTCAACGAATCACGCGATCGTTTTTTTTTTTGTAAAAAACTAATGACGAATTACGAATTCACAACAAATTGAAGCATCTAAAATTGTGTCATTTTCCACTTTGTTTAATATCATTTTTACTTTAACGAATCACGTTATCCGTTAGATCTACAATTAAAAAGTAAAAATTTAATATTTTTGCGGTTTGGATGTGGCATTCTTTTTTAACTTCAAAATTAATTTAGTACTTATTAACTACTTTCGTATTCAAAGAAACAATTCAAAATTATACATTTAATTGGTAGTTTGGTACAACAATTACATGTGAGATATTAATATAATAATAAGAAAGACACGAGTCTTGTAGCTTGCTGACCTCTAAGGGCAGTATAGGTACCCGCATCGAATGTATCAGCCAGTAAACTAGAGGTGCGGCAGCGCCACGCTTACTTGAACTTTAGAACTGCGTCTTAACCTTATTAGAAATGTCGTAAAAAAATTACAGCGTCAAGTAAGCCTAAACCTTACGCAGATCTATGATTTTAATCTACTTTATTTGCTAATTGCCGGTAAATAATTATCGCCATGCTTACTAGAGCTTTATTAGAACGGTTAAGAGAGAATAAACAATGATTCGAAAACTAAAATATTTAAATGATTTTATTAATTTCCTAATTAAAGTTCCTATGAGACAGGGCTTAGTCAAGCACTAGTTTAAAAAAGAAACCTTGAGTTCAATACCGTGATCACGTGATCACGGTATTAAAAATTCTAATACCGGTATTGATACCGGTATTGAAAAAATCCGGTATTTGAAAGCCCTACTTCCAACGTTACGTCTTCCGATACGTGGTTACCTTTCCAGAAGCTTTCGGCAAGTCAGTTAGATTTAAATCTATATAGGTACTCGCAAATATTATATCTGAGAGATAAGAAATTACAAGGGTTTACTGTTATTTCTTTTAGCCTGAAGCTTCTTATTATATTTTAAATCGTAAGCAAATTAAAAAGAAAATTTAAGATTCCCTGGAGATTTTGTAGCCTCCACCTGTAATTATTTAGAAACAGAATCGTAATTATAACTTGGTCCAGAGATTACATCCTCGAGAGTCTCTTTGCCATTGCGTAAACGTATTTCCACTTAATTTCTGTAAGTTTCAGTGAATAAAAGATTTAGTTCGTTCTTATTCCCATTTGAAATGAACCTCTATATAAAACTAATAACTAGCGGCAACTTTACCAACGTTTTTGCAGTCAATAGCCGTAAGAGCGAGCCAACTTGCGCTGTAAAAACTTGGTCTTTTACAATTTTTATGATTGCACTTAACACTGGTGAGCGGCGACCAGCCATGCATTTTAATAACCCTTCAGCTTGCATGATAACTACACTGGGTTTATTATGAATTTTCCAGTTAAAAAAATATATTTAAAATTTTGAAATTAAATTTACACGAATATCACTTTTTGTAAAGAGTTTGTCTTCAGTTCTCCATCATAATTTATTTTCAGCGTCGGTATTTTTTTTTAATGTAGGAAAAATATTCAATGAGTTCTCCCGCTCTAAGGAGGAGCGGACCTTTAACGAGACTTTTGCTTTGTAAAACCACACGCGTGTCTTTCAGTTGCGTTCTAGGACCGCAAGTACACTTTCAAAAAATTTCCACGGCCCTAACTTGCATTTCAGCGTCGGTATGGGATTGAACTTGACGTATTTTACTAGCGCATACTAATCAGTTACATTTTATACTATTTCACAATCGTTCTCATGATCAGATTACAGTATATTAATTTGTGTAAAACCTTTATTGCGGCAATGTACTGAGATCAATTTAGTCTCATTTTTTTTCATCTGTTTAGACCAAGATTCTGAATAGTCGTCCAATTTTAGTGAACTGTTAAATAATCATCGTTATCGAACAAACAAGCAACCTATCGCTATAAATTAATCATTTGTAGGCTCTCTATTTAATTGTTTCTACTACTCGTATCTATTTACAAAACCGGCCGAACTATTTCTGTACTAGCGTAGCGACCAAATTCCGGATTCGTTGTTACAGATAATAGAACTAATTGTTTTAATTCCGAATTCGATACTCTCGATTAACTTTTTTAATTAGAGTTTTATCCGGAGTGTGGTTTATTTTCGTTCTTTACGTATGCATAGTTGGACCTCTAATTGCGAATGGTTTTGTTTATTTTTTATTTTATTCTTGTCTGTGCTTATTTGCATTCGTCGTTCGTTGCTTTTTTGATTGCGCTGTGTCATGCCGATTGTGTCACGCGGCTACACAGTGAACAGCTCTTCCATGTAAATAGCTAAATCTGGTCTAGTCTCGAAATCAAGCTGGTTTAGTTTCATGCCTGGTAAGTATTAGCTGTATTACAAGATCTATGAGATGGTTTGCTAGCCTCTTTTTGTAGATTTCAGTACTGTTTTGGATTTTTCACGGTTTCAAGATGGAAAACATATTTTTTTATAACGGGTATAAAAGATGATGGTAAGGTGAAAGTGATGGTGGTGGACCGAAGCAGAAAGCTGCAACTCACGGAAACTCTTGGGCTTGAGGTGGTTGATGACTTCATCTATCTCGGTACGAACATCAGCAATTCTTGTGAAAAGGAAATCCGGAGGCGCATAGGAATGGCCGAAAGTGCAATGTCGCAGTTGCAAGGCATATGGAGGGATCGCAACCTTTCACGCAAAATCAAAACTAAACTGGTCAAATTTTTAGTCTTCTCCATATTTAGCTACGGGGCTGAGACTTTTACTTTAAAAAAGGCGGACCGCAACCGCATTGATGCCTTCGAGATGTGGTGCTGGAGGAGAATGCTTCAAATTCCCTGGACTGCTTTCCGTACAAACCGCTCTATCTTACGAGAACTGAACATCAAGATCAGACTGTCGACTACCTGCATGCACAGAGTACTGGAGTTTTTTGCACACGTTGGCAGGAAAAATGGCCACAACCTTGAACAGCTCTTCGTAACTGGCATGGTTGATGGCAAACGACCAAGAGGCCGCAGCCCAATAAGATGGGCAGATCAAGTCCACTTCCACACCACACTGGACACCCAATTGCACGTCGCACTTGATGACGCTAAGAACCGTCACAGATGGCGAGATTCCATCAATAAGAAGCTAATCCAGCGGGAACTTCACGACCCTCAGTAATGAGGAATACGACTCGAGGAGGAGGAGGAGGATAATAGATATGAAGAATGTTATATCTAAAACTTTATAAGCAAGCTAAAATTTTTGTTATTAAAAATTAAAGTCTTGTCTTGTCTTTGATTCTCACAATATGCAAAGTCAAAGTATAATAATATCATAACACAGGGAGCCACCACATTCATAACCGTTTAAAACTAAAGTTTAAAAGCAAACGATGATAATATTCATACATTCAGTAAGTTACCGCCTCCAACACCTTATGATCAGCAATTCAATTTCAAATAATCCTTCCACAAGACAATTTCTGAAATTAATAGTGGAGCAATTGCCATAAATCTGAGCTTAGAATCTATGTGCATGACACCGCACTCCACTCTGAGAGAATTTAGTTTTCACGTAAAAATGCTAAACTCGGCTTCAAATTCAGCTCCAACCAGCAATATGAGTAAAACTGGTTAGAATTAAAGCTAGTGACATACCCGCGACACAAACGAACACAGAGCGTGGGAAAGTCACATGTGACGCGTGTAGTTCGCGTACATTGTTTCCCACATTTTGTAATAATATCGTTGGGTATTCAAATTGCGTTCTTAAATAAAATAAATATTATTCATTTGTGGCTTTTAGTTGACAAAACTAAAAGCAAAACAAAGCAAAGTTTTAGTAGCTTTTTGTTGAGATTAATGAATTTCATTTGTAAACAGTGTTTAAACAAGGTTCATAAAATTAAATAAACTTAAACATCATTTATGCTGGAGACAATGATTTAACTAATTTTAACAAAATATCATAATAAGGGCCATATTTCACCGGGACACCACTGGTGGCGCAACTGGTTGCGCCACCAGTAAAATGTATAGAGCTCTATAGAGCGTTACTCACCTGGTGTCTGTTTGGTAGCGCAACCAATTTGGTGGCGCAACCAGTGCGGACACCAGTCCGGCCGCCAGTCACGCCCCCCACCAAAGATTATGTAATAAGATGGAAATCTAACCCTTGAAAACCATAATTAACCAACTGTCAAACGTCAGTGACAGTGAACCAAGAATCTTGTAAAATACAATCTGGATTGATTACGACAACCTCAAAGATGTAATAAAGAAGTACCATACAATAATCTTTATCCCTTTCTACTAGTGTGTATAGACTAGTTCGTACTACGAGACAATCTGTTCTAAAGAAGTTCAAAATGTTATTAAAAACGCTTTGACCGTTTTAGACAAATATCTCGGTTTTTCGGGTACCATTATAATGCACCAAGAATCATAACTATGAGGATGTCACGGCATCAAATAAAAGACAATATACATATTCATCTCTAGGATGGCATAAAATAGTAGTTTATGTGACTAGGGGATAAAGCAGTGTCTTTAAGTCGCGGGCGGCATGTTGAATTCCGAACGAAACGAAGGTTGCTGATTTAATCCCGAACGATAGTGAGGGATTTATAAAATTAACTCCCGAGCATTGCGAGGGAGTTAATAAAGAAACCTGAGTGAAGTGAGGAATTTAAGCCGCCCAAGACAAAGACAGCTTTATCCCCGTGTTGCATACTCTACTTTTTACACCATCAGTGAGATAATTAAAAGACAATTTGGTCGACTAAATCATAAATTAGAGAAATATAAGTATTATTATTATTTACAAGTTCATCAAACAAACAAAATTCGCTCCTCCAAGATTCTATAGTTTCAATTTTCTATAATGCTCCCGTGTCGTTAGTAGAGTCTGTCTAATTAGTTAAACGACTTGGGTAATTATTAGGATTTAATGAAATCTGATGTAGTCAACACGAGTTCAATAATCAAGGTTGATTAAGAGATAGAGATCATTGTTTACTAACAGAAGAAACTTATAAAAATTACCGAATATTTGATTAAATATTATACAAAATTCTCAAGTCGGTTGACTATCTATTTTTTTTTTTTTTGTTAGTGGCCAGTTTAAATCATAGTGATTACATACTCTTTGGTTTGAATTTCGAGTCAACTTGTTCGATGCGCCTATATTTTAATTCACAATGTTGACGATCCTTGATGCTCCAAATTCAAATCTCATTATTCCCTAGGGATCGGCCATACTGCATTATCTCCCTAGGGATATAATGACATGCTTTAAGTGAGGTTTATATGGCGTATAAAACGACATTATCGAGCAGATGGTGTAAAAAAAATATTATGGTTTTGTATAAAATTTTCATATAAGTAGTTAAATACAATTTTACCAACGCACTAATCAAGAAAATTACAAAACACAAGGGTTTGAATAGGTCGCGTAAGCTAAATCCAGTGTACATTTTTAGCTTATAATCATAAAATACCACAGCTTATATAGTCTTCTACACCTATAGCTAATTATTTTAAACTTACATAAATAACTTTATGATTTATGACCAAAATAAAACCACTCTAAAAAAATCTTCATACATATTTCATTGAACCCACCACTTCCAAGCCTCAGTCCGCGCTGAACGCGTCCGCGTTCTGAGAAGCACGGGCCGTTTCGCTCGTTTCCCTCTCCTAGAGAGGAGGCCTGAGTTCCAGCAGTGGGAACATTAAAAAGGCTGATTATGTATGTGCGTATATCTATAGACATTTTGGTGTTTTTATCAAGAAGTCTCTGTATTGATATTCATAGTCTACATACTCATCTACATTCTACTACAGTAAAAAAGTATCATTTGATGAAGTTGAACTGATGAACAAGACCAATAATAGTTAATTAAATATACAAAATATATAACCATAAAGTTGGTACAAAACTGTAGAATCAAACCAAACTAACAGTTAGTTTTTTTAACAAAAACTATCTATAACAACAATTAGTTACTTATGTCTGTTTTACAGTACCTGTAAAACGATCAAAATAACTTTAAATTCAGAAGTCGGTGTTAAATAACAAAATATACCAGAAACATCGACTTCCGAAATTAAAGTTATTTTGATCGTTTTAGTGTTTTTTTGTGTATTCTTTATTCAAGTCGAGTCGATTTCGACTATTCTGCCAAGTCCATTGTAAATTGGAAAAACAAGTGTGTTTATAGAAATCTGAGTAAAGTGAGAATATTAAGCCGTCCAAGACAAAGATAGTAATAGCATCATACTAGGTGAAATACCTATAAGTGTTACTTTATTTAACCTGTTTTTAGGGTTCCGTAGTCAACTAGGAACCCTTATAGTTTCGCCATGTCTGTCTGTCCGTCTGTCTGTCTGTCTGTCTGTCTGTCCGTCCTCGCTTAATCTCTGGGACCGTACGCACTAGAAAGCTGAAATTTGGTACCAATATGTATATCAATCACGCCGACAAAGTGGTAAAATAAAAATTGGAAAAAAATGTTTTATTAGGGTAGCCCCCCTATATGTAAAGTAGGAAGTGATTTTTTTTAAAATTTCAACCCTAACGTGTGATATATTGTTTGATAGGTATTTTAAAATAAATAGGGGTTTACTAAAATCATTTTTTGATAATGTCAATAATTTCGGAAATAATCGCAAAAAAAAACAAAAAACAATGTTTCCCCCCCCTCTAACTTTTGAACCATAAGTTTAGAAAATATGAAAAAATTCTGAAACGTAGAACTTTATAAGGACTTTCTAGGAAAATTATTTTGAACTTGATGATAAGAAGAGTTTTTGTACAAAAAAGACAAAAAGGTTGTACAAAATAATTTCTGGACTAATCGTATATGCAAGCATTTTTTTAAACTCATTAGTGGGTACACTTATTTTGACGGACGGGAAACTACGGAACCCTACACTGAGCGTGGCCCGACACGCTCTTGGCCGGTTTTTTTTCTTTATTTCAAGCTTGACAAATTACACCTTTTCAGTGTGTAAATAAATAAATAAACTAGTTTTCATCTGTTAACTCAATAAGGTTCAATTGAAAACTAGCATCAGGTAAAAACTATATTTATAATTCACAATAGGATCCCTAAATTGATAAATAGTTTTCACACACTCGAAAGACTTATCTAACGACATCCCACATTATGGAATGGTCTACAAAACAAAATAAAAAAGAATTTAAAAAAGGGCGTTCTTGTATCGTACTCTGCAGTACATTTTTGAGGTTGACGTAATCAATCCAGATAGTATAAAAGATTCTTGGGCATGGCGACTCAAGAACACTCTCTATCCCTTTCTACTAGTGTGTCCATACCTGGGCAGTCCGATAAGTACTTAGCCTCACCGCTCGATGGCGCCACTATCGTAAGAGAAATTTATAATCGTGTGGTACATCCTTGTAGAAGGCTTCTGTCGAAATTTCACACTTATTGGATTTGTAGTTTTGTTTTAACCGCGTGTAGAAGCGGGCGTATCCGCGGATTTTAGAAAAATGGAAAAAGAGCAATATCGGTCGGTGATTCGATACTTGTTTTTGGAAGAGAAATCGCGCAGCGATATCAAAGACCGCTTGGATGCTGTGTACGGTGACTCTTCTCCTTCAATGGCGACCGTCAAAAATTGGTTTAACAAGTTTGAAAGTGGTCGCACGTCAGTTTTTGATGAGCCACGCCCAGGTGCCCCAAAAACGGCTACCACGGAGGATAACGTAATTAAAGTCCATGATTTCGTGTTGGCAGACCGCCGATTGAAGGTGCGTGAGATAGCTGAGACAGAAGGCATCTCAAAAGACCGCGTGAGTCATATCCAGTATGAAATATTGGCCATGAGAAAGCGGTCGGCTCGATGGGTGCCGCATTTGCTCACTCGGGACAACTAGCGCATCTGTGAGAGCCCTTTAGAGCAGTGTTTGACACTGCTTAAGCGCAATCCGAAGGAGTGTTTGCGTCGTTTCGTGACCGTTGACGAAATATGGATTCACTGGTACACACCAAAGACCAAGGAACAGTCGAAACAGTGGAATTTACCCGGCGAATGTGCTCCGAAGAAGGCGAAGACTGTCCCATCGGCCGGAAAGGTGATGGCCACCGTTTTCTGGGATTCACAAGGTGTGATCTACATTGACTACCTGAAGAAGGGCAAAATGGTCACAGGGCTCTATTATGCCGAACTATTGGGCCAAGTCGACCTCAAATTGCAGAAAAAACGGCCCCATTTGGCGAAGAAAAAAGTGCTCTTCCACCATGACAACGCACCGGCTCACACCTCCGCCCTCGCCACGGCCAAATTGGTGGCATTAGGCTACAAACAGCTGCCCCATCCACCGTATTCTCCAGGTTTGGCACCTTGTGACTTCTTTTTGTTTCCAAACTTGAAAAAGTCACTCGCCGGGCAGAAATCTGAGTCGAATGAGGAGGTTATCGCCGCCACGGAGGCCTACTTTGCAGACCTCCAGAAAACGTATTTTTCAGAGGGGTTAAAGAAGTTGGAGCATTGCTGGGTCAAGTGCATCGAGTTGAAAGGAGACTATGTTGAGAAATAAATTACCACATTTCCAAAATTTTCGTTTTTCTTTTGTAGGCTAAGTACTTATCGGACTGCCCTCGTAGATTAGTTCGTACTACGAGCTATTGTGTTCTAAAGAAGTTCAAGATGTTATTAATACATTATATTTGAGACAACTAATCAAAAACTAATATGTATATTAGACAGGTAAGACCTTACCACGATTACAAACTACGAGAGCCTAGAAGTTTTCGATAAGACAATTCTTCGAGAGTAAGCAAAAGAGAAGTTGATAGGTCATCGGCCTACCAAAAAACCACGCCTCACCGAGGTCAATAAGAAGAGACTATTGCACAGGGCCAAACAACATCAAAATATGACTGTTTCAGACTGAAGTCGGTTAAAAATAAGACTTTAAATAGTACAGTACATTGTTAATAAACTACCTGATGATCATTATCTGATGAAATAATATAATTTTTCAGACATGTTTCTCCGATGAATCGACATTTCAGGTTTTGGTTGACAAAAGCTCTTTTGTCCGTTCAAAAAATGCTCCTTTTCGACGACGCTCTGGAGAATAGCTCCATAAAAACTGGTGTTAAGAGAACAGAAGACAGCTAAATTCCCAATTAGTATTATAGTGTGGCCTCCTTCTTCGGTAACATTACAGCATCGTAGAAAGAGGCGACCGCCTGACATTCCTCCTCGCTCCGGACCATAGTCTGAACTAGGGTCCTGCGTGAAAGGTGGTTGCCAAAAATTGCCTCCACGAGGAAGCAGCGGTGCTCTGCCCGAGCGGGGCACAACTCTACCATGTCCTCGGGTGCTCCACCGTGTCCTCCGGGTGGTCCACACAATAGTGATACCCGAGCGTTACTTCCGTCTGAATCCGATGCAGGAACCGACCGAACTTGCCTTGGTGAGGTGACCATGCACGTGCAGGTAACATGAGAAAGTCAAAAGTAACGTAAAATGTTTTTAAATAAATTGGGTATCGTGACTATCGTGTACCATTGGCCACTTCCTACTCGCCTCATTCCTCACCTTTAACATAAAATCCCGAAATCTAAGTAGATAACCGGTATAGCCTGCGTGAAAAAATTCGCGGGCAATAGCTAGTTATTTATAGTAATTGTTATTATTTGAATGTATTTTATACGTTTATGCGAGGTGACGACAGAAAAAGTAGGTGAAATCGGAAGGTCCCAACTCGCGCGGACCCGCGCGAATTGCTTAGGCGAGTTGACGAACAAGCCATATTAGGTAATAAAGCTGCTTTATTCCTAAGTGACATAGGCTATATTTTATGTGCGTGGGCGAAGCCGCGAGCAAATGCTAGTATATTATATTTGTCGACCGTGAAGTACCAATACCTCCTAAAAATATTTTTTCAAGAAAATCATAATTTACCGCTATGAATTTAAAAAGGGTTTTCCGCGAGTTTCAGGCGATCCCACTGCTCATAGCGAAGCCAGGGCGCCCTGCGGACTCTCCGTCCGCGTACCGGCCCATTGTGCTGCTCGACGAGGTGGGCAAGCTCTTTGAGAGAGTCATTGCAAACCGCCTCGTCGGGCGCCTAACACGGGTGGGGCCGGACCTTTCGGACGGACAGTTCGGCTTTCGCAGGATGCGCTCTACAGTGGACGCCATCATGCGCGTGCGAGCCCTCACGACGGGGGATGCGGTGTCCCGGGGCAGGTGTGTCGTGGCAGTGTCCTTGGACATTGCCAACGCGTTCAACTCCCTGCCCTGGAGTACGATCCGGAGGGCACTCCGGTACCACCGGGTGCCCGAGTACCTCTGTCGAGTGGTCGAGGCCTATCTGTCGGAGAGACTTATAGTCTACCCCGGTCACCAGGGAGACTGGAAACGTCGAGAGATGTCGTGCGGTGTTCCGCAGGGGTCGGTACTAGGGCCACCCTTGTGGAACATCGGGTACGACTACGTGCTGCGCGGCGACTTCCCTGACGGGGTCAGCGTGGTTTGCTACGCAGACGACACGCTGGTCCTAGCGCGGGGAGAGTCGTACCAGGCGGCGGTCTCTCTAACGACACGCGGGGTTGCGATAGTCGTTGATCGGATCCAGGAGTTGGGACTCAAGGTGGCGCTTCACAAATCCGAGGCGATGTGTTTTCACGGTCGCCGGTCTCGGAATGCGCCGCCATTGAGTTCCCAACTAACGGTAGGAGGAGTTCACATCGGTGTCGGGTCGACGATGAAGTACCTGGGACTCGTCCTCGACAGCCGGTGGAATTTCGTGGAGCATTTCCGACGTCTGGCTCCCAAACTCAGCCGGGCTGGGGCTGCGCTCAAGCGGCTCCTGCCCAACCTTGGGGGTCCAGACGCCTCCTGCCGGAGGCTCTACGCGGGGATCGTTCGGTCCATGGCCCTCTACGGGGCGCCGGTGTGGGCGCCGTCGCTGAAAAAGCAACCGGCGGCCATACTGAACGCCTGTCAGAGGGTCATGGCGATAAGGATGGTGCGGGGATACTGCACGGTCTCCCGCGAAGCGGCGAGCCTTCTGGCTGGCCTACCACCGTGGGATCTGGAGGCAACAGTCCTTGCACACACGCACGATATGCGCGTGGAGATGCAACGCCGGGGTGAAAGTCCACTGCCGCGACAGGTCACGGCATGGCGGACCGAGCTCCGGCGGGATCTCATGGTGAAATGGCGTCAACGACTATCGCAACCCAGTGCTGGGCACGCCACAATCATGGCGGTAAGTCCCCTCTTTGAGGCGTGGCTGGAAAGGCCTCACGGCGTCCTTACCTTCCGCATGACGCAGGTCCTCACCGGACATGGTTCGTTCGGGAGTTTCCTGCACCGGATTCATGCGGAAGTGACGCCCGGGTGTCGCCACTGTGCGGAACGCCCGGAGGACACGGTGGAGCACACAGTCGAGGTGTGCCCAGCTTGGGCGGAGCATCGCCGTGCCCTCGTGGGGGCGATCGGCGGCGGAGACCTCTCGCGCCGGGCCTTGGTTGAGGCCATGGTCCGGAGCGAGGAGGAGTGGCAGGCGGTCGCCGACTTCTGCGAAGCAGTAATGCTTGCAAAGGAGGAGGCCGAACGCATCAGGCAACGGCGTTATCGCCGCCGCCGCCGTCGCCGGGATTCTGATCCCGATTTCCGGCCAACGTAGACGCGGGCTTGCGGACAGTGAGCAATGGGTAGCTCGCTGTCCGGCCGTCCGGTAACTGTCCGGACCAAGCCCAAGTCGTCGACGGCGCGCACTGTTCCCGCGCGCCTCAAGGAGTTGTCAGCAACAGCAGGGACCCAGCCGGGTCGAAGCCTACTGGGGCCAGGGTTATCCGAAAGGGCGCTCGAGCCCCGGTATGAAGGCTAGAAGGAACGGGGTGGGTCTTTTAGTCAGTAAGAGTCTGACACTATCTCCCGCTCCGCCCAAGGGCGGGGGATGTCAATGCATGATTTTTCCCACGATAAAAAAAAAAAAAAAAAAAAAGGCGATCCCACTGCCGCGCATTACGCTGCATGTTGCGTGTCAACGCACCAACGCGCGTACTTGCGGAAATGCAGATCTGCATCATCGTGCGAGTTTTTTTACACACTCACGCGCGTAGGAGCATTTTGTAAATTGACGCAGGCTCTGACTCATTTCATTCAAATCATATGACACTACGAGACTCAGTGTGCACACGCACGTGGGTGCCGTGGGTATCCACGGCACCCACGTGCGTGTGTGCATGTTTCTCCTCTGCATGAACGCGCGTGGATGCATTTTCGGTATGTTGGACTGTGCTTATTTTCTATACAAATGGAGATACTTACAAGCAATGTTAATAGGTACACGCATTTATGCACTGCGCTGCGTGAAACGTGGCAATATGATAATCGCCTTAGTAAAATTCGAAGTGATTTTTTTTTGTTTTCAGGTTTCACAGACAGTTTGGAGATATTGGTACTTTGCTGTCGATATAAAAAAATACACCATCAATTAATGTCACATGCTGCAGTGTCAAAAATAATAACAATTAATTTAGTAAAATCATGGTTACCCTATTTAAAATGGGGGTAAGAAAGGGACACACCGACCCTTTCTCGTTGTCTTTTTCAGTACATTTTTCCCAGTTTGCTTATCAATATGAACGTAATGGCAATGAGAATAAAGAACACTATAGAGTGTGTTTGCTGCGTAGACCATCTAGATTATCCATAGGATACATAAAATCTTTGCTCTGGTGTCTGTTTGGTGTCTTGTTTGGTGTCTTGCTATATTTCACTAGGACACCATGGTAGCGCAACCAGTGGCGCTACCAGGGTGTCCCGGTGAAATATGGCTCTAATAGCAATGATGAAAGTACGGTAAAGTTAGCATGTAAAGTAAATTAGTTATGCAAGGTAAAGAACAAGTCTACCTCACATAGAAAAAAATAAACCAGGTAAAAAGATTACCTAGAGAAAGAGCAGATAAAGTTCTCCGTGAAATTTTATCGTTCAGTGCACCCCGGACTTGAAGTTTGAAACTTAAAACTATATTCTAACACAGCAGTGAATTTTTACAGAAACTATAAATCATTACTGGCGTGCTTTTTATTTTCAATGGAGTACAAAAAATTTGCTGAAAATTTTAGTGAAAGCTTTTATTTATGTGGACCGTAGAGCTTTCAGAGCTCGTTAGTGGTGTCGGCGGCGCGGGCTCGGCGCGGGCTCGGCGCGACACCGTGTAACAGTTACTGCTACCGGTAACTCACTTTATGATGTTATACGCTTTTTTAGTTTATAGCTTGCTGTTGTAGATTTGACCAGCGATTTATAAGAACAAGTTACAAAAACGCTTACAGTAGTGGTACGGCACGGCGGCACACATGCAACATGGCATTCTCTGTCTGTCAAATTTTTGGTTAAAAAAGGCAACCTGGCACAGGTATTAGCCAATTAGTTGTGTACACCTAGCAGGTGTGCACAATTAAATAAATACTTAATATTTAAAAATAGAATGTAGTATGATTTAAATCCGAATGAAATATAATTTTATAGTTGCAACTCTTATGACTATTTTTCAGCATAATTAAACTATCGTGGACCTTACCTAAATTGAATTTACGTATAGTTGTAATTTTTTTCAATTAAAATCTTGGTAGTAGTTTAGAGGCTGAATTCGAGCCCACTTTTAAATTAATCTTAAAAATAAGCGGCAAAATAAAAAAATAATATTATGTTGTGTTGTAGTATTTAGTCTTAAGCTGAGCAGAGCTTGTGTTATGAGTACTAAACCACTTATACACTTATATATTTCGAAATACATAAATACGAGTATAAAGATAGTACCCAGACACAGAACAAACGGTCATGCTCATCGCACAAACTTTTTACCTGGGTGGGAATCGAACCCACGACCTCCGGCTTAGCAATCAAGGTCACTAACCACTAGACCAACAGGCCAGTCAAAATGTGGATAAACTATGAGTTTTTTTTATTATTTTTGATAAATTCGTGTTTGAGCACTATCTCACGTAATTGTTAGCGATGATGTGGTCGACGGTGAAGCACGCTCGCCTGGAAGTAACTGATTTACTCTTGAATAAAATTTGTAGAGCATCAGGAAACAGAATCCAGCATGAAATTCCCCTCCTTAGCTAATACGCATAAGGTGTTTACACCAGCTATCTTTTTTGGATTGGGACATCATCAGATAACATCTCTTACACTGGGTGGAACGGCAAAGAGTGTAAGACTTTTACTAACTACCCATCTTTGTTCCTTCGGCCATTTGCGTTCTCTCTCGTAACTTGTTTGAACTATCCCGCAGCCCTGGCAGACATCGGCCTTCTACCGTGTACTTCGGGGAACACAGATTTTATTATTTTAATGTTATTAAAATTAAAGCTTCTTTGTCATTTTGAAGATTCTACATTAATTTAAAAATATATAAATTGAAAAGGTAACCTCTATACTCAATGTTTAATTATAAACTGCTAATGACTTCTAATACAAACTTACTACGACTTAAATCGATTTTATAATATTTTCCGTTAAAATTAATTGTAAGCCTTTGTTGAGTTAATGCAACACTTCATATAATAAACCAGAAATTTTATTACAAAGTTTCTGTTTATGAAAAGAATGAAAAATAAACTCTTTACGGATGGAAATAAACGACCACTTGCCAATATTTTTATTATTGATAGCCTCGCGTTTGACCACTTTCTTACCTGATGGTAAGCGATGACATGGCCAACGATCCCTCGTGCAATCGATCGGCAAGCGTGTTCCAATACTTTTGCCTAAAAGTAACCTATTCACTCTTGACTTAAAGACCCCTAGGTTGTAGCTATCAGGAAACACAGACTCTGGCAGGGAATTCCACTCCTTAGCTATACGCATAACGAATGTGTTTCCAAACCGCTTCATTTGTATGGGCGAGATGTCCACCACACACTCCCCGAAATGTAATCGATAGAAAACCGACAGGCTAATGCTTCGTCGGTGCTCAAGGCTTTGAAAATGGTTTTCCATGTTGCAAGTGGATCGGCAAGTAACAACCCTAAATAAGATACTGCTGATCTCGGACTGTACACACGTTACGTTTTGTCACACACAAAATTAATAATATTTAGTCAGCACTAATTGACTACCGGTAGTCAAGTCAATCTCATATAATTTGGATTCATTGCGCAGCGTTTAAGTTTGTTCAGTTAACGCTCATAGCACATCAGTTTGTCTCGGTCCTCTCATCGCAGTCATTTTTAACAATTTTTTTTTATGCCATTTATTTATTTATTTATTAGAACTTTGTGCAACGCACAGGTACAAAGGCGGACTTAATGCCTTAGGCATTCTCTACCAGTCAACCTAGGGTGGTAAAGAGAAAACATGGCAGATGCACAAAAAAATAACAACAAATGTTATATATATATATATATATATAACATTTATTCGTACAGTTTTCGTTCTAAACAGATTTGGTTTGAACATTTATTTATCCAAACGAACTCAATTATGCGGTTCCCGTTATATGTACGTACACGTTTACTGTATTCCGTATCTTTATATGGATTATATTATGCACTCGCTCGTCCCAATTGTAGTCTGGTCTCATTTGTTCAGAGTACAAATTAGCGGTCTGTATAATTGCGAGTATGCGCACCGCAGTCATGTTCACTGCTTTTCATTTCAATATTTTATTGTTCATAAATGAGAAGATGTTAATCATTTGAAATTAAAAGTCCGTATTTAATATAACTTTCGTATTCATATTTTTTTCGTCTTACCTTACTGGTTTGAATAGATTTATAGATAAGTTACGCCCAGACACAGAAAAAAATATCATTTGTCTTGGGTGGGTATCGAACTTACAAACTCCAGCGTATCAGTCAGGACAGGAGCACTGGTTTCCGAGTGGTAATGGCCCTGACTTTCGAGTTGTAGGTCGCGGGTTCGAACCCAGCCAGGCACATTACTTTGTGTAATTTATTTCATCACCACTGCTCTCAAAACGGTGAAGTAAAACATCGTGAGGAAACCGGCATGCCCTAGAACCAAAAATTCGAAGACATGTGACATCCAACCCGCACTGGGCCTGCGTGGTGGATTACGGCTCATTCTCAGACTCAGGCCACAGTCCCAGCAGTGGGTACATTAAAAAGGCTGATGATGATGATGATGATGAGTCAGGACTACTAACCATTAAATCAACAGGCCAGTCGTAATACGTATAGATATAGTACGAGTACCTACATAAAATATGAGTGTGAACATGAAGTCAATAGAAAAACAAAATGTATTTGACAGTCAGATCAATTAGCTGAAGTGATGTGTAAGAATAAGCCAGTGAATTAGATGTTACTAGCCACTGGCTTTTTCTGCGGCTTTGTCTACGTAAAAATCTAGTATCAAAATGAAAATTAAAGCTAGATAAAAAATAACATAGGTCCTTCCTTGGAAGCCAAGCTAGATATAGCTTGCCCTGGGCTTATTTTATTCTTGAAATTAGAAGAACAAAGTAAATCAAAGCAAAATTTTATATTTAAATGCTAGGCAGTTACTCAAATGTTAATTTAAATTTAAAACGAAATTTTTATCATGCTTCAAAGAAACACAAGCGGAAAATTAGTTTAAATATTCCTCAAGTTAATAAAATAAAACGTTTGTAACTTGAAAGTTAACGAGGTTGATGCCAAGGAAAATATGAGGTTGCACTCACCGAGCACACATAAATAACACGTAGTTAGGCGTGGGTGAAGTGGCCCCTCCTTCACGACCTTGCACCCAAAGAGGTCGGATGTAGCGACATCTATGGCGTCACATGAGAACTAATCGAGCATCGCAAGTTCTCCGCGCGATTTGAATATTTATAACAGCTCGAAATCGTCTATTAGGCAGTTGCCACCAGATATAACACCCTTTTGGTTGAAAGATCCTCCCTTTTCAACAGAGGTTTGTGGGACTTTACTCTCTGTTCTGCATACCTCCAAACTGGTGACTCGCGATAAAGAACGTCAGCGTAGCCTTCGTGCAGCCACTACTTCGTGTTATTATTATCACTTCCTCAAGCTTTCAAGCAGCGAGCCATACAGCACCAGCACCCACGGCTATAAAGGGTATCCTGACTACCAGCATGCCTACCTGGTCATACCTCTCAGCCTCATCAGCGACCTTAAAGGCGATCTCAAAGGGCCTCGTACAAGCGAGGGCTCTTTAAGAAGGTTATTTTATAATCCTAACTAATATTATAAATGTGAAAATGTGGATGTTTGGATGATTGTTACTTAATAACGCAAAAATGGCTGAACGGATTTAAATGAAATTTGACATGTATATAGCCTTTGACATGGAAAAGATCATAGGCTACTTTTTATCCCGGAAAAAAATCTTATTCGTTTATAAATAAAAAACGTTTATTTCGACCATCATAGGATCATAGAGCACACACACAATAAGTAACAACAAAAACATATACAATTACAATACAAAAGTCACATAAACAAAATATTCAGACACGTAATTTTTATTTACAGATTGTGATTGTTCAGGGCTCGAGTTTCACCACTATTTTACATGATGGTAAGAGACGATGTGGACGAACTCTGGGTTGTTGCAGTCTATGTCATGTTTTCGAATTTTGAAAGAAAAATCTCACTAATGTGCCTTCGCCTTCGTCTAAATTTGTCTACGCTACGCCTCTGACTAAACATATATATTACACTTCAGGACATCTTGGCAAACACCCATTTGGCATCGTTTAACATTTTGTTCAAAAATGAAAAAGTTAATTCAAAAAATTAACTTTTTAATTGATTCCTGCATTTTCCTTTTAACCTGATTTTTTTACCACCAGCAAAAAGGTACCATTGTGCTTGATAATCTTAACTCTGAATTGATGTGAATCGTTTGGCGAATTCGAATTTTTAGGTTAAAACTAAGACCTAAACCTTTATTTTTTAAATAATTCTTCTGTACGTGTGTAATTGTTTAGGTGGTTGAGTAACCACTAAATGAAATGATTTGGATAAAACTTTGTGTGTACATTTAATTGGGTCTCTGGATGGTGTGAAAATACAATTAAATCCGGTAGATGAGGCTGAGATTACGTTCTCATTTTTTATCTAGAGAAAATCCAGTTTTTAGACAGTACATCTATCGAGACTGCTAGTTTAATATAAAAATTGAGTTAAGCAACAGTCTGCAAAAAGATGCTTTTATTCTAACCTAACAAACAAAAACTGTATCTAACAAACAAAAACTGTATCCAGTCACATTTGTCCAATCCAAACCGTTATCTTTATGACCTTAATGTAGAAAGAATAAATAAAATAATCGTAAGGTCCGATAACAAAACACGAGCTTTTCTGAAAAAGGTTAAAACAAAAGAAAAGTGCCATTTTCAAAATCCCGTTCAAAAGATAACCGCGTAACCGTCTACGTCGTAGCACGTGTCTACGGCGTAGCACTGGTCGTAGCGCTACGGTTAAGTCCCCGCAACGCAATGTATTCTATTTGAGGAATTAAGGTAAACCTCACTAAGGAAGATCTGAGTTATATTACTTGTTAGAGGTCATTGTGTTAATACCTGTAAGATTAAAGGTAGAATAGGGTAGTTCGTGAATTTGTTAGCGGAAAATAATTTACACATAAAGCATATAATTTTCGCGTGTTAAATATCTACCAAATCACAAAATCTATGCGAAACATTATTTTTATTTGTTACTAACTCCTGCCAGTGATTTTGCTCGCAGTAATACAGTAAACATAGCTTATTTCAAGTAATGGTCTAGCATCGTGTGCCAAATTTTATATAAATCCTTTCAGCCGATCGAGCGCAATATGATAAAATTGATGAAGCCGGTGTTTCCTAGCTGACTTGCCCAAGAAGTAGCACCGAAACCAACTCAGGGGTAAAAAATATCAGAAGTGAAGAAGCAACATCCCGACACACACACGCACACACATACTCACAAACTTTCTCCTTTACATATATAAGTTGTAAAAAGATACTTAAGCTTACATTTTGATTTTGACTTTTTCTGTGGGCATAAACTTAATTATCAAACTTAATTTCGTATCAAATCGCTTCTCTCATCAGCAAATCCGCACCTTACAGTAACATTGCTGTTCGGTAGAATAATAAACTGTAGATTAAGTGGCATTGATTAGCTTGTAGTGGAGCTAAGTTGAGCTGCACTCATCACTCATAAACACGCTGCTTCACACATTAACAAGCTATTTGAGTTCCAAGTGCTTTTGAGGTGCTGCAAGCTTAGTGCTAACTCACGGTGAGTTTACTGACGATGCAATTACTGGTTAAGTGTCAAGAGTACTTTAGGATTATGTTTCACTGAAATATTTATGTATATAATACTTTATTGTATACCAAGATAATTATGATAATAAATGTTACAATTACAGCTTTAAATTTGAAAACACACAATTGTCTGTAATTAGAGAGACAATTGTATGTTTTCATGTTAAACTTTAAGATTCAACTAAAGTAATCAATACTAGATCCATACTTCCATTCTATCCATACTAATATTATAATTAACTGTACGTTTTTATTGAATTTCTCTTATTAGACCGTTCGCATGTTATATAATTATCCCAGTTAACAAGGAAAACCTATTATAAGCCATATATTACTGTAAAGCATTTACTTTGTAACATATACACTAATATTATAAAGAGGAAAAGTTTGTTTTTCCGTTTTTAGGGTTCCGTAGTCAACTAGGAACCCTTATAGTTTCGCTATGTCTGTCTGTCTGTCCGTCCGTCCGCGAATAATCTCAGTGACCGTTAGCACTAGAAAGCTGTTTGTTACCAATATGTGTATCAATCATGCCGACAAAGTGGTAAAATTAAAAGTGCCTCCCCTACAAGTAAAGTGGGAAGTGATTTTTTTTTTCAATTCAACCCTATCGTGTGATATATTGTTAAATAGGTATTTAAAAATAAATACGGGTTTACTAAAATCAATTTTTGGTAATGTATGAGTGCATATTTTCTAAAATATTCGCACTAAAACTTAAAAAAAAAATGTGTATCGTCCCGTCTAACTATTTGGTATAGTGGGAAATTGTAATATAGTGTTTAAAGTAACTGAAGTGGGGACATTTATCGTGACGGATGGGAAACTACGGATCCCTACACTGAGCATGGCCCGACGCGCTCTTGGCCGGTTTTTTGTTTGTAGGAGTAATCTCTGAAAGTACTGGTTCAATTGCTAAAATTTTTTCAGCAAAAGAAAGCTGCTTTATTTTTGAGTGACATAAGTTTTATTTTATATACCTACACGGACGAAGGCGCGGGCAAAAGCTAGTAATTTACATTGCTGGTGTTTGTATCGCTGTTGGTTTTTTTAATTATTGGTAGGCGTGCGTCTGACCACTATCCGACCTGATGGTAAGCGATGATGTGGCCGACGGTGGAGCACTTTTGCCTTGTAGTAACTTATTCACTCTTGATTTAAAGACCCCTAGGTTGTAGCTATCAAGACATACAGACTCCGGCAGGGAAATCCACTCTTTAGAGTTTTCAAAACGCTTTGCACTTAAATGTTTTATTTAGGTAGACAAAGCGTTTTAGTTATCTAAATTAAATAAACTAAAGTGTCTTAAAACGAGTATGTTTTAATAACTACGTCGCAATATCCAGGGTAATGTTATATCAATATTCAGCTCAAGCTAACACCCCGATACAAAGCTGCGTACAACAAAGGGCGCGGCGATGACCGCGACCTGCCTTCATTAGACCCCGGCTCACCCGATCACCAGTAATCGCTTCATACAACCCGTATTAATAATATTGTTAAGCAATATTCGCCATTCTCTGTTCATTTATTTATTTAGACTTCATGCATAAAGGCACAAAGGCGGATTTAGGTAAGCCCTTACATGTACGCTTTATGAGAGGTAGCGTATGTTTTTTGCTGGTCTTTAAGTAATTTTATATTAGGACTGATTCTCAGCATTATTTGTAAAAATAACTAGATTTGCCCACTCGACTTCGCTCCCGCTCTTCCTTACTCCAGTCGTCTCTACCTTACTCTACTCTACCCTATCCTACTCTACCCTACTCTACACTACTTTACACTACTCTACTCTACGCTACTCTACCCTACTATACCCTACCAAACTTCACATAAACCATTTACTAAATAGTCCGAACAAAGCCTAAACATTTGGTTTTGATAAGTGAGCCCGTTCTTGAGTTATTAAATTACAACGAAAAGTGGCATTGACTTTTATGTAAGAGTATTTAGACAATAAATGTTTTTTCAAAGAGATATTTAAAAATGAAAATTATATGTATATGAAAATAAACAAATGGAATAATAATGATTCTTTATTTTAATAATAGGTAATAAATTATATAGAATATTACAATATAATATTTTCAGGCAACTAAGACCCCTAGACCAAATACATAGAATAATCTTAAAAACTAATTAACTAATACATATTATTAAGAACATACAACAACTAATCTATATTTATTTTTACGAACGCACACGAAGTGACGGCGTCGTGTTTCGCTACGAGGTCGGTATTCTTCCACGTAATCGTCGATACACGACACCCTTCGGCCAAACGCCTCGTTTGAGTTTGTTCTCCTAGTGTTGAGTCGGCCCCCGCACCACAAACGACTTAATGACGTAACGCCGTAAAACACAAGACTAGGTTCAATTTACTTTTAATTGTACAAAAACACTTAACATGGCAGGCAACCTTAACTCGACATTGAGTTTTTTTTTCAGTAAACTTTTGAGTGACAGAGAGAGATCACATTTGGGGTTAAAATTTAGTGCACAATTTAACCTTTTGAATGTCTTATGTTACACAGTTCGACATAAGCAATTGACTTTCTATTGTGTCTCTAATTACGGCATTCAAAGAGTTAAACCAACATATGTACATAAGTCTTATACTTATATAAAAAAAAGACGTGTGGCACTCGGGGACTGCCGCGGTAAAGCTATTGCATAGCATTTTTATCAACTTATGCAATTATAATTATTTATTTATTTTATTTATGCAGTATTTTTTTCCTTTGTTTTTTTTTTTTTCTTTGATATTAATTGAAGTTACACTTTCATACATTGAATTGAATTTTGATTGATTGTTCACTCATTTGTTTTCTTATCGGTTACCACGCTCAAAAAACAAATGAGTGGGGGGGGTGTTAGGTTATTTTCGTTACGGAATTTCTGGATTCGGTCTCCACGCTCAAGGCCCGCGATAGAAGCTATGCAATAGCTTAAAAGTTATTACGCATACATCTACAAGTACATACCAAAAAATATTAAAGGAATTTTTTTTAAGACATCCAAAGAAGGGCTGTCGCGAATGGAGTGTGGGATAGAGTTTCAGGGACTGCAATTACAGAGAAGGAATATGAATAGTGACTAGAAGCGGCAAGAAATATGTGATTAAGATTTATGTAACTCATAATATGATTTAATAGAGTCTCCTCAGAGTTTCTTGCACGTTTTTCTCCAGAGATATCTTCGCTTTGAAACATGCAATTTAGCTTGACTTTTTTGACAATTCAAAAATGCCTTTAAATGATCTACTTGGAATAAACATTTTTAGACTGTACATAATGTGAATTAAAGTTACATAGGTAAGAAAGAATTTAGCCTCAGGCACATTCAACTTACATTTACCATAAACAGGCTATTTATGGAAATAGGTATTAATAACACTTAATCATAATACACCCAGAACAATAGAGTCTTAATATATACCTATAATAACAACACACTGATTTATCCCTGAATATTAAAGACATGTTCAAAACAAGTTGTCGAACTTTGTTGAAGGAGCCTTTAGCTAATACTAATTAACATAACAAACGAAAACACGCGACAATATCCTTGAATGGCCGCCATTGTGGGAACTGCAGCGTGTCGTGTGTCCGCTACGACTGCGCGCCGTTGAGTCGGCGTTTTAATGACATAAGAAAAGTACATGGTGTGGTGACCACCAGAATGACAGTAAACCCTGCTTGTAGAAAGGTTATAGTACCAATACAGAAAAAGAAAACATGGGTTTAAACAAAAGATACTTGTTTTTTTTTTTAATAATAAAAACTAGTGCTTGACTGCAATCCCTCCTGATGGTAAGTAGTGATGCAATCGTTGATAGTGAGGCCACAAAATAGATAGGTACAGAAGACAATCTACATACAAAGCGCGCTCGAGCAACGCATAGGTCACACTGCTCACGGACACGGTATCTCGGCTCAATCGCCTGGTCGCACTCGTACAGTTCGAACCAATGCGCTGAAGTGTGCGAACGCTGAGCGTGGGCATAAAAAGTGAAGTACATACATACATGAGATTGACTTCTGTACCTATGTATTAGTTTACACACCTATCTGATGAGACGCACTTATTTATTAAGAGCCTATTCACGCAATAACTAGATTATACCACCGCTGCGTATACGTGACATACCCCGCAAGAATCCTGCACAACGATATTGTAACTTTATATTATTAAAACTGTTTTCGTAATAAGATCAAAACTCTAATCATTAACTTTTAAAAACAAACAATTTTATAATACCACTTTATGATAACAATGTCAAGTTTGTTAAAACTTTTGTAACTGAAAGTCCAATTATTTCGCTCGTCGGACCATAATTACTGTCTTCACGAACACGAGACCACGAGTAAATAATAACTATAACTAGACTAGACGGTAATGCCCTTGAGAAATAATAAGCTTCTTAAACTTCAGCCACTTTCATGAGAATACCAAGTACCTAAACCAATTTACATGAGCATGACTGTATAAAACATCATTTATTCTAGTCAGCTCGTACGCGGGCAGCCTTAGGCGATGTCTGAGAGAAGACTATGCACAATAAACAGGTGCTCTGTCGACATTCATTGCACGAAGTTTGTTAACGCGAACTAACTTCTCATAATATCGCAGCAATCTGCATTCTATACACTGGGAGACAAAAGTTTTGGGCGCACAATAAACATGCTCGTTTGACATCGCTCGTTCCACGTCCCTCGATTTGATGAGTCGACGGACAGAGGACAGACAGACAGGTAATTCTGTTCGGCTTTTATTACCTACGTCCCTATATTGGAGTTTTTATGAAACGTTACCTGAATGTTATTAATTTTCATCGTAATTCTGTTGAACAATCCAGCTAGATAGACATAGACAGCTGGTTGACTAGAAAGTTTTCGGTATATGAGTAATAAATATGTTTTTCTGTATCTAACTCAGATGACCAATAAAAATATCTAATTAATTCTGACTACTACGAGTACACTAGTACATATCTAGATGTCACGTTAATCATATTTCGAAAGTAGCAAGAAATTTTTATATCAAGTAGCTTCCATTAAAATAAAGGCATGCTTTTGTAATCCACGAGCACAGTTTATTTAGAATTTCATAGAATTTGCAAAACGATTTCGCAATATATGATTGAAATTAAAATTGAATATCGGTTAAAAACGTTTTGTTCCGGTTACTTCTGGTTTCAGCGTGCGATACAGAGTTACAAATTGAACAAGTATGTTCATCATGAACTGTCCGTCATATTACATACAAGTTTCCACAAAGTTTCATCAAAACAAATGTAATTATTATGATCATAAAACATAATAGAAAAACGTATTTCAAACCTTTAAAACTTAACAGCCGAAACGAAGTTCCCACCACACCTACACTCTCATAAAGATAAATTCGTGAGGTTTAATTAAATGTAATTTCATTAGCAATAAAGGGGTGTCCGTTTAATTTGTCCGCCAGTGTAAAGTGGGAGCATCGATGTCTGCTACAGATATCAGATCTACGGATGCACTTACTTTGCCACGTTTAATTCGACCAAAATTAGATTTTTCGTTCAAAGCTTCGATTTTCAAATAGTTTCATCGAATATTTTGAAGATTATTTTACTGATAGGTCTGATTTGAATATCTCGACACCCTTAATGCACTTTTAAATAAAGATCGTTTTAAAAGCTGGTTGTATGCAAAAGGGTGTGGTTATATTTGTGTAGTTTTGAGCCAACGACTTTGGAGTCTGCCAAGTTTTTATGACTTTATACGCTTTCTGACCGTACACAAACATGTTCTCTGAATGTTGCAGTTTAGACACCACAATGTTGTCATTCCCTGAAAAATCACGTTGCTGTCATACCACTCTAGTAACAAGTAGGTATCTTGTAGTAGTGTTGTATGGGGAATGACAAGAGTAAGCAATTTTAATATACATTTCTTTCACCACAGGCACGTGCTTTTCATCTTCGAGCATATATCAGGATCTTTTCTATGTCCTCATTGCTGGGAATCAGGCCTTCTCTTTAGGAGAAGAGATGGACCGCAATCTCCGTGTAGTAGACGTGTGGTGCCCAGTGTGGTTTGATGGAGATCACATTTCTTCGAATTTTTAGTTCTAGAATATGCCGGTTTCCTTTCCCGTTTTGACAGTAGTGTGATTAAATAAATTACAAAATGTAATGTGCCTAGTTGGGTTTGAACCCACGATCGTAAGTCGTCAATTATTCAGGGTCAGTCAGTCGACAGTCGGGGCTAATTTAAAGGCGTTTGTGGTGCGAGTCCCAAACACTAGTCGGCCCCTAATGTTGAAGGAAGACTTTTGGCCACAGCGTGTGCTGTTCCATCGCTTCCGCGGGCTGATGTGACAGAACAACATGAAGTGAATATAGTACAATGTGAAGTGTTACTAACATAGTCCTAAGTCTTAATTACTTACTCTATATATTTTATTTATTTTATTTTATTTTATTTGGGTGGCTTACAGCTGATAATACAAGATAAACGTTAAAATAGATCACGATGAGCCATTTACAAGCCTCCATATATAGTATGGAAGTATTGTGGAAAGTTACAGTTAGGAAGTAATTGAGATATACAAAGTTTGGTAGCAAGATAATATAGAAGACAATAATGTAATGCAACTACAAAACATTGCTTTTGGACATAACAATATTTATGGATGCTAAGCTGCTTGTAAAGAGATCAACTGAGGTGTGTTCTTTCACTAAATTGTTAAATGCTTTTGCTGCGCGAATCAAATAAGAGTTACTACGGTAGACTGTGCGTGAATGAGGAGCGTGAAGAAGATTTCTAATCCGACAGTGCCGAGGGGGGACATTCAGGGATAGCTTTGACAATAATTCAGGGCAATCTATCATAGAGCGTGCTATTTTGATTAGAAAACGAATATCAGATATATTTCTGCGAGTTACAAGGGGCAGCAAGTGGAGTCGAGTGCATCTTTCGTTGTAACTTATATAAGGTATTTTGAACTTGTACCCCAAGTACCTCGTGAATCTCCGTTGTATTCGTTCCAACCGGTCAGATTGAATAGCATAATTTGGGTTCCAAATTTGACTACCGTATTCAAGGTGACTGCGGACGTAAGTACAGTAAAGAATTTTTAGGGTTTTCATACTTTTAAACGAACTGGAATTACGGATAAGGAATCCCAAGGCTTTGGCAGCTTTTTTGGCGATATGATCGACGATATATATGTTAATCTGTAAGTTGCCTTGCCGGAGTCTATGTTTCCTGATGGCTACAACCCGGGAATCTTTATCTAATTCCAGGGTGATAGGGTTCTTCTAGGTAAGCGCAGACCATCGTCGACAACATCGTCACTTTTCATCAGGTGAGATAACGGTCAAGCGCGAACCTATCAACAATAAAAAAGGTATGTATCTATGGGCCAAAACCTTGATAATAAATAATTTATTCGACTGGCCTGTTAGTCTAGTGGTTAGTGGCCCTGACTGCTATGCCGGAAGTCGTGGGTTCGATTCCCACCCAAGACAAATGTTTGTGTGATGAGCATGATCATTTGTTCTGTATCTGGGTGTAATAATTTATCTATAATATGTATGTATTTAGAAATAGATATGTATGTTTATCAGTTGTCTAGTATTCATAACACAAGCTCTGCTTAGCTTGAGACTAGCCGGCGTTGTGTGATAGATGTGAAATATTATATTATTATATTATATTACATATAAATATTTATTACCGTGAGCAGTGGTGACCATCTCTATGAACGTAATAGTTATTCGAAAACTACGAATATGTAGCAAGAAACTAATATTTATCATAGTTTACCAAACCTTTTGCGGATAGGCATGTTGGTATTCTTAATAAATAAACTCCCACATAATCTGATATCAGCTTATCCCGACCCAGCCTTATTGTTACGACTTCATGTTTGACATAATATTTACATGACATGTATGTTTGTATGTAACATAAACAGATACGCTACAGTTCATTTAGCCGACCCATCTCCATGTTAACGGCATGTTTGTATAACAAGATCTAGGGCAGATGTAGTGGCCCGGCGGCGGCGTGGGCCGCCAGCGTGTCACTAAATAGACCCTAATTTGATTTGGTTTCATATTTTGTTCTTCGTCTTGTTTTGTTGAGATTGGAATTCTTTTGTAAACGGAATATTTTTTTTATGACAAAGATCCGTCTAGGTTTAATTTTATTATTATTTTACTTGGTTTTGTTTTTTACATGAGGTTTACTTCTAGGCAAGCGTGCTCCCTCGTCAACCACATCGTCGCTTTCTATTAGTTGAGACAGTGGTCAAGCACGAGCCTATCAATAATAACAAAAAACCCCTCGTCCCTGCTTTGCACGTGTGTTACAAATCTTTGAAATTCTTAACTTTTATTAGTATATTTATCATTTCTAAACGTTCCTTTATAGTTTTAGTTTCCTTTCTTTATAGTTTTTGAGTTTATGGCGAACAGGCAGATAGATCTGGTTTTTAGTTTGTTATATAAATACTATGTATGCATATATGGAAGTATCAGTGTATTTCGAACTCCTATGCAATTAGAACTTATTTTAACTGAGTAATGTAAGAACTAATAATCCTAGTAGGTAATATATTTGCTTTGTTTAGTGAAGATTTTACAAAATAACTTTGTCTTGCTGTAAAATCGTCGCAAATTCAGTAAACGCAATACTTTTTCATTTTAAAGTAAAACGCTCGTTTAACACAAGTGCGCAAAAAGTGTTCAATATGAAGACTGGCGAACCCGGAACTAAGACGTCTTCCCAGCATAATGTTATATACTGCTGCCAAGAGACTTCCGACCCTAAAAACTACGACGTAAAGTCTTAAGTTTCAATTAAGTTCTCTTTCAGAGGTTTTTGACCGCCTGTCACATTGTCGCGTAACTTCATTCGCTAAAACAATAGAATTGCGCTACGCTAATTAAATTAATTGTTTTCTTTAATTAAACGCACGTTGATAATAACATCTATTAGTTTTTATAAGGGGGATTGCGTTGCTCACAATAATAGGATGCTTAGAGATGGTTCTTAATTGATACTAGACATTAAAGTTAGTTATTTCGAATGACGGTATGTTTTCGTTGACCGTCCCCGAGTACTAACAAAATTAGTTTTGAAATGAGATTTTTAGGCGCCCCCTTCGTTAGACGTGCGCGTTCCTTGGGAGTGTGAGCAATGCGGACGCCGCCTTTTTGGAAAACTGTAGCGCGTAGCGGGGATAGCGGGCGAAGGGGTCAGAACGTGACGCGAGGGCTACGTACGCGCCGCGTGTACTCTAAACACACGCAGGGCAGCAAAACGCGACGCTTACGCAGCGTGCTCGCGGCGCGCACCCGGCGCCTGCGCTACTCACACGCACGAGGAACGAGCACGCGTAATGTGGGGTCAGCCTTAGAGTCAGGTATACAACATATTAGTTGCTGTTGGTTCCGTGAATTTTTCTTTCCCCTAGGGGAAAAAGACGTTAGCAAACGGATGTACCTACCTATGTATGATCTTAAAAAACAGCTACACCAACTCATCTCTGCTTAAGCCATTTATTTATTTATTTACAATGTATTTGTACAACATTACAGCCTAAACTAATGCTTTATACAGAAACTAAGAAATAAAAGAAGAAGAAAAAAAAAGTACATTACCACTAAAATAAAATAAAATATCCCACAAAACCAAATAGCCATCTGGTTCACCTTGTAACTCGACCGTTTATTTCACGATTCTCTAATATCCCTAGTTACTTAGCCCCTCACTTTCAATACAATTGCACCCACCACAATAAAATTCTATGCTCATCTCATAAATAACCGCCTACTCATATTACCGACTTCCTTCACTACTCTACTTCTGCACTCTTTCTTTGTTCAGGCTATTTCTGAATGTGTTTCGGGAGATCAGGATGTGAATGTGGAATGATCTGATTCGATAGTAACAAACCGAATTTTGATTAAAACTCTAAATTAAAGTTCGCTAGCATATTTGTAAGAAGTTGGCAGTAGTATCATCACAGTTTTGTTTCCCAATTTTCGATTGGGATCAATTGTTTGCGTAGCTTTATTCGTTTATGTAGTTTTTTTTTTTATATTTAAGTATAAGTTATTATGATTTTATTGTATTTATCGCTCATTAGTATATTTTTCTGTTTTATTGCACCTAACACCAATTCTTTCAACATGCACAAAGATTTATTTTATTGACAGGTAAAAATGTCTAAGGCATGGAACCACCCCTGTATGGTTGTATTCATTTAATAATATAATAAATAAATCTAGGAATACGGCCAAGGTGGTAATATTCTGCTTCAACCAACCAGCAAAGCTTAAATTCTGCTGCACAAAAAAATACGCCTCTTAATCCTACTACCTACTACTCCCACTAATTCTACTGGACCATGGGTGAAGCGAAAGAGATCCTCGGGGCTCTGGAACACAGGCAAAGTAGGAACAGGAGTGAGTTTTTAGTCAGTAAATGTCTAACACGCCCAGTCCCGCCCTCATTTATTGATTTCCCAATTTAAAAAAAATTATACTCTGCATGGTTACGCTCCGGTGTGACCGCAGCACTTGAAGCTCCACGCCGCTGACCGCCGCACTATTGTTGCGTTTTCACGAGCTCGCGCTTGCCAGGCGCTGATTAAATTTACACCCAGTGCCTCCATGAGATACAGCCTCTTGTTCCACTCTGTCAGACTGTCAGGAAGTTCTTACATGTAACTCATTAATTACTGATAAAGATACTACTTTGCAAATAATAAACTTAAAGATCATGTTTTCTTTTCTAACTGTAAGATTTTGACAAGAAGTTGAGCGTATCTAAGATAAATGTTAATACTGATTAACCCATTAACATTCATGAAAGATGGTGAAAAGGTTGTGAAGAAGCCCTTTGCCTATCAGTGGGATAATCCAGGTTAAAAAACTAAAGAACGCAATTGGAACAAATCTATACATATAATAAAATCGTGGGAAAGTCAAAACTGTACATTGAATATTTTTTTAAAAGAATACTTGGGGCGTGATCTACAATCGATACCGAAGCCAAAAATATAGTTTTTAGAATTTTTGTCTGTTTGTCTGTTTGTATGTCCGGGATAAACTCAAAAAGTACTGCATGGATTTACTTCAAATTTTGCTAAGAGGTCGGGTCAACATATAGGCTACATATTATCACGTTATCACCTACGAGGGAGGAGCTATGAATCTTTATTTCTGTTACGCATTCTGTGACAGCGTGTAATATAAGGACGCAAATTTAAATGTTGTTTTTGAGTAAGTCATGCTATTATCTAGCTTTACACTATAAAAACTACTCCATTTAAGTAACTTGGGCAGAGAAACATAGTTAAATGAATGTTAGTAGTGTAGAGAAATTTTTGAAGTAGCGTCATCTATGAGATTTCATAAAAATCAAATCAAGTTACATGTTAAGACTTTTTGGAAATTAATAATTTAAATTTGATTATGTTGGCGAGGTTAGTAGTTAGTTATTCATAAAATTCATAGATGGCGATGTGATGTGATGTGCATTTTCTTCATAAAAGTGGTATCATATAGTTCGTTTTGACAAATTTAAGTTCCAACAAAACCCTCAAAATCTTGAGCAGAGTTGAGGAAGACAATTTAAAAAAAATGCGGTGTTAGGTATTACATGGTGGCATTTCTGAGACTCTGTGAAGTCGACCAGTTTGCAAGTTCCCTTACGTGTGACGAGGTGCCTTCATATTACACGTACAACAAGCAAAGGAGTGTTTTTAACCGACATCGACGAGAAGGTGCTGTGGAAGCTTTTCCGGGAATTTTCAAGGACGCGGGATTGGGTAGGGTTTATACCGTGCATCCGAATAATGGCGAATGCTATTTTCTGCGGTTGTTACTTCACACTGTCCGAGGCCCAACGTCTTTCGCCTTTCTGAGGACATTTGATAGCGTGGAGTATCCCACTTACCGCGCAGCCTGCGTAGCACGTCACCTTCTCGACGGTGACCAAAATTGGGATTCTCGCGGAGGCGAGCGTCAGTGACAGTCCCAGCCTCATGCGTCATCTGTTTGCCGTCATCTTGGTGTTTTGTGGAGTCGCAAACCCAGTAGCTTTGTGGGCGAAGTATCGCCATCATCTGTCTGAAGATTTTCTACGAGCTTTGAGGCGTGCTACTGGAGACGAAGTCGAAGTAAGATGAACGCGTGCTGAACACCTGTCTCAGTTCACTTCAAGATGTGGTCATTTCTATGGGCGGCAATTTGCTGATTGAATATGGGTTACAATCTCCCCAATCATCACCGCATCAAGGCCGTGGAAATCGGGAGTATAACGCTGAGACAAATTACGATCCGGGCGAAATGACCACCATACGAAATGACCATGTTGCTTTGTTCTCTTCAGAGCAAAAACAAATTTATGACACCGTCCCTAAAAACGTTGGGCAAAACCTGGGTAAAATGTTTTTCTTGGATGCTCCTGGTAGAACAGGAAAAACATTTGTTACTAATGGCATACTTGCAGAGATCAAGAGGCAAGGCAAAATTGCTATTGCTGTAGCGTCGTCGGGAATCGCTGCAATACTGCTTCCGGGTGGCAAGACAGCACATGCCATGTTTAAAATTCCCATCGATTTATAGAGCGCCGAAACGCCTGTTTGTGGTGTGTCACGTAACAGCGATAAGGGACACGTGCTCAAGGATTGCTCTCTGATCGTATGGGATGAGTGTACGATGGCCAATAGGAAGGCAGTTGAGGCCGTGGACAGAACCCTGCAGGACATCTGCAGGAACGAACATTTGATGGGTGGTGTCACAGTTCTGTTCAGGGGCGATTTCCGGCAAATACTTCCGGTGGTGACGCGAGGATCGAGGGCTGACGAGGTGAATGCTTCGTTGAAATGATCTTCGTTGTGGTCACGAGTTCGTACGCAGCGCTTGACCATTAATATGAGAGCTGGGCTCGGCAACAAAGCACGTGCATTGCAAGAATTCTCCGATGTCCTTCTAAGTCTTGGCGAAAGCACTCTGACAGGTGGTCCTTCCAGAGTCTCTGGGTAGAGTGGTATCCAGCTTAGAAGAACTCATTCGCTGTATGTACGGGGATATCAGTCGTATACCGCACCAGCTTCTTGGGTGTGTGAGCGATAACGCCGACGCCCAAAAATGATCAGGCTGCAGCAAATAACGAATGCATTCTCTCGGAAATTGAGGGGAATGGAGTGGTCTACACCTCGATAAACACTGTTGTCGAGCAAGATGACGCCACACATTATCCCGTGGAATTTCTGAACTCCCTGTTAGCAAGTGGACTTCAGCGCATAACATCAAGCTGAAGGTCGGTGTCCCGATTATGCTTCTTCAGAACCTATCTCCTCCGAAGTTGTGTAACGGGACCCGCCTTAAAGTCATCTCGCTCCACAGACACCATTGAGGCGGAAATTCTTACGGGTTGTGGCGTCGGCGAGGCAGTATTTATACCATGCATTCCCCTCATAACTCACAACTTCCCGTTCCAGTTCAACGCGCGTACAGTTCCCCGTGAGGGTTTGCTTCGCGATGACCATCAATAAGTCACAGGGGCAGACACTGAGGGCAGCGGGTGTCGACCTCAGGACGAGTTGCTTCTCACACGGGCAACTGTACGTCGCTTGCTCCCGCGTCACCAGTACTGACTCTTTACATTTTGGTTCCTGGCAGCATAACTACCAACGTAGTTTATAGGGGTGTTGTAAGGTATGATACCTTTGTACGTATTTTTACTCTTTTGTGTCCTGGAATGTATTCTTGCATTATTTTCTCTATTTCCTTCAGTCTCATCTTATGACTGAACTCAACAGGATTCCCATATAACTCTCTTCACTTGCTTCGTTTGCAAAAAAAACTTATATTTTAGTCCTATTTTAAAAGTTGTTTACTTATAATATCATAGCGACACTGGATTCTTAGGTATTTTTGGTGCTGTAGAGCCTTCACGCAGACGATGTCGCGGGCAGCAGCTAGTATATAATATAGTAAATATATTGTTCTGGCCATTTTGGTTATACTTTAAAAAAGTGTTAATCTTGTTATTTCCTAATTTTTTAAAACAAAGCTAATTCTTCCAAATACTATATAGTTTTGACGGATTGCTGTGTAGTTTTTTCCCGCTATTTCTAATTAATACAAATGGAGCAAGGTTTAATAACGCACACCATAACCACCCATAAAAAAGCGCAGTCTATGATTGTGCCGCAGATTTTCCGTGAAAACGTCAGGATGAGATCATAAAAGAAATAATAAATATAAAACAACTACATTTTTTTAAAACACATCCATCTTTATCAGAAAAGTACTAAACAAAAGCATACATAACAAAATTACACTTACCCAACATAAACATGTTAGTCGACGTAGCACGCGTCGAGTATGTTTATTAGTTCTACCAAAAACCAGGACCAACTCTGGCAAAAAAATTCTGACATTTGAAGGAGCACAATTTTTTTTATGGTGGGAAAAAATCTTCCAATGACAACCCCCGCTCTTGGGCGGAGCGGGAGATAGTGTCAGACTCTTACTGACTAAAAGACCCACCCCGTTCCTTCTAGCCTTCATACCGGGGCTCGAGCTCCCTTTCGGATAACCCTGGCCCCAGTAGGCTTCGACCCAGCTGGGTCCCTGCTGTTGCTGACAACTCCTTGAGGCGCGCGGGAACAGTGACAACTTGGGCTTGGTCCGGACAGTTACCGGACGGCCGGACAGCGAGCTGCACAGCACAGCTGTACAATAAAATACCCTCATGCATAAGAAACCTTCTCTCATTCAACGCATTCAAAACCCAGCTGAGTCATTATTTAATCGTCAATCGGACATTACTTAAAAAATGAATTGCGTTGGGTGGGTCAAGTTTTCGGGTGGTTTTAATTGTTTTGTGACGGATGTTGTCGAACATAATTTAGTATTCATTTTATATTTATTGTTCTCAAGTAAGCGACAGGTAATGTTTTTTTTATTGAGAATAAAGTTTCTTTAACCCTAAAGAAGTGTTTGGTATTCATGCGTAATTTAATTACTGTCATTTTTTTTCTTATTTATGTTCAAAAACGCAGTATAAATTTCATTTGTGTACTAAAAACCACTAAAGCTTTTACTGGCTTATGCATGATTAGTGAGTTCGGATAAATTAAATTATGTTAGTAATACGTTTATCTAAATTAATTCATTTTTTGCAAAAAGTGCTTTTTTAACTCACGCTTTGATTTTTTTAGTTGCTGTAATAATTGTATTACAGTAACTGACAGTAATTAAATAGTTTCACAAAAATGCTCAGTTTATGGATAGAATACATAGCTTCTCCGCATGCACATCGTAGATTATATTCAGAGGCTCACTATTCTGCTACTAATGTGATGTGTGAACGTAGCTGTGGCTACGTCGACACATTTTGACAGCACGGTTGACGCAGTGATGGAGCAACTGGCTCTGCTCATTGTCGCGGGTTAAATTTCCGCATGTGATAACAATTCGTAAGGCCAACTGATAATTGTTCCACACATATCCTTGTCTTGTGACTCGTCTTGTGTGTCTCGATACTGGAGTCATTCCTAACATGGGGTAGTTATTTAATAAAAAGAGCCCTTCAGCTATTGAGCATATCTAAGGGGGCATTATTGTTGGTCGATGTCTGGTCAAAGGAAGGCATGTGATAAACCAAAAGGTGGACATTTTGAATAGATGTATCTATGTATTTATTTTTTTGCTTAAATTATCTTTGTCATGTAAAAAAATATTTTTTTAATATTACATTCGTATAAAATGACTACCTACCTGGTTGACCCGACAACAAAAGACCTACTAACAAAATATGCAAAATAAAAAATTAAACATCGGTCGAGCTGTTTCGAAGGAGTTTGGTAAAGAACACTGTGACACGAATTCTAATAATATTAAATTATTATTATTTTTTATTTGTAACAGAATATATAAGCATCAAAATAATTATATATAAATTTAACGTAAAGTGTGGGAAGATTGGATTAATTTCAACCATAGTGAACACGTTTACAGGACGAATCTTCAAGTTCAAGTTAACCTCATATCTATGTAAGACATAGCCTGGCAAATAACTCGCGCAAACGCAAATAAATTACTTATTTTAGTAATTAAACAGTACACGAGCGTAAATAACGTAATCTTTACATAATAAAGAAAACTGGTGATTATGTTACGGCCTGAAAATATTCCACAGCGGTGTGACGACCTCTTGGCAGACAGACGAGAAACGTCTTATGATCAACATAGTTGCTCATAGCGTTTTCAGAAGAAATTAATATTTAATATAATATAATAATAATAATATAATATAATACTCCACAACTGTCACACAACGCTGTCTAGTCTCAAGCTGAGCAGAGCTTGTGTTATGAGAACTAGACAACTGATAAACATGCTTATATATATTTTTAAAACATACATATTATAGATAAATTACACCCAGACACAGAACAAATGATTATGCTCATCACCAAACATTTGTCCTGGGTGGGAATCGAACCCACGATCTCCGGCATAGCAGTCAGGGCCACTAACCACTAGACCAACAGGCCAGTCAATTTCGTTGGTATAATAACAATAGCTCCTGCCAGCAGCTATGCCCGCGTGATAGTAGAAAATCTACCTTGAATTTAAATGAGGCAACATACTGCCGGGCTCAGACCAACAGTTTGTTGATCTGAGGCCGGGAGTATGTGTGTGTGTGAGTAATAAGCTCCTGCGATAACATTGTATCCTAGGTGTTATTTCAGGACATTGTCTAGCCGTGTGCCATTCATATCCGTTCTGCCGTTCGAGCCTGAAGAAGTACACAATTACAAACTTTTGTCTTTATCATATTAACATTCCCGCCAAACGCTAAGTACAGAATGTACTTATGGTAATGACATTACATAAGAAAAATTCGCGTGACAAACGACGTGACAGGTAATGTCATTGCCGGGAACGCTAACAAAAAAGTTAATTGTCTAAGCCTGCTGATCAGGCCCACTCAACGGGGAGTAAGTAGGATGTTATTGGGCATTCTACCCCACTGTTGCGACTTCGCTTCGCTTCGCTTCGCTTGTCGCGTGTGGTAGAATGCACAATAACATTTTTGTGAATGATATGTTAAAAACACTGGTTCAGCGCCTATTCCACTTTCAAAATCTAATTTATAAAATGCTCACTATCTTTTATTGAAGGACGGCCATGGTGAGCAAACAAGCAATCGTTTAGTTGTTCGGGTTAGCGACCATGACTTATAAATGTCGATGTAGTACATTATTTGAATCATTATCAATATAACCCTTCTAAGCAGTCGTCATGAAATTTGTAAAACAACCGCAATCATTACATGTAAAAAAACTTTGTGTGAATTCTCAGGAGACTGGTTTTCGCCATGGAGAATTATTACCTAGCTCGATACGATGCATCATTTGCGGACCGTCAAATTGTGGAAAAACTAATTTATTAATTGGTCTTCTTATACATGAGAATGGTTTAAGATTTCAAAATGTGTATGTTTATTCGAAAACCTTGCAACAACCAAAATACGTTTTTTTGGAAAAAGTGTTACAACAAGTACCAGGCATTTCATTTCAGAAATATTGTGAAAATGAGCAAGTACTGAATGTTCAGGACGCAAAACCGAATTCTGTAATTGTATTTGATGATGTTGCTTGTGAAAATCAAAATAACATGCGGGATTATTTTGCTATGGGTAGACACAAGTTCATCGATTGTTTTTATCTAAATCAAACTTACAGCAAAATCCCTAAGCAGTTAGTACGAGATAACGCTAACCTAATCGTTCTTTTTAAACAAGATGAAAGAAATATGAGACATGTTTATGAAGAACACGTCAACACTGACATGATATGGGTTGAATTTCGTGAAATGTGTGCAAAAATATGGAGTATTCCTTTCAGTTGTGTTGTAATTAATAAAAATTGTTCCAAAAACAAAGGATGTTACAGAAGTAAGTTTGATACGTTTGTAGTCTTTGACTAAGAGCATATATATAAGACTGTTACCTGCCTGAAATTATTATTTGCCTTGCGGCGCTGATTCAATTACGACAAACTTTACCAATATGGAAAAATCATTAAAACGACAAATTGTTGACGCAGCAGAAGCTGTAAAGGTAAAAGTACGTAAAATGAGAGATGCTGAGATTAATAATAAACAAGCACTGGAGTCAGTTTTCAAACCTATAACAGAGCCTCTCAACTTAATTGCTAATGCTAATAAGCAAACTCCTCTCCTGCAAGCTAATGATGATTTTGCTGATGTTCCGTTTATTTACAAAACTTTGCAGAAAGAAAGAACTGATAGTACAGGAAGTAATGATAATAACGGTGATGAGGTCGATAAATATGAATCCGATGTCAACAGCGACTCTTCCTATGAATCAGTAGTTGAAAGTAATCAAGATTGTGATACGTCATCTTGGTCAGTATCTTCGGAAGCGTTAGTAGATATTCCAATTGGGGTTAGAGCAGAACGTGGAAAACTGATATTAGGTTCTGCTTGCATAACGGTCGACGATCAGTTCATCACTGCAGCTGGACGTAAATATCGTAATACGCCTGGTTTAAAACAGTTGCTGTTCAAGAAAGATGTAAACTTAAACTTGGTTACAGATAGTGATATGCAAAATTATAAGTCAATGTTACTTGATACAAATGCACATCGTCGAGACTATGAACCAAGTAAGCCAATAAAAAGTAATAAAGGACAAAAATATTTGCAAGTTATTAAACCTCTTTTTAAACTGAAGAATACAGTTCACGGAAAGGGTCTACCGTTACTAAAAAGGTGGAGAAAAAACGTAGATTTAGTATACTGGGACGATCCTGATGAATTAGTAGAAAGGTTGAAATTGTTAATTGCATCTAGAGATGCTGGCAACACAGGATTAGATAATGAAATTATATCTATCATTGAAGAATTGCGTGAAAGTAAAGTTATAAATAAATAAATATTTTAAAACTTGTTTATTTTACTATCAGCCTCTCGATACAATACACCTGAAACATGAATGTAGACAAATTTGGTCACTACATCCATAAAAGAATGCGTTTGTCAGAGTTATTCGAGTTTAATGAGAATGCATTGCTAAAATCAGAAAACGGAGATTTCGATTTAAAAACATCAAGACTGAGAGGAGTTAGAACTCCAATAGAAGCAGATGATGCTGTGAACAAGGATTATGTAGATCGATTGAATGCTGTCACATTAAGAGAAGTAAATAATTTGATTGGTAAATTGCGTTCTCAAATCATAAAAGATGCAAAGGGTACAGTTCAAGCTACTTTAAAAGCAAATATACCTGAGGTTTTAACTCATTTGCAAGATAAGATTCATACTAAAGCAGAGGTAGACACATTACTTCAAAAAACTCCATAATGGTAAAACAGCAAATTGTAAATGAAATCCACAAAGCGGCACGAAGAAACTTTCCACGGCGTTCTGTTTTTCTGAAAGGAATCCACGATTTATGGCAAGCAGACTTGATGGATATGCAAAACCTGAAAAAGTACAATAAAGACTATAAATTCATCTTAGTGGTAATTGACTGCTTCTCAAAATATGCCTGGGCTGAACCGTTAAAGTCAAAAAATAAATTTGATGTTACTCGTGCTTTCGAACATATACTGCTTAGTAGTCGTAATAATCCTATAAACTTACAAACTGATAAAGGGACTGAATTTTATAACATCACGTTTCAAAAGCTTATGAAAAAGCATAACATTAACCATTATTCCTCGTTCTCTACTAAAAAAGCATCAATTGTAGAGAGACTAATTAGAACTTTAAAAAATAAATTGTATAAATATTTTAGTCTCAATGGAAACTATAAGTGGTTAGGTCAACCATTGGTAGCTACAATGCAGAGATATAACAACACAAAACATCGCACTATTCAATTTAAACCGGCTGATGTGAATAAATGTAATGAACAAGTAATTAAAGAAAATATAAACAAAATGAACAAACATACTTTAGTTCAGTGGAGACCTAAATTTAAAGTTGGTGACTGTGTTCGTATAAGCAAATACAAACATAATTTTGAGAAAGGTTACACTCCTAATTGGTCAACAGAATTATTTACTATAAAAAAGGTGAATAAATCCATACCAGTGACGTATCACATAGAAGATCAAAGAAAACTAAATATATTAGGAGCTTTCTACGAACAAGAACTACTAAGATCTAATTATCCTGACGTTTATTTAATAGAAAAGGTTTTGAAAAAGAAAGGAAATAAATTGTATGTTAAATGGTTAGGTCTAAACAGTGCAGAAAACAGCTGGATTGAGAAAGCTGAAATAATGAACTAAGATATTATATAACTATTTCTCATTTGAAATCCTATCATTATAATTTGAGTAATGCACGGAGGCGGACTAGTTAACAACATAATTAATAATCTACCATTCGAAGTTCATTTGCTGGGATATAATTATTGCGGACCAGGAACTAAACTTTACAAACGTTTAGCACGAGGTGATCGAGGTGTGAATAAATTAGACGAAGCTTGCATGCAACACGATATTGCATATACAAACCATACAGACCTATCTAATCGTCACAAAGCCGATTTACAACTGCTTAACATGGCTAAAAAAAGACTTAAATCAAAAGATGCTGGAAAAGGTGAAAAACTAAGCTCTTGGCTAGTGAGCAAAGTTATGAAAGCAAAACTAAAGTCTGGATCTGGCATTAAAACATTTAAAACCTTAGTTTCAAAAATAAAATCAAAAATTAAGAAACGTAAACACAAGGATAATAAAACTTTAATAAAAGCAGCTTACTTAGCCGCAAAAAAGTTATTTCCAAACATTCACCATCGAATTCGAGTACCCCGAGTAATACCCTTACCAAAGAGTGGTGGAGTTCTACCTTTAATTCCAATTTTCGCTGGTTTATCAGCTTTAGGGACTTTAGCTGGTGGTGCAGCTGGAATTGCAAAAACCGTTAATGATTATAAAGCAAGCAAGCAAAATTTACAAGAAACAGAACGACATAATAGAGCTATGGAGGCTTTAGTGTTGGGCAAGGGTTTATACATTAAACCATATAAAAGTGGTAAAGGATTATTTATAACAACTTCAAAAAACTGAAAAATAAGCTACCTAATCGCCCTCTAACTGATGTAGACATCCAAAAGTATTCAAGAGACATTCCATATTTTCGCGGGGTCTACATGAAAGATCGACTACCTCGAAAACCGAAACTCATTGAATGTGGTATCGTTAACTTAGACGATTCCAGGAATGAAGGAACGCATTGGGTAGCTTATACTAAAGTATACAATCACTGTGAATACTTTGATAGTTATGGAAATCTAAAACCTCCGATAGAATTAATGCAATATTTAAAAAATTGCAGTGTTTTTTATAACTACACAAGATATCAAAAATACAACGCAGTTAATTGTGGTCATTTATGTTTAAACTATTTGTGGACTTTTTGGAATAAAAATATAATATAAAATATATGCTTCTCTTTCATTTCAATCATTTGCAAGATGTCCCTCACTTTGGCGATTACTGGAGACTCATCAGTGTTAACTACATACTATCCCAATACGTTGCAATTAGATGGAGAGTATGAGTGTGCTTTATTGCACTTTTCTACATTTAATTCTATTCCAAACATTGATAAAAGTAATAATAAGTTTTATTATGGCTCTGATGAAGTTATTGAAATACCGGAAGGTACTTATGAATTGCAAGATATCAGCGATTACTTAAAATCAGAAATAAAAAATGCAGAGATCAAACTACGGTGCAATAATAATACTTTAAAAACTACAATATTTTGTACAAAAGACATTCATTTTATCAAAGAAGACTCTTTTGGAAGACTATTAGGATTTAACAAACAAATCTTGAAGGCAAATAAATGGCATGTGTCGCCGTCTCCAGTCAACATTCTACCTACGACCGTAGTCAGGGTTGAATGTGATATTATAAGCGGTTCATATATAAACGGTGAACCAAGTCATATTATTCACGAATTTGCACTTAATGTGCCACCTGGATATAGGATTATAAAAATTCCAAAAAACGCTATATATTTTCCAATCAACCAAAACAACATAAGCTGCATACACATCAGGCTGCTAGATATAAACAATCGATTAATCAACTTACGTGGTGAAAAAGTGCAAGTATATCTGCATCTTAGAAGAAAAAATGATCGATTACAATAAAAATGTGTCTCAACAAGTAAAGAATATCAGTTCTGCTCGAGCTACCTATCAAATAAGACCTCTCTCTAAAAAGAAATCAAAATTAACTAAAGACAATAAAGCATTCCTTAGAGCCATCGGATTGTTAAAATGAATATCTTAGACGTTTTATCCGCTCCAATTTATGATAATACTATAGAAGGTATCGAATTTCATTCTTACAAACCATGTAACAAGTTTTAACAGGAACGATGAAATTCGCATACCTATCAACCAACAAGACTTGTACATATTACCATCAGCTAGCACCCTATATTTGGAAGGAACTGTTATTGTTACCAAAAAAGATACGAAAGACAGAGCTACTAGTGTCAATTTCACGAACAATGCTCTACTCTATTTGTTCCAAGATATAAGGTATGAGCTAAATGGAGTGGAAATTGATAAAATAAAAATGCAGGTATAACAACAACCATGAAATCACTAATTTCAATGAATGAAAGTGAATCTAAAATGTCTAATGCCTGGGGATGGAATATTGATGGTGTAAAAAATATCGATGGAGGAAGATTTTCTGCTTCTATACCACTTCGTAACATCCTCGGTTTTGCTGAGGATTTTAATAAAGTTGTGATAAATAGTAGACATGAACTAATATTGTTACGAAGTAGCACTAATTTGAACGCAGTAAAACTTAATACAGGCGAAGTAGTAGATGATGTTCAGATCAACAAAATCATATGGCGCGTACCTCATGTTAAAGTATCTGACAAAGAAAAAATTGGTTTGTTAAAATTATTAGAAAAAGATCGTCCACTTCAAATGATATACAGAAATTGGGATCTGTACGAATACCCAGCTTTGCCTAAAACTACAAAACATACCTGGTCCATCAAAACTTCATCGCAGATAGAAAAACCAAGATATGTTATTATTGGTCTACAGACAAAAAGAAAAAACAATGCAAGTTCTGACATGTCTCAATTCGATCACTGCCATATTCGAGACGTTAGAGTTTATCTAAATTCAACTTATTTTCCATATGAGAACTTAAATGCGAGTTTTTCTAATAACAGAATTGCTTTATTATACGAACAATATATCAGATTTCAACAGTCGTATTACGGACGTCGCTCGGAGCCCATACTAAGCGAGAAACAATTTAGAGATATAGCGCCGCTGTTTGTAGTCGAATGCTCTAGACAAGCGGATAACCTAAAGACAGGTCCGGTTGTGGGTGTGAGAGTAGAAATTGAGAGTGATTCAGAGATACCAGATCAAACTTCAGCATGCACTGCCTCATTCTGAACGACTGCATTGTTGAATATCGACCACTAAGTAACATTGTTAAGAAGATATCATGAAAGCGGATACCCTTATAGTGGAATTGCAAGGATTTAAAGATTATGTAAATAATTTCATCGTCAAAGAATTGGCTATTGTAAGTCAGGATCATACACAGACGTTCTTAGTAAAACCACCATATTCATTTCATTACCTAACACCAGAAGAAAAAAAGCAGGTGAGGTGGTTAGAAAGAAATCGAGGAATTTACTGGAGTGAAGGCTACATAGACTACAAAGAGTTTCATCGCGTTATTTTACCCTATTTAGAAAACAAAAAAATTATTACAAAGGGTTTGGAAAAGATAAAATGGATTAAAGAGTTATGTGCAAACTGTGAAGTGATTGATATAGGTGACAAAGGATGTCCTAATTTTGTAGCATTAAAACAAAAGTTCTGTAAAAATAAAACTGATTTTAATTGTGTGCACCATAAAAAGAATTGTGCATTAAATAATGCAGTGTGTATTAAAAAATGGTATGATGATAATAAAATGTCTGTGTTTAATATGTTTTAATTTTAATATGTTCAATTAATAAAAATCTAAATGTACCTACTTTTTGTTTTATTTAAATGTATTTAGGAGAACTAAACCACAAACTTTATATTAGCTCTAATTAGATGAATTACGATAAGTAAGTATTCTATTAATTTCAAAATATTATAAACATAAAACCTATAATGAGATTCATTTGAGCTAATTTAAAGTGTATGTTTATGTAATGTCAATAAAACATAATTTAAATTATAAACATATTATTTATTTAGTTTTCACGTTATTCACAAAATAGTTACTTACACCTATCCTTATTATATATTTAAATATGTGACAAAATCTTGATGACCTAAGTAGATACAGTTTAATACACTAGCAAATTAGCAAATAATTTTATAATAAATTCAGAATTTAATACAACAAGTTAAAGTGGACATATGTACAAACATTAGTAACTACTTACTAATAACAATCATCACCACAAAGTTTCTTCGAAATTTTGTTTATTAATGATTGTGTCTCTTCTCACCGCTCAGCTACAGAAGAGACGGGGATTTATAATACAATAGTATACAATTTCGCATCGCAAAAAGTACAAAAATAACCATCGCGGTAGCAGTCGCGGTGAAACGACACACAATCATAATACAAAAAGGTATTAACACAATACACAGACCGGCCGGCACAACGAGCACACAGATGATAACACGTACGACGCGGCGAGTAAAAGGTCACACGCAACTTGACCCAGTACGTAGGACAAGCTCGCAAGTCCTCGTAGAACACACGAAGACGGTCGGCAGTTACCTCTTCGTCGAAGATGTCAATCTCGCTATCGTGCATGGAGGGGTTGGGCACAGGGGTGAGGGGCTCCGCCGATCCAGTAGACGGTCCGGGTCGAGGCTCCGGGACGGGTGGCGGCTCCGGGACGGGTTCAACGTTCTGCAGCTTGACGAGGGGTTCACGTTCAACACCAGGTTCGAGTAACACCGGAATAGGTTCATCGACCTCCACGGGGGGCGGGAGCGCAGTAGGGTTGAAGAAAGGACCGATATCCTCAGGCACGGTCACTTCGTAGACGAGATCTTCACCCATGACTTCAAATACACAAACCATCAACGTCGCGAATAGTTTATTAAGAGCCTCTTCGACGTACGCGGTATAAACGATGATGCGAATCGCTTAGTCCGGACCGTAGAGGTTGTCAATCATACGTCATAAACAACGAAAAGAAAAAAGGTTTACGACTGATCCAGATACAAGTGTTGAACATTAGTGAACGACAAGAAAGCGTGAAATGGATTGGTTTTATACATAAAAAATACCATATCAGCAGTATTTGTCTCATTACAAAATTCAACCTTAATTACAGGTCTTCAAAGTTGTATGAATAATTTGTGTTAGTTACGTCAAATTAAAGCGTAATGATATCCAATTTTTCTGTCTAATCACAATTTTACAGTGAGAAATGAAATATAAAACCAGCCTTTTTCGCTCGCCGACAAAGATGAACCCGACACCTGGCTGTCGCTTATGATAAATACATTAGGTATTATAATTAAGTTTGTATGTTTGTTTAATGTTATGAGGAAGCGAAATAAATTTGTGCAAATAGACTACAGACGGAAAATCGAAAACAAAATAATTTCATAGCTAGATTGCTCCAATGTAGACTATTACATACACATATGTAGACTAGTAGTCTACATGGACAATTTGGCGTGCTTTTAAATGTAGACTAGTAGTCTACACGAGCAATCTAGCGGTATTTCCACATAACTTCGCAAATTACTTAAATTTAATATATATATAAAAAAGTCCTTTTTATACACATGTAAATAAAAATAACAAAGTACTCTGAAATCATTATTTTTATACAAAATAATTAATGGAAGCGAATCCACGTCAAGCAGTTAGTTTGCAAGTACCTATGTTGTAGTAAAACTTAAAATTATTATATAATATTATAAAACCATTAAATGTCTAAAATGAATGTATGAGTTTTAAATAACATCGTTTAAAAGTTTTAGGTAAAAAGCTACTGCTAAATTCATTTTTGATAGAAGATTCATCCTTCTAATAATTTTAAATTGATATACCTACTATCTAATTAGAGATGTGCATACCTTAGCAAAGTCTGTCTACGTATTTTACAGTAAAACATAATCTACATTTTAATGAATTAAACATTGATTGTGGGATGTTTTGTATCATACAAATTTTAACAATGACTGCTACATGCACGAGGATCACAGCGGTTGCATTGTAATTGTAGAACCCATGGGAATCACTCACACATAGATAAATCAAACGCAGCAAATTTATATAATGCAACTTTGCAGTCTTGGTGATTATTAAGAGTCATTTACACTTATCGTGTAAATGTTCAATATGATCGCTTCTGACGCCGTCGTCCGGCGATTTTTTTTTAAATTGAGATAAACTAGTGCTTGACTGCGATCCCACCTGATGGTAAGTAGCGATGCAATCTTTGATGGTGAGGCGCACTAGTTTATTAAGAGCCTATTCACTCTAGCCTTGAAGACACTTAAATTATAATCGAACGGGAAGACCGCAGCAGGCAAACTGTTCCAGTCCTTCGACTTACGCGGTATAAACGACGAGGCGAAACGCTTAGTCCGGACCGTAGAGGTTTCAACAACGTAAGATTGAATATTCGACACGATATGTGCGAATTATCCGTTTGACGGCGATTGTATCAGTGTAAAATCCTCTTAACATAGCAGAAAGTGATGTGACGATGCGATACGTATTTATAAACTGTACAGTTTTGTTGGTAAGGTGCAGAGTGATTATGTCTGCCTGAATGAATTAAACTAAAATTCGGACGTCCTTGGAATCCAATCTGGATCATAAAATACGGAGTGGCGTGTCAACTACACATACCATCTCTAATTTTGTGAAGAGACGTGAGACAATCTGTCCTGAATCTTAGTTTAATGATTACGGTATCCTAAAATTTAGACGTCCTGGGAGTCCAATCCGGATCATAAATCACAGAGTAACGTGTCATCTACACACGGAACCTCTAATTTTATGGAGAGACGTGAGACAATCTGTCCTAAATTTTAGCATACTATATTCAGATAGTTTGCTTAGTAAAAAATGTGAAGTAGTGGCTTAGTGACGTGCAAAGTGGCGATGTCTGTCTAAATGAATTAAACTAAAATTCGGACGTCCTTGGAATCCAATCTGGATCATAAAATACGGAGTGGCGTGTCAACTACATATGTTATTTCTAATTTTATGAAGAGACGTGAGACAACCTGTCCTGAATCTTAGTTTAATGATTACGGTATTCTAAAATTTAGACGTCCTGGTCGTCCAATCCGGATCATAAAATACAGAGTAACGTGTCATCTACACACGGAACCTCTAATTTTATGGAGAGACGTAAGACAATCTGTCCTAAATTTTAGCATACTATATTCGGATAGTTTGCTTAGTAAAAATGTGAAGTGAAAATGTGAAGCTTAGTTATTTGCTTAGTATTATAGTGGCATAGTGGCATTGCGCAAGAATCTAGTAAGCAGTCGAGGTAAGCAATTATATTTAAAAGTGGAATAGGCCTTAGTGACGTGCAGGGTGGTGGTGTCGTATCTGAATGAATTAAACTGAAATTCGGACGTCCTTGGGATCCAATCTGGATCATAAAATACGGAGTGACGTGTCAACTACACATATTATTTCTAATTTTATGAAGAGACGTGAGACAACCTGTCCTGAATCTTAGTTTAATGATTACGGTATTCTAAAATTTAGACGTCCTGGGAGTCCAATCCGGATCATAAAATACAGAGTAACGTGTCACCTACACACGAAACCTCTAATTTTATGGAGAGACGTGAGACAATCTGTCCTAAATTTTAGCATACTATATTCGGATAGTTTGCTTAGTAAAAATGTGAAGTGAAAATGTGAAGCTTAGTTATTTGCTTAGTATTATAGTGGCATAGTGGCATTGCGCAAGAATCTAGTAAGCAGTCGAGGTAAGCAATTATATTTAAAAGTGGAATAGGCGCTGAACCAGTGTTTTAAGAAATCATTCAACTAAACGATTGCTTGTTTGCTCTTTTCAATAAAGATAGTGAGTATTTTATAAATTAGATTTTGAAAGTGGAATAGGCGCTGAACCAGTGTTTTTAACATATCATTCACAAAAATGTTATTGTGCATTCTACCACACGCGACAAGCGAAGCGAAGCGAAGCGAAGCGAAGCGAAGTCGCAACAGTGGGGTAGAATGCCCAATAACATCCTACTGGAGTATTTTCTATAAAAAATATACTACCAAATCAGCTAGGAAACATCAACTTTCTTCAGTTTGACGTGTAAAGTTATTATTAATAAACAGTTAACAAAATAAACGTAATTTAATTTAAATTGCGTTTATTTTATGAATACTATATTTTTCTAACATACAATATTTGTTATCCAACTCCTCCGAAACGGCTAGACCGATTTTAGGTTTTTTATTTTTTTTGTGTAAATTCAGAAAGTCTGAGAATTAGTCTTAGGCTATTTTTTACCCTCCTATTCTCCCCCCAATTTTTTTTGGTTATTTATATGACAGAACAATGTTTGCGGAGTCAGCTAGCATATAATTTATTATACAGACGTAAAACTGCACAAAAAGTTATATAACTTTGTCAAGATATAAAAAAAGTTTCTCCTATACCCGCTTAATAATTTTGTGTACCGCAGCTTACAAAAGATTACGAAGACTTATAAAATATCTTTGCCAAAGAGATCGTATACTCGTAGAGTCTCCCGTATCGTCTGGGAGTCTGTAATTTAACAGATGACTCTAATATCAAGTCTATAAGGGTTTTGAAGCGAGCAGTAAGTTACTGTTGAAGCAATTTTGAAATGCTGATGTAGAAATGTTGAAAAAATATTGAGTATGTAGCAGCTGTGGCAGAGCCGGACAGGCGAGGCTTGTGATTCATTCATAGGATACTCTCGTAGACAAATATTTTCGGTAAGCTACATGAACGGAAAGTTACGCGGTTGTAGAACGAAAAGGGCAACAGAAGTAACAGGTGTGGATTTTAGTTAGTAAAAATCTGATACTCGATTATAATATGGGTGTCAACAGGATCTTAATAAACTAGAACGCTTCACCATCAATGATTGCATCACTGCTTACCATCACGTGGTCACTGGTTTATTAACATTAAAAAAAAAACTACCAAAAAAAAATAGGTCTATGAATTGTTAAAATATATTTTTTAAATATACCTTTTCGAAAAAGATATCATTTAACCAGTTTTTAATATTTCTAAATGACATTCATATGAACAGACGAGATTGAATAAAACTTGCAAATAGGCAATATAAATAAATTAAACAATTTATATCATAAGATGAATGTCTTTTTGTATTATTCAGATATTATACTCGTATTATATCAGCAGAGCATATAAATACTAGTATTACAAGAATCACAAATATTACAATAATCGTGATCGGTGAAGTGGTAAACGAGATCTGAGTCCATTTGGAGCTGGTCTATCTATAAAGCTGTGCTTACACGACCAATTATTTCGACGACAAAACCTCGAATCGCTCCCCTCTTTGTTGCTTCATTTGCTAGGCATGTTTGCGTCACAGTAATTAGTAGATCTTTAATTAATCTGCACAACTTAGGGATGTTTAAGGAATCTGCACAACTTAGGGATCTTTAATTAATCTGCACAACTTAGGGATCTTTAAGGAATCTGCACAACTTAGGGATCTTTACTTCAAGATAAGCGTGCTTTATCGTCAACCACATCATCATCCATTAGGTGAGATAGTGGTCAAACGCGAGCCTCAATTTTATTTTAGTATTTTTATGTTTACTGCAGTCCACTGCTAGACATAGGACATCCTAATGTTGTCTGTAAGGTAATGTTTATCCTGTCCACATTTTGAAGGGTACATGTAAAATCTACACTAATATAATAAAGAGGTAAAGTTTGTTTTTTTTTGTTTTTAGGAGGTAATTCCGATTGCCAAAATTCTTTCACCAATAGAAAGTTGCTTTATTCCCGAGTGACATAGGCTATAATTTATGTACTCGGGCGAAGCTGCGGGCAAGAGCTAGTAAAGTATAAAATAAATAAATATGCCTCTCCAATCGCAGACCGCTCGATTTTCAGCAACTCTCATTCAGCTCTAACCAGCCACCCTGTTAAGATCATCCACATAACCTGAAGGCGAGGCCTACCGAACTTATTCATCGACTTTTTGTTTTTTATAGCGTCCGAGGTTGTCTAGGTCTGCCCGTGTAAGCGCACCTTTGCAGTCATTTCACAGCCCGCTGGCCACTCCCGGGACTCAGCAATTACGTAGTACATGCGTACGATTGATTGAGAGGGTACATTGGGGGCATTTATTCGTTAACTGCGCAGCACAATGTTTGTACCAGATATTTTAGGTCAATATAAATGAGGGATTTTCTGACGTAAAATTAATATCTATTCGGCTATCATAATGATTAGACCAATGAACATATTTCGGAGAAACCCTGTTCCTAGATACAAGAGTATAAATGAGAAAGCTCTCAATACGTTAAACAATATATAGCTACAAATCTACACTATAACACTTATAATATACTTTTTCCTTTATTTTTCATAAACACATATAAATTACATTTTTAAATATTTTTCAAAGTCTTAAAAAAAAAAAAACATTTAAAAAAATAAAAAATAGTGTCCCACCGGTATCGCGAACAGGGTCCAAGCTACCTAGCAAGTACAGGTCAGGACTACCGCTCCCAGAATCAAGCCCATGATCCAGTCGCCTAACGAGAGCCTCCTAAGGCGTTGGTCGAAGCTCTTGGTTATTAAGCCATTGGCTGATATTATTATTATGAAGAGGTAAAGTTTGTTTTTTTTTGTTTGCAGGATCTCTGGAACTACTGGTTCGATTGCTAAAATTTTTTCATAAATAGAAAGCTGCTTTATTCCTGAGTGACACAGGCTACTTTATGCTATTTTACTTTTTGGCTATTTTATGTACGCGGGCGAGGCCGCGGCCAAAACCTAGTTTAAAATAAATTAAACATAAAACTACAATAATTACGTAAAAGGTCTAATTTTTCTAGAAGTTTTGACATAATTAAATTATCTTGCTCACGAAGTACAACTGAAACGAAAATTAAAAATACCATTTAAGAGAGTGCTTCTTTATACTCTCGTTTAATGTTTGTAAATTAAAAACTTATTGTACTGAAAATGCACAAGATAACTAAGTTCAATATTATGTACAGAATCAAATAAATATGAACATTTAAAATTAATACAAACAAGTTCAAATGAACGTTAAAATATAGTTCTGTGAGAGATATCAATATATGATCAATAGCCCGATTCACGCAATCAAAAGCGTAACGATATCGTACCGATTTAGTCGTTTAGACCATTACCGTATTTACATCCATCAATAGAGTTTGAACGATTATAAAGTCGTTTGGTCGAAGAGTGGTTTTAAAAAAAAAAAGTCTTTAATTTCATTATCCTGGTAGAATACTTATTAATGTAACTGGAAATAAGTGTTTGATTATATCGTTTAGTTTCGAGCTAGTTGAGTTGTCGTTCTATCCAATCCCGATTAAGGAACACGTGAATACCGATTTTGAATAGGACTTCGATCGAACGACTATAAAACTTCTACGATATTTGGCTTGTTTGATTTTACGTGAATCAGGCTACAGGTTTAAATAATATTTGTAACAAGTAACACAGTACAGTTATTTGTTTTATCTAAAATAAGTATAGTAAAAGTATTTTCAGCAAACAGGGTTAACTAACTTTAATTTCAAAATTGTAGTTACTTCTATTTTTAATATTTAAATTAAGGAAAACTTCTATGATAAACTAATATTAGTTTTCAAATAAAACAAAGTGCTTTGCTGCTTGTTCCTTATATTTGTTTTTGAAATGGAGCTTTTGAAATTGAAATATACAGCAATGAAACAAGATTTGCAATAACACTTGAAAACAACAGCGCAAGGGGAAAATCTAATAAAGGTTTCGTTTATTTGGGTGTTATGGGATTTTAGACTCTATCTTGAATGGTATAGAAGTGTAACAAATTCGATATTTAGTAGAAACGAGTATGAAAACGATTCCTAGTCCGGACGCAGTGGAGATGGTGAACTTATAGTATACGACGTATCTGTGTAGCTTTTAGCAATTTACCCGAGTCAAACGATTTCTGAAGTAATAATATGTGTTCATTTCTGCTGTAAAGGCATGAGCAGATAGGCGAGCAAAGATCTCACTTATTCTAAAACAATTTTTTTTCCGGTGGGTAAAATTCCTCCAAATGACATCCCCCGCCCTTGGGCACAGCGGGAGATAGTGTCAGACTCTTGCTGACTAAAAAACCCATCCCGTTCCTTCTTGCCTTTCGTACTGGAGCCGAGCCCCCCTTTCGAAACCAGACCCTAGCCCCAGGAGGCTTTGACCCAGCTGGGCCCCTGCTGTTGCTGACAACTCCTTGAGGCGCGCGGGAACAGTACGCTCCGTAGACGACTTGGGCTTGGTCTGGACAGTTACCGGACGTTCGGACAGCGAGCTACTCATTGCTCGCCGTTCGCAAGCCCTACTCTGAAGCACTTCCCTTTCACGGCATATTGCGCATAAACAGCTCACTTTTCAACCTGTAAGCTAATGCAGCGTCTGCTTCTCATTGTCTCTAGAGCCTAATTAGAATTTAGAGAATATTGCCAGCACCGCAACGTGCCAACACAGAGATCGTACTAATTAATTAGCCTTGCTCAGCACGCCCGAGAGCAGGCAATTAGAGCACACGTAGATGTTGTTAATAACTTAGATTTGCGTTATAATATGCGAGACTTTATTAGCGCAACAGCATTGCGTGTGCTGCGAAATTTGTTTATCAAATAAACTGATCGGATTTGGTTTGAAGTAATCCGCAACAAGACCCAGGCGTAGTGATTTTTCATCAACAAAAGCTATTGTAGAAAAGTCTAAAATGTTATTATCCTTTCAAACGTGGAAATTACAGACACAATAGAAAGACAGTAGGTGCGCGAACGCCGGCGTTCGCTTGGGGTTTAATTCATTATACTCAATTTATACAATTGCCAGCACGGATCTTGAGCGCTGGCTTCAAGTTGTGCAGAAGTCAAATATTCGATCACTTTAGTGGTGCGAAGTGAGACGCCGGCCAGGAGCGTCAGTGATTGGGTCTCCGCGCCATCGCGTCATAGACGTCACTCATGATTCGTTCCCTGTTCTTGCTGCATGTATCTAACAACGACGACGATTGGCTCACCAATGTGCAATGCGCAAAGCGATGCCCAATCTGACGCCGAGCGCTCAAGATCCGTGACAGTAATTGTGCTCTTACTTATAACGTACAGTTTTATAAGCGCTGACGAAATTAGGGTGGCGGGAATCCGATGGATGCGAGACGCATAGGAATGGTCGTTGTGGCGATACTTGGGGGAGGTCTGTGTCTAGCGGTGGATGTCTTTCAGCTGAAATGATGATGATAATAGTAATAAAATTAACTATGGATCAGTAACTTGACTACGTGCATATGTATGGACAAAAACAAATGCACTTTAGAGTCGATGTAGTCTTCTACATTGCTATAATTAATGTTTATAATATTATATAAGGAGTAATTGGTGCTACCACTGCAGCTGCGGAGATTCTCAAGAGGCGAAAATATAGCAACCTCGGCGGCAGTTATATTTTCGATGAAACTCTTGGGCCACGGGGCCAGAGTGCTCAAACGCTTTTTAAAGAATATCCATAAACCTCGCGTTACTTCGCGTGTTCCAATGACTGGCTTTTATCTCGGTCAAATATTAAACATTGCCATACAACGTGGCAATGCCGCCAGTCTTTTAGGTACACTTCCAGTCGACAGCGATGCGGAGGAATTTTTGATGCCATGTTTTAGCTAGGGTTATTTATTGCCTTAAGTGTACATAGGTATAGTGTGTCCTTATTTTTCTTGTTTCATTGTATTTTATTAAACATAAAATACTGAAACAAGAAATATAAAATAAGCTAATATTATTTTAAATGTGATGTTGACAGTAAGATTTATTTAAGTTGTGGAAACATGTATTGATGTAGTGTAACAAAAACTTATTATGATTTCTAATGTACCGAAATTACCTTAGTTAAACATTGATCCAGTATGAATAGGCCTGTTTGGGTTGATAAGGTCCCTTTTCACTTTGTCTGCTGTACAGTACGCATCAAATGATTGGTGAAGTTGTGTATCTAATCTATAATTTCAGCTGTTGTTTCTACCGTTTCTGTTTTAATATTCTTGTTGTATTGTGATTTGAATATTATATCGACTTTATTGTCGCTATGACCTACTTGTTCCATGTTGATTTATAAAGGTTGCTTTTCTACCCAATAATGAACTATTTCTTGTTTGTTTTCTACTTTATCCACCAAAACATTAAGTGTGCTAGTAAGCCTAATCACACTGATATTAAAAAGGTGAAAGTTTGTGAGTATTTTTTTATGATAGGAAGACTTCTCCTGCTGTATAGCGAAGTAGGAGGGAGTGTCAGACTTGTACTGGATAAACCAACACTTGTGTCCTCCACCTCACTTTGACCACTTACTTTGATCATTAAACCAAGCAACAGGAAAAATAAAACTAGAGAAAAAAGAAAGAAATTGGAACCTACGCTGTAAGATATACAATTCAGAGAACTTTGGCAAAATCGTTTTTCTGCTAGACATTTTTTTTTAATATATTTTATGTTATCATCTTCAAATAGGCATTAATTCATCTGTAAGTGTGTTTGTCACCTAACTCCTTCTAAAGGTATGACCGATTTGGATATAATTTGTGTGTATATTTGAGTGGGAGTGGGAGTTTTAGAATGGTTCGAAAATACTATTGGACCAAGTAGGTGGCGCTACAATTGGGTTATGCAACAGATTGCCAACTTTCGGGCAGAACAACGTCTGCCGGACCTGCTAGTCTAATATATAAAAGTCTTGAGACACATTGTTTATTGTAGAACTCCTCCTAAATGGCTTGACCGATTTATATGAAATTTTTGCGTATATTTGGTAGGTCTGAAAATAAGTTGTAGGCCATTCTTAACCTTCTTACTGCCACTGGGTTTTTAACAACGTTTGCCCGATCAGCTAGTCATCATAATAAAACTGTGAACTAACTACACTTACGTGATCAGTATTTATTGCTGGATTTGCCAGCAGCAAGTTTATCGATTTTAGTGCGAGGTGTGCGAAAATAATTGGATACCTTATCCCTGTAATCCAGCTTTATCATCAACAGCTTGTTACGTCCTTGAAAATGAAAAAAGTTTTTCTTTTTGCCAATCAAGGCATTGAACAGCTCATCTCTTTGCTAGGAAATGCCGATGTTGGAGCATTCGATGCAACATATTCCAAAATACACGAACTGATGAGAGGAAAAGGGGAAAAAGGAGCACTTGGCTTCCGCAGCGCGCTTCACTCGCTCCAAATTGGCATTGTTGGAGCGTGGTCGAGAGGAGTATGTCGTAACTACTCTAGCTCTCACTAATTGCGTTTTTTAAAATCTTACTACATTTTTTTTGTAGTTTACTCGTCGATTTTATTGATTAAAAATTATAAAATACTATTGTGTTTTGAGGATCAGTTAATTTGCGTGAGATGATTAATACGGATTTATGTTTGTTACAAGTACTGTTACTTCTCTGCGTCTATGTGACTAATTTATGAAAGATATATAAAGCATTTATGTATACTTGCTTGATTTATAGTCATATGCATACCAATGTAAAATAAAGGTAAGGTTGACCTGTAAACAATACTGTCAATGGGGAAACTAAACCGTAGATTCATATACGTAGGTTGACTGGTAGAGAATGCCTAAGACATTAAGTCCGCCTTTGTACGTTTGTGATGCATTAAGTTCTAATAAATAAATAAATAAGTACCTACACTTACCTAATAAAAAATTAAATGGATGACGAATCTACGTATTAAGGTTTTTAATAAATAAGTTTTACTCCATTTTCATTTTCCATATTAAAAAATCCTTTTCATTATGAACAGAAAAGTTATTTATATTTAATGGTTTGTATGATTATGATTTTGCGTTCCGTACACAGTCAAGTAAAACTTAAACACTCCCAGTCCATTAAAAAAATAAGTTACTAACTTTTCTGAATAATTTAATAATAAAGGTTACAAAGTGGAACATGAGAACATGAGTACACGAGTATGTACCAAACTCGTTTATCTGAACAAAAAAAAACTTGCTGTTTCCAAAGTTATCAACTATTTTGGTAAACAGAAAAGAAAACTTGTAATACAACATAATAAGTACGTGAAGATATGAAATGTAAATTGGTTTGAACTCGATGACATTTATCTGAATGTAGTTTACCAAGTATAAGTTTATAAGCACATCTCTTAATTTTTTCCTTACATGAAAAATGTGTACGTTACGTTAATTATTTTTAATAGTAAGTGGCAATTTTTTTATATTATATGCATGTAAGATTTACATCAAGTAGGTGTCAATCAGATATAATGTGTTTTCGATTTACTTTTTGTTTTTGTGTTTGTACACCAGTTTTATAAATTATAATAATAAAAAACTCAATATGTGTAAATTTAACGTGAAACGGGAACTATTACCGATAACATCGATGACCCATGTAAAGCACTCGATGACCGATTAACAGTTTCTCAGTTTAGCAGCATTTATAAATGTAATAATAAAATAAACTTAGTTTCCACCATAGAAACCACCAAGCCCACACAGGTGTCTATATTAACACATTTTGCGACATACCCTGCGGCTGCGGTGTATCTGTGCTCCTGCTAACACATTCAGTCGTGATGCATCGACAAGTAGGGTAACAGTCACGTCATTGCGATCTACGTCTTGTCTGACACCGTTAACGTGGAAATACACGTCTGTGTACGTTTTGAGCGGGAGCTACGCTAATAGAGCGTTTGCAGTCACACCGCAGTTATTTACTCGCAATTACTGAAAAATTATTACTGTTTTATTAGGTTACAACTGAGATGGCAATGTGCAGGATTCTTCTACCTCTGGTTTTTGAAAATGTTGTTTGATATATTTCTATCAGTCAATTTGCTATTAAATGACATGATTTTGTTATTTTTTTGTTTAGTCACAGCTGTCTTGGTGTCAGTTATTTAAAATTTTACACATATATGTATGTCTCATAACAACGCAATCTAACAATTTATGGATTGACCTAACTTTTTCTAAATTACACTTATTCAGTCACTTCAAACAGTTCAAGCCAGTTTATATTAAGAACATTGAGTTCAAAACATTTTTTAACTGGATTGTAAAGCAATAACCTAAAACATAGGTTTAAATTAAAAAATGGCGATTCCAAACCACGATAATTGAACCTTCAATAATATCTTAGTTCTAGTATATTCTTAGACACTGTAATTGTATGGACAATCTTGTTACTGTTCGCTTAGTGTTTGCTTTTGTAAACGCTGTTATCTAAATAAAAAAAAAACATTCCCACCCATTACAAATGTTTGTATGATGAGCATGATCATTAGTTGTATGTTTGGGTGTAATTTATCTCTCTAGGTATGTATTTAGAAATATACATTTAAGTACGTTTATCAGTTGGTTGGTTTTGGAGTTGGTTAACTTGGGACTAGATGGCGCTGTGTGATAGTTGTGGAATATTGTTATTTTTATTTATTTTTTTACCAGCCAACGGGCAAGCTCACATCTCAGCCCCGTACCCACCTCGCGCACAGCACTGATGGCACAACAACATGCACCGTTTACTTCTCACAGCTGCTTATTGCACTGCAGGCAGCCATTCAACCCCTCCGCGGCAACGCAGCCCCAGCACGTACAGGTTAATATGGCTTGCTCCCGGTTATAGCTGGGATTTGCTAACACTATGTTTGCTAGAGCTTTGCAGGGATATAATTAAGTGTGTATATCTACGCTTATGAAGAAAATGCGGAGTCAGAGTTGTTTCTATGCTATTTCTGCCAACAAATGTTTGTTTATCTAAACTAATGTAGTAAAAGCGTGCAATTGTTTAGGGATTGCATGTGCTTTCATTTAATTATTTGTTAAAACTTCGTGCAACACAGGGGTATAAAGACGAACTTAATGCCTGAGGCATTCTCTACCAGTCAACCAAGGGTGGTGAAAGGAAAACATAGCAGGTGCATAAAAAAAAAGAAAAGATTAATAAGTAAACAAGGGAACAAAGAGTTAGTTTTGTAGTAGTCTTTTGTTTCTTGCAATAACAAAAGAAATAACTAATTTTAAGACAGAAATAACAGATTGACTCTAGAGTCAAAGAGTCTAGAGTGAAGATATCATAAAAAGTGTGCCGTTCCATAAAACGTCAATTACATAGGTAAGAATAAAGTATCTATTTATAACAGTTTGCAAATTCTAAATTCAACATCGCAAATGGTATTTTTAAATTACTTTTTTAATGCAAATTACTTACTACACATATAATAGAAGACGCCAGATATCCATGGAATAAAATACATTGACCTTTTCCAAATTCAATTAATTTTATTTCATTATTATTTTTTAATAAAAACAAACAATGAGTTGATTTACATTACTAGATCATGTAAAGGATCACGATACAATATGTTGTTTCAAGACTTCTAAAAGTCTTTATTTCCGTTTTTGAAATTAAGGATGTCAACAAATGTAGCAGGGTCAATGACCGTTATTTCACGTGTATCTGGCGCCCATCTTAGAACAACCTAACTGGACTTAGGAATCAAATGAAGGATAATCAGCCACTACAGGAATTATTTATAAATGTACATAATTAGTCTATGTTATGAGGCAGTTAATTGGATGAACGCGGAATTAATTACGGAAGGATTAATTTACTAACCAGTAATTCAGTTGACATTGTTGTATTTTACATTAATTGTAATTACGTTTATTACATAGCAATTTAATTTACAATGTCTGTGGTCCAACTTAATTTTTATTATTAGTAGATAAGTCCGACTGAAAACACACTATTAGGTCTCCTTACAATAATAATAAGTAATCCACATATGTTATTTTTTTTAAATAAGTATTTAGATGATTTCCCACCTCAAAAAAACCCCAGCCTATAACATTATTTATCAAATCTAGGAGACAACAGTGTTATTTTGCCGTAATCATCAGCAATTAATATTACGGCAAAATAACAATTTTATCAAATAATTTGGTTGTATAGGATTGCACGCATCATCATTCCCTTGCTGCGTGATAAGAAACGTTACATATCTATCGTCAACGCAACATATTTTCTTCTTCCATTCTAACCTACCAACCCTCACGCGATCATTCACTGCCTTCGCTTTCATTATTGCTGATCGCTGAAGCATTTATAAAAAAAAAAAAATACACAAATCACAAACAATTCGTATCTTCGAAACCCTCGCAGACTTATAACGACCGCCCATCAGTTCCATTTGCCATCAAATTGCCTTTATTGGTAACGACGAAATTAGGACACCGACACACGACTCGCTCTTTATACCTCACGAACACACACTGCTGAATTTTCGACACCGTGTTTACCTAGTGAATGATACGAGGGACGATATGAGGGAACACAGAGTCAATGAAATTGGTTGCTGGAAAACGCTGAAAATCAAACGAGCGACCGATACAGTGCAGTTTATTTACAATTGAAGCTGATATCGTTATTAAAAGCGTGATTTGAAGCGAGCACGTATTTACTACGCATTATGCGAGGCTTGGTGGAAATTGTAATGAATGGGCTTTTTTCAATAAATTTGGTTCAAAGTAGAAATCCGAGTCGAGGATCTGTCTGGAGATTTTTTTTACAAGTATCACACAACGTCGTCTAGTCCCAAGCTAAGCAGAGCTTGTGTTATGGGTACTAGACAACTGATAAACATACTTATATATTTCTAAATACATACATATTATAGATAAATTACACCCAGACACAGAACAAATGATTATGCTCATCTCACAAACATTTGTCCTGGGTGGGAATCGAACCTACGATCTCCGGCATAGCAGTCAGGGTCACTAACCACTAGACCAACAGCTAGTCAACAAGATATTTGACGTGGACTGGTGAACGACGAGCAACGGGTAGCTCGCTGTCCGGCCGTCCGGTAGCCGTCCGGATCGAGCCCGAGTCGTCAACAGTGCGTAATGTTCCAGGTACCTAAAAGAGATGTCAGAAAAACCGTAGGGGTTCGGCAAGGTGGAAGCCTACTAGGGCCGTGGGTCCTTCGGTGTCTTCCAAAAGGAAAACCCGTGGTCCTGGAACGGAAAGGGCAAACAAGGAACTTGGGTGTGGTTTAAGTCAGCAAGTCTGACACACCCTCCCACTCCACCCCAGAGCGAAAGAAGTCATGAAATGACTTCGTACCTCAATAAAACCCGACCTATGACATGATTTATCTAATCTAAGAGAAAATACCTAGTATCGAGATAATCACGTCTCTATCGGTACACACATTCCCATAAGATTCTGTAATCTTATGGGGATGTTTGGAGATCTGTATCTACTGAATGTGTCGCTTTCTAGCGAAGTGTGTCACCCGCGCCGAGCAATCACGCGGCCGATAAATGTGAAATGATTGCGACTATAAAACGCGGCTGTACTCGCGCTAGTCTGAACCCGTCTTTATGTTCGTCAGTCGCAGATGCGTGCAATCTCCGTCATATGGAAGTATGACTAGATTGCGGCGGAATTTGATTGATTGCTTCATTGGCATGACGTCATTGTGCACTGAACAGATTGAGGGAATTTTATGTGTCATGCCTTTATTTACTTAGGAGGAATTGGAAAATGCTCTTGTATCTTGGTTTGTTATTTGTTGGTATATTTTTGTTTGCTGTAACCTAGATAGAATTGTATAGAATAGCATAAATAATATCGATTGTAAGCCAAAATAATAAAAAAATACATAAACTTGGATTTATACACTGGCGGTCTTATCACTGATCGAGATAACTACCAGACAACCTTCGCGCCGCCACTCGATCTGATAGAATAACCTTTCTTCTTCTTAACGTTCCCCGCTACTACACAAATTACAGACATAATTCAATCTTTATAAGAAGCGCAAAGTCCTGCAATAATTTGATTGTCTTTTCTGAACTTGACTCACTTCTAACGTAATGTCACACGTCGGTGACAGCCAGTCAATAGGCTAGCAACATGTTCTCTACGAATATTCTATCAGGTTCACCAAATCAATGTTTGTTCCCTGTAATTAATTTACCTCCACAATACGCATTAGCTGTGTTAACTCATGGAACAAGCTCGCTCATTATCATCGCCCCAGGCAAACAGTTCATATTAGTCGCAGTAATAGGTATCATTTCGGTGAAATACGAATCCTGTTATTGAGATATTTCTACTGCTTGTTATAGATCTATGTACGAATTTGAAAGCTTTGTGAAATGTGTTATGTACCGAAACAATACTATAATTAAGCCCGGCTATCGGCTTTAAGTACTTTTGTGTAGCATGAAATTTTAATTAATAATTAAATTAATTAATAAGAACATAAGTTTTATTAAGCTATTGCATAGCTTCTATCGCGGGCCTTGAGCGTGGAGACCGAATCCAGAAATTCCTAGCATAACCTACGAAACGAAAATAACCTAAACCTAAACGAAAATAACCTAACACCCCCCACTCTCATTTCTTTTTTGAGCGTGGCGACCGTTATGAAAACAAATGAGTGAACAATCAATCAAAATTCAATTCAATGTGTGAAAATGTAACTTCAATTAATATCAAAGAAAAAAAAGAAAAATACTGCATAAATAAAATAAATAAATAATTATAATTGCATAAGTTGATAAAAATGCTATGCAACAGCTTTACCGCGGCAGTCCCCGAGTGCCACGCGTCTTTTTTTATTGACATTTTGATTATTTTTCCATGACATTTAATTTCTATTTCCTAATCGATGACATTTAATAAAGTAACATTTTAAATTATTCTATGAAATTTTAATTTAGTGACAATTGTAACTTAATATGGAATTAATTTTGATAAGAATACCAAAAGAGAGTAATATTTTATTGAACTTCTGAACTAACATAAAAATAAGTGATACTAACATATATTGTGGACCGAAACCCGTCTTATAAAAAAATACCCTTAAATGATGCCCTCTGAGATCCCTTTTTTAACCGTTTGTACATTATTATTATTTTAAGTTTTGTATATACCTATTAATTTATAGTCATGATATAATATGTAGTTAAGATGTATATATTTAAATAAATGTACAATTCCTTCAAATTATTATATACCAGCTTTTGCCCGCGGCTTCGCCCGCGTGGCATTAGGTACTTAAGGAATCGGGATAAAAGTAGCCTATGTTCTTTTCCATGTCAAAGGATAGCCTTTGACATGGAAAAGAACATAGGCTACTTTAGATGCTTTACATAGGCATATAGATGCGTGCCAAATTTAATTTAATTCCGTTCAGCCGTTTTTGCGTGATTAAGTAACAAACATTCAAACATCCACAATTTCACATTTATAATATTAGTTAGGATCAATTTAATATTTCTTTGGTTTCTATTTCAAGAAGTTTATTAATGGATAATAATATTTTCTGACATACCTAATTTACCGGTTATTATCAAAGGCAGAATATTTTTACAGCGCCCTGTCGGCTCGACACGACTAAGCCTATTATGATTCGTGTCAGTTCATTGGCTTATTAAAAAGGTCCCATTAATTTTGGAGTCCTCTTATAAAATGTATTTTTAAAAGTTTTTTAATATGATGAGGCACTTTTATCGGTTAATTAATAAATTAAATTAAGCTTTTTTTAACAAGATTATTTTTAATAAGGGGCCCTTCGGTCTCCTCGGCCAAAATATAAGGATGTACTGTACTAGCGAGAGTACACGTTGAACTCTGCGTTTATTTATTTGTTCAAAATTAACGTCAAATGTGTAAAAACGTAGAGAGTATAATTGTGTTGACACGTGTTCGGGTGGTTGTGTGAGCGCTGATCGTAAGGTAAAGGAAATGTATTTATTTAATACTCTATAATTGAATCCAGCATTACAACAGAGGCACATACTGTAGTAACATGTATCGTACAAAGAAAAAACCGGCCAAGTGCGAGTCGGACTCACCCATGAAGGGTTCCGTAGCAGCTAGTAACATAATATAAAAGTTCTTGTAATGTGTTGTAACTTTGATCAATGTTTTAATAATAGTGTATTTTTTTTTCGATTTATGACGCATTAAAAAAAACTGCTCACTAGATTTCGTTCAAACCAATTTTCGTTGGTAGTTTTTATAGTAATGTACATCATATATTTTTTTTAGTTTTATCATTCTCTTATTTTAGAAGTTAGAGGGGGGGGGACACATTTTACCACTTTGGAAGTGTCTCTCGGGCAAACTATTCAGTTTAGAAAAAAATGATATTAGAAACCTCAGTATCATTTTTGAAGACCTATCCATAGATACCCCACACGAATGGGTTTGATGAAAAAAAATTTTTTGAGTTTCAGTTCTAAGTATGGGGACCCCCAAAATTTATTGATTTTTTTCTATTTTTGTTTGAAAATCTTAATACGGTTCACAGAATACATCTAATTACAAAGTTTCAACAGTATAGCTCTTATAGTTTCGGAAAAAAGTGGCTGTGACATGCGGACGGACAGACAGACATGACGAATCTATAAGGGTTCCGTTTTTTTGCCATTTGGCTACGGAACCCTAAAAAACGGATGTGAACAGACCACACTTGATGCACCTCAATGTTGCCATAGCTAACATGCTTATTACTATTTACATATAAATGTAAACACCGTAACAATACCCATGTAGGTAGGATACTGACAACGCTCAGCAATGAAAGTCCTAAACATTGTACCCAGAATGCGACATAGATCCGATCTAAATAAATTCCTAAACTGTACAAAAGGAAAAACAAAGTTACTTTTCAGGGAGTGAAAGGGACCCGATGGAACAGCCGCAAGCTGTGGATGTGAAGCTGTGAATGTTCTATCTTGTAAAATACGGAATAATCGAGGACTGATGTATTCTGGTGGAGTGTGAGCGGGACGAACGCTTCAAGAGAAAAATGTTTAGCACTCCAATGGTAAGCGATGATGTGGCCAATGATGGAACTCGTGTGTCTACAAGTAACCTTCACTCTACAATTTATAAGAACTTTTCAGACGGGAGACAGAAGCCCTTAATAGATGACACCTATGCTACGGGTCTCCTTGTTTCCTAATATCAAGAGCTTTATACAACGTGTAACATTAAATGTACAAAACCTGAAAATAGTTTGATAGAATAACAAGCAGAATCAATTGAACTTTTTAATATGGGTCACATTTTTCATAAAATTTTCATTAAAAATTTTGACCTGTCTATTCATTAATAGGTCAAACCATCACGTGCCAAACACAAATGGCTGTCGTCGATTTCAATTTTTTTACACGCGGGATAATAATAATTCTTATTTTAATGTATATACATACGTATCTTAGACAAACTATGTACAACATACGCCTTTACATTCTTTTACGCTTTTTTTTTCTCTCAGTTTAGGTTAATTTAAAAATCATTTGGGGTGCCTCAGGTTTTGCGTATTTAACATTTTAGGTTGATTGGAGTATGCATTACAGCAGCAGGGAGCTCTTATAACTCATGAAAATAAGGTTAAATTGAATTATGACACACAAATAAATTATGACATTAAATTATGATACACAATTAAATTAAGACATATAATTAAATTATGAAAAAGCACGAGGTGTTGAACATGGCCAGGCACCACAGACAGCAATAACTCTGGTTGCGGCCGCGCCCTCCCGCCCATGGTCGCCGGCTCGCTTGATTACCGCTGATGGCTCCGCTGTGCCAGCATTTACACTCACTTTATGGCGCCGACTTATTTACTGGCCCATTTCACTTCTACAACGTTTTCGTTTCACGAATATTTTTCGGGCAACTTTAGGGAATATTTTAAGTGATTGGAAATGTCATCGGGAGTGAAAAAGTCGTGCCGTGGGAGACGTAAAGCGACACGCAAGTTGTAACTCACGCTGTACAGCTCGTAAACCCACTGGCGGTGTTTCTGTACCAAATTGTATCGTATCTTTTATTTTTGGATCTAAACCTAATTTCAAAGAAGTCGCTTTCAATCAATGTCAACGTCTAATTTTGTGTTTTCTCTTCTAACGTCTACGCGTCTTTCTGAAATCTTACAATGTAAGAAACTTTTTTCAAACTGTTTGTGACCTACCATACTACGAGTAGTATCCAACTTTAAACTTTTCATTCGACATCTTGTTTAACATTGTTAAAACTCCATACAATCTACGCAATGCTAATTATATTAATTGTATTGTTACACACATAAAACAAAACCCTAAAAATAAAACAAAATATGGCGTCGATAAACTCCATATTGATAAAGTGCGAAGAAGATTGGCGGCACTGACACACCGTATGTTTATTCTCAAAGATAAGAGCCTTTTTATTTGCTTATTATTTTTCATTAAATTATCGGGCACATCTGCCATCATCATAACTGAAGTAAATAGAAAACACACATAAAATCTCAGCCTTCACATTCAAGGAAATCCATAAAACAATCGAGTAATAAAAACGAGTATAGAATATAATTTAAAAATAAATATCTTTCCGCCATGAAACCAAACGAACATTAAACTGTAAACCCTTTTTATTCTGTCATAAAGTTTATCACCATAAAAATATGGTGTTTTTACCAGCGAGCAATATACTTTCTATTTCTCTTTAATAACTGCTTCGGAAATTGATAACCAAGTTTAATATTCTACTAACTATAACCTTCGGGTACACATGAGAGCAATCTTCTCAATTTTATTTGTTCTACCTTTTTTTTTTTTTATGGTGGGAAAAATCATGCATTGACATCCCCCGCCCTTGGGCGGAGCGGGAGATAGTGTCAGACTCTTACTGACTAAAAGACCCACCCCGTTCCTTCTAGCCTTCATACCGGGGCTCGAGCGCCCTTTCGGATAACCCTGGCCCCAGTAGGCTTCGACCCGGCTGGGGTCCCTGCTGTTGCTGACAACTCCTTGAGGCGCGCGGGAACAGTGCGCGCCGTCGACGACTTGGGCTTGGTCCGGACAGTTACCGGACGGCCGGACAGCGAGCTACCCATTGCTCACTGTCCGCAAGCCCGCGTCTACGTTGGCCGGAAATCGGGATCAGAATCCCGGCGACGACGGCGGCGGCGATAACGCCGTTGCCTGATGCGTTCGGCCTCCTCCTTTGCAAGCATTACTGCTTCGCAGAAGTCGGCGACCGCCTGCCACTCCTCCTCGCTCCGGACCATGGCCTCAACCAAGGCCCGGCGCGAGAGGTCTCCGCCGCCGATCGCCCCCACGAGGGCACGGCGATGCTCCGCCCAAGCAGGGCACACCTCGACTGTGTGCTCCACCGTGTCCTCCGGGCGTTCCACACAGTGGCGACACCCGGGCGTCACTTCCGCATGAATCCGGTGCAGGAAACTCCCGAACGAACCATGTCCGGTGAGGACCTGCGTCATGCGGAAGGTAAGGACGCCGTGAGGCCTTTCCAGCCACGCCTCAAAGAGGGGACTTACCGCCATGATTGTGGCGTGCCCAGCACTGGGTTGCGATAGTCGTTGACGCCATTTCACCATGAGATCCCGCCGGAACTCTGTCCGCCATGCCGTGACCTGTCGCGGCAGCGGACTTTCACCCCGGCGTTGCATCTCCACGCGCATATCGTGCATGTGTGCAAAGACTGTTGCCTCCAGATCCCACGGTGGTAGGCCAGCCAGAAGGCTCGCCGCTTCGCGGGAGACCGTGCAGTATCCCCGCACCATCCTTATCGCCATGACCCTCTGGCAGGCGTTCAGTATGGCCGCCGGTTGCTTTTTCAGCGACGGCGCCCACACCGGCGCCCCGTAGAGGGCCATGGACCGAACGATCCCCGCGTAGAGCCTCCGGCAGGAGGCGTCTGGACCCCCAAGGTTGGGCAGGAGCCGCTTGAGCGCAGCCCCAGCCCGGCTGAGTTTGGGAGCCAGACGTCGGAAATGCTCCACGAAATTCCACCGGCTGTCGAGGACGAGTCCCAGGTACTTCATCGTCGACCCGACACCGATGTGAACTCCTCCTACCGTTAGTTGGGAGCTCAATGGCGGCGCGTTCCGAGACCGGCGACCGTGAAAACACATCGCCTCGGATTTGTGAAGCGCCACCTTGAGTCCCAACTCCTGGATCCGATCAACGACCATCGCAACCCCGCGTGTCGCTAGAGTGACCGCCGCCTGGTACGACTCTCCCCGCGCTAGGACCAGCGTGTCGTCTGCGTAGCAAACCACGCTGACCCCGTCAGGGAAGTCGCCGCGCAGCACGTAGTCGTACCCGATGTTCCACAAGGGTGGCCCTAGTACCGACCCCTGCGGAACACCGCTATTTGTTCTACCTGAGCGACAGGTTACGCGCATTGTTCATTAATAATCTACTAAAAAAATACAGCCCTATGTTTAAACTTGTTAACCATACTTTTAGCGGATTCTAAGGCCGTATACAGAAAGAAAGCTGGCAGCCTGCGCCGATCTACAAGCGTTATCGGCGCTGGTCCACTCAAGTAGAGTCTGTCTAATAAGTTAAACGACTTGGGTAATTATAGGAATTTAATTAAATCTGATGTAGTCAACACGGGTTCAATAATCAAGGTTGATTAAGAGATAGAGATCATTGTTTACTGACAGAAGAATCTTATAAAAGTATCAAATGTAAGTATTTTTTAAATAAATATTATTATTATACAAAATTCCCAAGTCGGTTGACTTATTAGACAGACTATAACAGCTACACACAGCAAGTAGGTTGAAGCAGGAACTATTTTTAAATCAACTTATTTTTAATATAAATCTACTTACTATTAATATAGCCAGCGCTTGTCGAATATGTCGGCGATGTTCGGCGCTTATCGGTACTGGTTTTGTGCATTGTAAGTATAGAAACTCGGCGTGTATTACCTACGCAGATTGCCAGCGCCGGCCGGTTCCGATAGGCGCTGGTTGGTCGGCGCAAGCTGCCAGCTTTCTTTCTGTATGCGACAGTCCTAATTAGTTCGACACAGTCCCAATTTTAAAAAACAATAGTTCGTCTACTCATTCTTACGACTACATAATTATGTTCGATTAGCATTAGTTCGACAGAACTTACTTTTACAACACACACTTTCGAAAAACACTGCGTGAGTATTAACATTATGTCCTACTCATCAACTCCCTAGCCTTTTTCCCAACTAGCTTGGGCTCGGTTCGATAGTTACCGGACGGTCAGACAGCAAACTACCAATTGCTCGCCGTCCGCAAGTCCGCGCTTACGGCGGCTGGAAATCGGGATCGGGATCCCCGCGATCCTGTGCGTCCCGCATCCATCGGATTCTCGTAAACTTCACCACCACCTTGTTGGACGCGTTCCAACGCTGCGTCTTCCGTTATGCGGTCGCCAATCCAGAACCTTTCGGCGCCAACGGCAATTAAGTTTGGCGATTTTGCGGATATCTTTATTTCTGATTCGATCACGCGAGGAAACTCCAAGCATAGCCCTTTCATTGTGATTTTAAGTCTTCTGATGAGGCCTATTGTGAGCGATCACTGGCAACAGTGGCGACACGCACTGGCACGCCTTTTGTCTTGAGACACTGTGGTGTATTGGACGAGAAGTTAACGCTATTTACCGGTTACTTAAAATTAAAAAAATAATTGATTATTCTTTCTGTTTTTATCCTGTTACTACCTCAGACCGTAAAATGCAATTCAATTAATTTATCGTCACATTCCAGAGCAGTATTATGTCGAACGTATGTCAAAATAGAGATCCACCAAATAAGTGCAAAGAAGAAGAAGGGTTCTTTCGAAGCAATATTTTTCGAAGGTGTGTATCAGAAGTAATTCCTAAAATATATAGTGCTTAGTGAAACTTTTCCTTGCCCAGAGAAGAACTTACTACCATCATTCCCACTTCTGGCGCTGATCATTGGTGCTATATTTCAGAAGAGCATGGACGAAGTGGCAGTACCGTACACGTTTCGGCTTGAACTCTAGGATGGCTTGTCATTCCACTAGTACCACCACTAGTAGTAGTAGATGTCCAGCGGTGGTGACCACTTAACATTACATTGGCATTGGCTAATTTTTCATCAAACCATATAAACAAGCTGAGGTCATGTAAGTGTGGCCGCACTCGGGCTTTCGGCCACAACCACAAAACGCCGCCACAGGCATCTTTCCTGTAGGTTTCGTACATTTTATATGGGCTCGCCGCACATGATTGACGCTGAAAGTCGTCCCATGCTACAAAACACCGCAGATACAAAAAACTGTCACACGTCATGACGCCACTTGCACATTTAAACCTTCAACAGAGTCGTAACAGTGATTGGCCAAAAGTAGCTTGCGGCCGCTTCTAGCTTCTCGTGGCGTCGTTTGTGGCTGTGGCCCATGTGCCGCCACACTAAACCCAAAATATATATACCCACAAAGAAAACAAGAATATTTTGTAAGCAACGTAAGTATGTTGAAAATGGTTTGCGCTCGCATAAGATACGACATTTATATTTTTACTTGTTTTACTGCTTGTGATAGTAGTAATCTGTACTTAATGTAGTTTCTATAATAAAATGTTCAAACTTCAAGATTGTGATGTTTATAGCCGCTTAACATCTTATCTCGTATAACGTTATGTGATTTTGTATAAACCTAAGGTTTTTTTTTGTTTTTTTTTTAGTGTGTAAAAATTATCTAATGATTTCGCTCTTAGGCGGAGTGGGAGATAGTGTCAGGCTTTTACTGACTTAAAATCCCACCCCGTTCCTGATATTACTGCTCCGCAGTAGGCGGCCGTCTGCCACTCCTCCTCGCTCCAGACACAAAATAGATAGGTACAGAAGACAATCTCATGTATGCACTTCACTTTTCATACCTATGCTCGGTGGACGCACACTAATAAGCATTTGAGTCGGAGCTATTCGACGAGTGGTCCGAGACGTGACCGAGGTATCGTGTCCGTCAGTAGTGTCTATGTGTACGTTGTTCGAGCGCACTTTAGATAGATAGATAGATAAATTCTTTATTGTACACCAAAAATAAAGCAGTACACTAGCAGTAGCACTTTGTATGTAGATTGACTTCTGTACCTTTCTATTTTGTGCTCCGGAGCATAGCTTGTGCGATGGCCCGGCGCGAGAGATCGCTCAAAACCTATGGTTGATAAATAAATACGGAGGAAGATACTTTTCGACGGTTCAAAATTTTAAAGGACGCTTCAAAACCTACTGAATTTCAGGAAACGCATTCGTTTCGAGAAATCATCCAATGTCTTCTTCCGCTCTAGGTTGAGAGTAGAGGTGGCCGAGTTGTAACGGCCCCGACTTACGAGTTGTAGGTCGCAGGTTCAAACCCAGCTAGGCGCGTTACTTTGTGTAATTAATTTCATCACCACTGCTCTCAAAACGGTGAAGGAAACTTTCGTAAGGAAACCGGCATGTCCTAGAGGCAAAAATTCGAAAACATGTTACATTCATCAACCCGCACTGAGCCCGCGTGGTGGATTACGGTCCATTCTCTCTCCTAGAGAGGAGGCCTGAGTCCCAGCAGTGGGAACATTAAAAGGCTGATTATGGTATGCTATGCTCTGATCTAGGTTGCAGCGGGAGGGCGTGACAGACTTTTATTGACTTAAACTACACCTGTGTCCTTCAGAAGCCATGTTTTTTTAATATGTACTGTAAGCAATTTAATTTCACTTTTATACCCAAAACTATGTCGGTTAACAGTAATGTATCTTTCAGTGAATGGGCTACCATTGGTATACATAAAAGTAGAACGCGACTCTATGAATTGTATGAGGAAAAAATTCTTGTAAACACTGCCGAGTTTAGTTTGTATGTTAGAAATTATTCAAAATTATTCAAAAAAGTATGCTCTGTTGCAAAATCGCGCTACTTGAGTTCCAAAATTAAAAATAGTAATAATATAATTAAAACAACCTGGAATATTATAAACAGTGAAACTGGAAGATCTACAAAACCATGTAGTGACTATAGTCTTAAAATTAATGACAGCGTGATCGAATCGGACTCACAAGTTGCTGCAGCTTTTGAAAAGTTTTTTTCAGAGATCCCCATATTAACTACTAAATCTCTGAACTCATCACCCACTGCTGCAGAGTCTCTGCTTAAAGAAAATGTTAAAGTTTGTGATTCAGATTTTATTTTCGAACATGTGACATATGTGGATATAATTAAAACCTTTAACACTTTGAATGTAAAAAAGACCACAGATTTATGGGGAAATTCTGTGGATGTTGTAAAGTCTATTATAAAGGTTGTAGCTCCTAGTTTAGCACTTATTTTTAATAATTGTATTGATCGTGGCGAGTTTCCTGACTTAATGAAGTATAGTAAAATAATACCATTGTTTAAAACAGGTAGCACATCTGACCCCACAAATTATAGACCTATTTCAGTGCTACCCACCTTTAGTAAAATATTTGAGAAACTAATTTTACATCAATTACAAAGATTTTTTAATAGACATAAGTTGTTACATGATAAACAGTTCGGTTTTACAAGGGGTCGTTCAACAACCGATGCCGGGGTTGAACTTTTAGGACATATTTATAATGCATGGGAAGACAAATGCGATGTCCTGGGCATTTTTTGTGATTTGTCCAAGGCTTTCGATTGCGTTCTCCATGAAACATTAATCAGGAAACTACACCATTACGGAATCCGGAATTCCTCTCTGGATCTTCTTACTTCTTATTTGAGTGATAGGATTCAGAGAGTTGATGTAAATGGAAAAAGATCACCCGGGTCTGTAGTATCAATGGGTGTGCCCCAGGGCTCGATTCTTGGTCCATTTTTATTTCTCATTTATATCAATGACTTGCCATACCTCATAAAGGATAACCATGATATAGTGCTGTTTGCAGACGACACTTCGCTTTTGTTTAAGCTTAAACGTCAGCAGCCGGTTACTGATGACATAAGTAACGCCCTTTCAAAAATAGTACACTGGTTTAATGTCAATAACCTGCTCCTTAACGAAAAGAAAACCAAATTTGTTAAATTTACGATGCCTCACGTAAGACAGGTAGAAACTAGTGTGCTAATAAAAGGTAAAGAATTGAGTCCTGAAGACACTACAGTATTCTTAGGTATAACTCTTGATGCTAAGCTTCAGTGGGGCCCACACGTGGATAAGTTATCGAAAAAACTTAGCTCTGCCGCATACGCTGTTAGACAAATTCGAAATCTAACTGACTTAGAGACAGCCCGTTTAGTTTACTTCAGTTATTTTCATAGTGTCATGTCGTACGGTATTCTATTATGGGGAAATGCCGCCGATATCCAAACGATTTTTGTTTTGCAGAAAAGGGCCATTCGTTCAATTTATAAATTAAGTCCCAGATACTCCTTCAGAGATAAATTTAAAAATATTAATATTTTGACTGTGCCATCTCAGTATATCTATGAAAATATTTTGTATGTTCATAAAAATAAAAACATGTTTAAAAAATACAGTGACATTCACAACGTTAATACTAGGAACAAACACAAGTTAGTGGTTCCTGCCACCAGGCTCAAAAAAATAGGACGCTCATTTAGATGCCAAAGTATACATTTTTATAATAAGCTTCCCAGTCCTATTCAGGAACTTAGTATTAATCAATTCAAAATATTTGTAAAGCGAAAACTTTGCCAAAAGGCTTTTATTCTGTAAAAGAGTATCTCGAGGATAAAACGGCTTGGGATTGACCTGCTCCAGTACCTACTCACTATAATTATTATCATTTGAATGTTTTTTTGTTTTAACTGCCTTTTTTATTGACGATTGTTGTTGTTTTACAATTATGATATTGTATATATATAAATATATATCTTATTATTATTTTTTTACAATTATGACATGTTTATTTTTACTATTTGACTGATTTTTTTATATACTTTTTTTTTACAATTTGCAATATTTACACTTTTGTAAATTTTATTATTGTGAATGTGAGAACTATGTGGATTACTCTTTCGTTTTCTTTTATATTCACATGATGTCTGGCAGTTTTGAGTATTTGATGTGGCCTACCCAAATGTCCTTTCTTTGGCATTGTTCGTCAAGTCGTTGAGCTCCTTAGTAGTCCTGAGTTGAGCTACACGCATATTGACAAATGCTTGCACTGACTGGACAGGTCCACTTAAAACTGTGTGGTTCTTTCTTCAAAAGACCATCTCAGGCTCAATCTGCATGGTTCTCATATGATTTGACCATTACATGTTTTGCTGTATGGACTTTAAAAGAGACTTTGACCCCTGAGTTTGTTTCGGTGTTTCTTCTCAGGGTAGTCAGCTAGGAAACACCGGCCTCATCTAGCATTATTTGACGACAAAAAAAAAATTGACGTGTAAAAGTGTTTTTATAAAACCTACTTGCAAAATAAAGATCATTTATCATTTATCATTTATCATTTATCATTTATCATTGTTCTAGGACTACGAGTTTCCTTTTGAAATATCCCTTTGCTATTTTATAAAAAAAAAAAAATATACATACCTTTTTTAATTCGTTTATGAACATTCCATACAGGCAAAGTTAGGCCCTTATTCCGTTCCCATGACCTCCACTCGACTCGTCGCTATGAAAACTCTAAAACAAAAAATAACAAGCTGCCATGTTGTTGATTAGAGGTGGCGTCGAGTTGGAGGACATGACTTAGAATTTAGAGGTTAGTCTCACTAAATGATCCTAAGATGGCACTCTTGGGACAACATAAAGTAGAAAACATTGTAAACACTACTGCGTCGGTTTATTGAAAAACATCACCAAGGTCGAACCTAAGTAATTAGTGGAAGAATACCTAAACAGGGCTCAAGAGAACAGTCCAGAAACTTAACGCGCCTAACATTTTTGTTAAAGAAAAAAACTTTTCAATACATTTACTCAAAAACTCGCTCTTATCCCTACGGTTTTTAGAACTTAGGTGCACAATTTACTGTTTTTCACATTAGTGCAGAGAAAGATTGTGGTAAGGGAATTTATTACATTTATCGTTTCAAGCTGGGCGCTATGCATCCCTGCGAGTCGCGCCAATCAACGTTTATTTATATATATTTCTAAGTGTATTAAAAAACGTCGTTTGATACACGTGGAAAATTTTCACTGCAGCACTCGACTCCATAACTACAGCTCGAGCGAATTCCGTCTCGGTCGCAATGACAAACTTCAATTCATTTTAAGTTGTAAACGCTAAGCGCCAAGCCTCCCTTTGGGACCTTAGCCCCAGCAGGCTTCGACCCTGCTGGGCTTCTACATTTGCTGATAACTTCTTGAGGCGCGCGGGAACAACTATTTTTTTAGTTATAGAGCATGTCAAATTTTTGTTTCTAGAACATGTTGGTTTCCTTACAATGTTTTTCCTTCACCGTTTGGAGAGCTGTGGTACTAAAATAAATTACTACTTTCTTACAAAGTAATGCGCATGGCTGGGTTTGAACCCGCCTACCACTTGTAAGTCGGCGCTGTTTCCAATGAGCCAACACCGTTCACGTATCCATTAGATATAGTACTAACAGTGCATGATTGTACTGGAGCTCCCTGATGCTCTTGCACCAGCGACGCGTGAAACTAACCTGTTAATGTCGATGCGATACGAAATAGAGTAGTGACACGACACCGACGGGAACTGATTGAATCGATCCGTGCTAACGATGTCGATACAAACTGTAGCTTCAATCTAATGCAACTGTAGGCGGTGTTCAGAAAATGTTCGGCCTGTGTTACAGGTTGCATTCAGCTCTTTTTCTAGGGTTTCGTACCTCAAAAAGAAAAACGAAAAACCTTATAGGATCACTTTATTGTCCGTCTGGCTGTTTGTCTGTCAAAACCATTTCGTGCCGACGGCGCGCGTGGAACACTACGCGCCGTCGACGACTTGGGCGCGGACCGTCCGGTCCACGGTTACCAAAAGGTCAGACGGCGAGCTATGGTAAATTTGTAAAGCAGCAATAAGAATGACAAAATGCCCTATACTTACCTAAATGTGCTCGTTGTTTTGAATGAGTTCCGCTGTGTGCCTTCGTAGTCTAAGTCCAGTACATAGGTAGTTAGAATTCCACCTTGCTTCGGAATTGGCATGAACCTAAAAATACCTCAAACACTATACGCTAGTGTATCTTCGAAGTCAAGGTCCGAGTTATAAGTTAGTCAACCCAAAAATTATTTTCAAGACCGGTCCATAATCAATAAATGGATCGATAACCCCAATAACATTTTAACAGATTGATGAAACTAGGATGTACCAGGCTGAACCGTAGACATACCTCTTCAGAGCATAAAAGTGTTTGCTTTGAAGAGGTATGTCCACAATCTATTTCCGCCAAGTCAAGTGTGATGTTACGAGTATGTTACGATGTAGTCCATCTCCAAAGTTCTCCATCAGATCCTTTCCAAATAACTGGACCACTTTCAGAAAGTTTTTATTCAAACAAAAAAACAAAGAATTAGCAAAATCGCGCGACTATTGGCGAAAATATCGTTGAACAAATTACAAAACAAAAACTCATTAAGTCGAATTGAGAATCTCCTCTTTTTTAAAGCCGTTTAAAAACTATCTGCAACCCGGAAACCCTGCAATATAATAATAACAAAAACACATAATTGATCCATAAGACTGTTTATAGCAGCAGAACAATCTAACTCAAAGAAATAAACAATAGTTACCAACAACCAAATTTAAGATCCCTTTAACTTTGGCCATCACTTCAAAGGCCAAGTCTAGTTAATAGCGAGTAGCGGCCCAAAAAAATATTATTGTAGTTAAAAATATTAGTGGGATAGCAGTTATGTACTTCTAAAACGACACACCTTAAGTCTCTAGAACTTAAAGCACATATAAACTGGAGTAATTTGGTTCGATAAGTTATCCGCTATTAATTACGGCAGTTTATGTGTATCTATTAACATTTTTGGAGTAACAACGTACTCAGCCAAATACAACTCTGCCACCTGGCGACGGAGGCCCGTCACTCCGCTACCCGCTATCGACGTGACTGCGCCCCTATAGCATTAGACCGTTAACGATAGACCCGTTTTATTCAGTAAATATTTACGAAAAGCCGGAATTACCTGATCCTCTTAAAATTAACATTAACCATCTAAGAAGCCGGTAATTATCACAATGAAATTTGATAAATGGTGGAAAGGTGCTGATGGGATGTTTGTAATTGTCTTAGTAAGCAGAAGACACTTGAGAAATATGTTTCATTGGTAATGTCGGAATCTATAGACGGACCCGTGGATAAACTTTTTGTGATGATTCAGAATGTGGAAAATCTTTATATAATAATAGCCAGCCTTTCAGTGTTTTACAGGATGCATTTTAGAGAGTGTGCGCAGGAATTGCATGACTTGATTCCGCCATCTCAATTCTACCATCGGACAACCCGACGTACGATGGGTATCCACCCATACGCTGATGAAACCTCTACAGTTCGGACTAAGCGTTTCGCCTCGTCGTCGTCGAAGGATGACTAGGTAAGACTAGACGACCTCAACTGACTTGTGAGAACGCTCATCACTATGAATACTACCACTACTACGACGATACTATTGTTACGAAACTTATGGTAGAAAATTAAGGTAACTAACGCATTCAGACACTAAAATGAGTAGGTAACTAGTAGGACCGTAGACCAGACGGATGTGGTCTGCGTTCCTAAATTTAAATAAACTAGACAGTGTGGGAGTACTGTCTAAGAGTTTATTTAAATTTAAATAAAAATTCTTACACAATTGCTCTATCATTTATAAAATGTATAGCCCAAGTGTCCCCCGCCGAGGTGCTAGACAGTACGTGCCTGTACTACTGACTACCCCGCTAGTACCACAGCTTGCTTATACGCTTAGCTTATACTGCAGTGTTAATTAGTTTTGCACTAATTAAGAACATCTGCTTGCATCAGTTACGAACGATGTTTATTATTAATACAGTACTTAACTTCTGTTGTATACGTTTTGTCTTGGACATTTTAAGGTAATTTATATTTAATTGAGTTGTATCATAATTTAATAATTTTCTGCAACTATGTTTATTTTATTTAAGGCTTAGAAGTGTACATCGCAATTGTCATCTAGACACACGGTAGCGTGTCAAGCCAAGTTCAAGTAACAGAACATGCGAGCAGCACCGTGTGTTATATTACACGAACCATTTGGAGTCACTTTTGACCCTCTCATAACTCAAAAATACTTATAGACAACATGTAACTGGAATAATGTAGACCCATATATTCCCAGGTAGCTTTTGCCACCGGCTTCACTAGAGTGAAAGTAGGTTTTTCAATTAAAAATTTGGACCCCCTTTCATATGTTTAGGGGGAGAATTTTAGAGAATCCTCTCGTAGTCTTTTCTTAGTCGCTCGCATATGTCATTGAAGGAATCTTTGAGCTAAATTTCACGTTTCTAGTCCCAGTAATTTTGGCTGTGCGTTGGAATGTCGGTCAGTCAGATTCTCCTTTTATATTTAAAGATTAAAAAATGAAGTTAAAATCATAATTCAAACACTGAAATTTTACTTAAATATATTTGGGCAGCGTTTTTTTAAATAAACTTGTTATAGGTACTGACTGTGAGCAAATGATATGGGAATCGACTACACTGGTACTGGTAGTGCATCGGTATTGGTAAATATCTACGCTATAACATGTCACGCCATTACGATTTATCGAGAATTTATGATAGTAGGTATTTTTTTTATCCTAAAATAATCATAAATATTTACTTAACATAAAAAATACATATTTAGAAGTAGCCAAAATCAATTTTTTTTGCTGCCAATTTTGAACATACTATTATCAGGATGTGCGTTTCTTATGGTTACTATCGTAAATGACATATGACATAGATATTTCGATGAACTATTTTGAGTTAATATCTTATATGGTCTCATCACGCACTGGCCACCTTTACAAAAAACCTCTCACTCTTTTTTTCTATACAAAAGAAGAAAAAGTTTAACAGTCTTTTATTTCTAAGTTTCATTTGTTTTTTTTTTCAGTTTACTTTCAGAGCGAGTATCTACCTTTTTTTTGTGGTGAAAATCATCCAATGACAACCCCCGCTCTTGGGCGGAACGGGAGATAGTGTCAAACTCTTACTGACTAAAAAACCCACTCGTTCCGTCAAACCTTCATACCGGGGCTCTAGTTCCCTTTCGGATAACCTTGGCCCCAGTAGGTTTCGACCCGGGTGGGCCCCTGTTGTTGCTGACAACTCTTTGAGGCGACGACTTGGGCTTGGTCCGGACAGTTACCGGACGATCAGACAGCGAGCTACCCAATGCTCACTGTCCACAAGCCTACGCGCGCCCACGGTGGCGGGAAATCGGGATCGGAATCCCGGCGGCGGCAAGAGCGCCGTTGCCTGATACAGTCGGCCTCCTCCTTAGCGAGCATTACTGCTTCGCAGAAGTCGGCGACCGCCTGCCACTCCTCCTCGCTCCGGACCATGCCATATCTCGCTCCTGATCGCCCCCACGAGGGCACGGCGAAGCTAGTATCCACCCTTATGTTGTTGAAACCTCTACGGTTCGAACTAAGTGTTTCGTGTCGTCATTTATACCACGCACATCGAAAGATTGGAACAATTTGCCTGCTCCGGTCTTCCCGTCCGATTATAATTTGGGTGTCTTCAAGGCTAGAGTGAATGGGATCTTAAACTAGTGCGCCATCAACAATTGCATCACTGCTGACCATCAGGTGGGATCGCAGTCAAGCACTAGTTTATATCACATAAAAAAAATTGAAGCCACATTGTAACCGCTCTTACAATTTGTAAAGTACGACTGCTTCCAAATAGATGAGTCCATCAGTAGTTATCGCAGGAAACCCCATTAGGGTCCCTTCACACACTCACGACTCATTGTGTGTGTTTTCCGAGGTGAGCGGAACGAGTGCTTCCGCGCGAGCGGAGCCCGATCGCGCGAAAACGAAGATAACACTGTTCCACATATTGTGACGCCACATCCAGGTGACACTATATTATAAAACGTAATTTTATCGTCAATTACATAGAAACTAGCACTTTGCCAGCGAGAATATTTCTAACTAGCTTTTGCCCGCAGCTTCGCCCACTTATATAAAATATAGCCTGTGTCACTCAGGAATAAAGCAGCTTTCTATTAGTGGCAGAATTATAGCAATCCGACCAGTACTTCCAGAGATTACCTCCTACAAACAAGAAAACAAAAAAACAAACTTTACCTCTGAAGAAAACAAAAAAACAAACTTTACCTCTTAAACTCTCCTCTTTATTAGTGTAGATAAAACCTTGGCACCACTTAAACCGTGTTGAGTGTTCATACAAATTAACTTCCCCCTTTACACCTCATTAAAAGTTGAATTTTTAAAAACTCCTTATTGCTCACATACTTACATGACAAAAGATAGTCATGTGCAAAATTACACCATCTGTGAGACAATTAAAAGATATTTTTTTAAAAAACAATAACATTAGACAAATACAAGTATTATTTATAAGTAAAAAAAAATCTATTAATATTTGTTTTAAATTTAAATTTACTTAAGTATAAGTACAAATAATTTTAATACATAGGTATGTGCATAAAAAACTTAAATACTATTAATAGTTTTATTTATAAGTTAATTTTAACTATACGTCATGATTTGAGATTTGAAACCAACCAAATTTAGATAAGATTGCATAAGTAGTTTTAATTTACTAGAGCACACCACATTTTTTCTCATTTTTGTTATTAGAGACCAATTTGATTATTTAATTATGAACTTCTTTGATACACGTAGCTTTTTTTTAATATTTAATAACGGTTTTTGACTTTCCAAATTTATTTATTTATTTAAAGCTTTATGTACAAAAAAAAACTGTACAAAAGCAGACTTAATGCCTTAGGCATTATCTGCCAGTCGACCTAAGGGTGGTGCAGAAACATAACATGGCAGGTGCTTCTTAATTAATTGTCAACACAGAAGTGAAACAAATATGTACAATAGTAAATACATACTTAGATACATACATATAAATAAAACAAAAAAAAATCATCACATCATCTCATTATTCCCATATTTTTAAATTATCGCTACTTATGACCGAACTATAACAATAATAAATTAATTATTACCCAAAGAAAAAGAAAACACATGACGTGTTATATATTGATATATCTATGAATCTATAAGTTCATTTTTGCAATTAATTTTATGTATAAAGTCCCCAATGCTAGGAAAGTACTGTATTATATGAGACATCTCAGTATGAACCAGGCAGATCCACTTTCCAATTGCTTCCAGCATTTCCTGAAAGCCGCAACAAATTCAATATTCCCTCTATTCTCAAAAACTCTTAACATTATTTTCGATAAATAAGGTAGGCTTGTGGCAAATCTCCGTCAGATTTACATAATCCTCTGCGGAAGCCTCCGGAGGCCTACAGGCCATTCGAAGGGACCTTCTTCTCATTCAGACGTAAATTAAGGAGTTTTTCCTGTTCAAAAGCGTATGATAAACCTTGTAATTGTTTGGTTGGCTTATGCCAATTCTTTGTGAATAGTTTTGGGGAAAAAATTTTTGAAAGTATTTCATTTTTTTTTATGCACCTGCTATGTTATCTTTACACTGCATTTTGTTGATTGGTAGGAAATATCTAAGAAGTTAACGCCGCCTTTAACTTAGTGTTGCATGAAGTTTAATTAATAAGTATTTTTTATCATCAGACTAGGTTTTGCCTGCGACTTGACCCACGTACATAAAACATAGCCTGTGTCATTCAGGAATAAAGCAGCTTTCTATCGATAAAATAATTTTAGCATTTGGTCAAGTACTTTTAGAGTTAAGTAATCTCTCTCCTAAAAACAAAAAAAAAACATAGAATCCAAAAAACAAACTTTACTCTTTAAATTAGTATAGATGATCAATCGCCAGCAGTACAGAAGCCCTTCCACGAGCTCTTGACGTTCCATTTGACGACCTAAACTGAACTGTTTTTTTTTTATTTAATATAATATAATAATATAATATTCCACAACTATCACACAACGCCGTCTAGTCCCAAGCTAAGCAGAGCTTGTGTTATGGGTACTAGTCAACTGATAAACATACTTATATATTTCTAAATACATACATATTATAGATAAATTACACCCAGACACCGAACAAATGATTATGCTCATCACACAAACATTTGTCCTGGTTGGCCAGTCAAAATTCAAAATTCAAAATTTATATAATCTAGTACTTGACTGCGATCCCACCTGCTGGTAAGCAGTGATGAAAAGCTGGCTACCCTACGCCTGTGCTCAAGGCTTTGAAGGTTGGACTTAACAAAATCTGGATCACAAATTAGCCTCTTCGCAAGCCTTTTCACCGAGTCCAAAGCTGCCAGGTGGCATTTTGCAGCACCAGCCTATATATGACTGCAGTACTCCACACACGAACAGTTAAAGGAATAGAAATAAATAAGTCGTACAGCCGCATCCCTCTTTCTCGCTCGCACGCCCGAATTTTAAACACTTCATGGTAAGGCCCAAGTACAGGTATTGAAATAAACAAAGAGAAGACGTTATTAGAATTTTTGTGCCAAAAGAATAGTATAATAAAGGATTTAAGTGCATCTTACATCGTAAAACTGCTTGTTATACGTGAGTTGTAAAATATAACAGAGTCAACTAGCTCTTAATATGATATTCATAGACTATAAACTGATATTATTATGTTACCATAGGGTTATTGAGAGAGATATATATAGAATATTATGTAACATAATACTTTTCTATTTGCCTTATCCCATTCATTTCAGGTCGGCTCTTTTCGTCACTTTTCGCCAGACATTTTGGTTCTGGGTCGTCGAGTATTTGAGTCATTCACTAAGAGCTTTAAAAAGTCTTTGCTGGCTATAGACATCTAAGTTAGGGTCTACCATGCTTTTTAGACTAGTATTTGTTAGGTTCTGAAAAGTAATCAAATTATATAATCAGTTTTTTGTAACTAAAAATATCATTTAAATTATTTTGTATTTGATTATATTATTCATTGCAATCAACTAATTACGCTGGCAACACCGAAACGTTTTGTGACTACCTGTGGTAAAGCTGTCAATGTAACATAATGGCGAGTGATAGCTTCCTTGTTCAATTGATCGTGATGAGATCGGACGCACAATTTGTCTCTTGTACGAGTATTATCGTAGCGCTGACAAAAAATATAGTCGAGATATTTGTAATTTAAAAGTATCCATGAAGTTTCTTGCATATTATTCTTCACATAGATTTACGCAATTAGTATATTTTTTCCGACGGACTGGCTTCTTGACAATTCAAAGGTAATAAATATACGTGTATTATTTAATACTGAAGTGAGTGGTCGGAAAAGGTATGGCAATTTAGGTTCATTGACCGCAAACATTGATGTTAATATGGATATTTCACGTTATTCCGGCTGATACTACGGGATGAAGATACAAGCATATAGAAAGATAGATATACTCTATATTATTGTATTGGAGCTTAAAATTAATAGGGTATCACAATGGGTGCTCTTATTTCTAAAAGTCATTTATACAGACAACCTTTGGATGGATGTGACAGAGAAAGGAGAAAAGATACGCAGGTTGTCCGTGGAGTACTATTTAGTTACATTAGAATTCATAAGTAATAAATTCCTAAAATACAATAAACAAAAAATTAATAAACTAGTGCGCCTCACCGTCAACGATTGCATCACTGCTTACCATCAGGCGGGATCGCAGGTACTAGTTTCTAATAGGGATCGCAAGTACTAGTTTCTAACAGATACCTATTATATGTATATATATATATAATAAGTATACCTATTTAAGACAAAGCGCGGACTGCTGATTTTTGTCAGAGTGACAATACTTTTTTGTCATTTTTATCCAACTGTCACGTCTTCATTACGCGCACTACGTGTTTGGTTCATAACACGGTGATTTTTTGTCAAAAGTCACGGTGAAGTCGTCGGTGCGCGCTAGCTCTTTCTCGTCTATTCTCGATCACGAATGACATAAATACGTGCAATACGTGCGTTATAAAGCACAAGTGCTCCAACCCGCCGGCTCACCGTCGAGACACCCGAGCGTTATGGCGGAGATTACCGAACGGAATGGCCAATAAAATTTGACCCCACATAATATGACGGGCTATTAACACAGTGACAGATCACACTTATAAATGTGATCTATGAAGGAAGATCAGAAAAAAAAAATGTTTAGTTGTCCTAGTGATGCAAATAAAACGACCAAAACGGATAAACACTCCTTATACTTTTCCATTGCTAACACAATAACAATATCGTCAATCAATTACCTCATCTCATCTCATCGTATTTTTTTTAAAGCAAACTAATAACACAGGACAAAGGGCAGAAGCTGAAATATTTTACAGAATATTCAAATAATAATAGATAGGGTTCAATAGAAATGTGATCAAAAATTAATTAATCACCAATAAATCATTGTTTTTTTTTATTTATTTGTTTGTAGGAGGCAATCTTTGAAAGTACTAATCCGATTGCTAAAATTTTTCCACCGATAGAAAGCTTCTTTATTCTTGAGTAACTTAGGGTCTACTGTATGTACAAGAGCAAAGCCGCGGACAAAAGTAGTAGTGTAATATTTTTAATATCGACCCCATTCAAAGTTCACCCCTTAAGTATGGGGTGAACTTTGAATGGCTCTCCTGAAAACCTAGTAAATTTCAAATGTAACATTGTTCTTCGAATGGGTTGATGTATTTGATAGTTTTATAATGTAAAGAATAATGCTTATTATCAATTACATTTTATTTTCAAAATGCTGATAATGCAGTGGGCTGCGATGTTGTTACCATAATAAGTGAAAGTTCGCACCTGCTAATTGCCCTTAGGTAAATAAAATAGCACAAAATATTTTCGCCGAAAATGGCTTTCGGAGGTGCGACAATATAACCACGGACGCTTTCACTGGAAAATTATAATTCGCTGTATGATCTAGTTACGTGCCGTCAAAGCGTCCGTCCGGCCCGGACAGCCGCCGGTAATCACGTTACGGACTACATACGACCCAGTTAGTAAGAACACTATATTGCATTACTGTTATTTATAATTTTTATTAATTTTGTTGGTGTACTAACTCTCTATGTACGGGAAGACGTAACATTGGAAGGCCTCCTACAAGGTGGACTGATGACCTGGTGGGAATCCGACGGATGCGAGACGCACAAGACCGTTCATTGTGGCGACACTTGGGGGAGGGCTATGGCCAACAGTGGACATCTTTCGGCTGAAATGATGATGATTATGATTAACTGCCTTACGGCCCGTTCATGACCTTGTCGCATTGAGTGGAAGTTAAATGCGACGCGGCGAGCGAGATAAGAACAAAAGTATGAAAATGTATGTCGCCACAAATATTTGTCACGCTGCTCATAGCGCCGCTGGCCGCTAAGACCGAAGTCGTGAACGTTATACTCTTCGATCTTCTGAATAATTTGTCATAGCTTATGTAACTTGGTCTACGTTGCTGAAATCTTTTCGAAATCTGGCTCTTTTACTAGGCTGGAAATCATTAAACCCGATGCGATGTTAATGAGAGAGCTGAAGAATACCATGTAGACGTGGCTCGGAAGTAAGATGACACTAATCAACGAGTTCTTGAAAACAACTCGTAGCCATGGCCTAGAAGTGTGACAGCACGAATCAATAGGTATTTAAAAACTGTAATTATCTTCTATACAATATTGGTATACCTCATTTACCATGGAGTTTCTTGCCGGTTCTTCTCCATAGGAAACGATCAATTTCGAACCGTGCACTAGCTTCTGACGTTTTATAAGTGCCCATGTAGGCCTGTGTGAAATAAAAAACTTTTGACTTTGACTTCATCTAAAACTAAAATTATCTTCTTCTTCTTCTGCCTGGCCTTTATCCCATTACATGGGGTCGGCTTTCCCAATCATGCGACGCCATTTATTTATTTATTTATAATTCATCTTGAACGTCTTGTTCGTGAAGTCACAATACTTTCATGTTTTTCTGGACATTTGACAGCTAGGTTATTTGAGGCCTTTGTTTTCCCCTCTTTCTTGTAGCGATGGAGAGGATCTCCCCCTCCTCAAGTCGTATTTCTCATTACCTGAGGGTCGTGAAGATAGTATCTCGCCATGTGTGACGGTTTTTAGCGTCATGAAGTTCGACGTGCAATTAGGTATCCAGTGTGACCTGATCTGTCCATCTTTTTGGTTTGCGGCCTGTGGAGGTGATCTAAAACTAATATTATAAAAAAAAAAACAATGTTTTTGTTGGTTTAGATTTGTAAAGTACTTCGCTGGCAATGATTTGATGAAGAATATTCTTTCTACAACAAAAGACTACATAATACTTTTAAGTTATTGAGCTTCATAACCTAATAAACATTAAAGGTGTAGAAGAATATGTAGAAGAAAAGGCAATTAACGGAGAAGAGGTTTTTGTTTACACACAGTAACTGAAATGATTTTTTATCATTACTACGACTACGACGGGAGATATTATATCACGTACATAATGCATTAGCTAATAACATAACGAAACGCACATAAAGCTATGAGTACGTTTCGCTGTTCGCGCGAACTTTAATTTTAATGCGTCGTAAAACGTCTCCGTGTGCGGTCATCTTTACGAGAGGTCGGCTGGAGAGGTGCTCATCTACTTTCCTAAATGTATCGATATTACAATTGTAAGATATTTGAAACTGACTGCCTCTTTGCTATTCGGAAAAATCTTTGGAACTCAATTCGGGAATGGAACTTCTTCTTAGCGTATCGATGGCAAAATTAGTTATATTCTTCGCCTGGCCCAGAATTCGGCCATGGCAATGCCGTCCGCTGATGCTGTCATTAAGTCCCTACGTGAGCAGGATGGAAGGTGAGACATGGTCTGCGGAGATACGCTGTATAAACACTGAAAATCGGAACCATCTGAGAACCCCCATCTGTGGAGATTGTCTTTGCTGCGCCCAACCTGGATGCGGAGTCTGTTTTAAGTTTTCCAAGTTGACCATGGCAACTCGTGTTCAGGAGAGAGGTTCTCTAACGGCTTGATAAAATCATCAGGGAATTGAACTGTTTTCATAGGTAAGTTTGTACGGAAACCTCCATACACAAACCCGACTCGCACCTGCCTAGTTTTTGTTATTGTTCGAGCTTGGCTTCGGACTTCGAGTCACCAAAAGCCTTCTCGTTTTTACTAAGCAGATCAACGGCGCAATATCTCATGACGAGCATTTTACCTAGCAGAAATAGAAAAAAAAAATCACAATATTCTCTAAATGTTATTATCTGATAAAAATTATAAAATTTTACATACATTTTAATGACTTAAATATTAACTAACTACAAGTTTACTAATTTAACAATCAAACTTATTTCTAGGCAAGCGCGCTCTATTGTCGACCACATGAGCTTTCTATCAGGTGGCATAGAGAGGTCAAGTACGAGCCTATCAACATTAAAAAAAGAAAACAAAAACAAATACACATAAGCGTCAAAGTTCTTCTCTACAACGCTGCCATCTCGCGGTTGAAAACGTGCCCAGAAAACTGGCAATGTTGAAAAGCGACGCTAATTCTGTACGCAAAGATCGAACGTGATCTCTGGTCACACAGTCTCGATCAATGATACGTATATATCACCGGGCTTCATTTAAGTGGCCTTTCCCTTGTATTTTGTAAAAAAAAAAAAACCTCTAAAACCTCTTCATAATATTAATTCAGATGATAAACGCAAGACAAGTAGCGCTATATTATACTGCTTTTCACTTATTGTAAAATACTTAATTTAAAAATACAGTGGTTGAAACAAATAAATAATCGGAACTATACATGACCGACTTGCCTAATTTAAGTATACAGACATCGTTTGCTATCTGCAAATTTCTCGATTAACGGTTCTGCAATAATTACTTCCTCGACAATGTTCGAAATCTCAAATATGTTGTCTGTTGGCAGTTGAAACTATCCACTATCCAACTTTTTCAATCAATGCTATCGTGTTTTGTTTCCTATATTCGTTTTTTATCTGGAAACTAAATAATTTTCTTAATAGTTTCTTAGTTTGTTGTATATTACTGTACTATTCCACCCATGAGCTTTAGTAGACCCCATTACATTGAAAATGCCTTTTTATAAGCTTTCATTTAGTTTCACCTGTCCCGATGTTTGTCTGTAATCTGTGTAAATCTTGCAAATTAAAGATCCACCCCGGTTACCGACTGAGCTGAAATTTTGCATGCATGTGTAAATCAGATGACAATACAAAATTATTATGACATGGAGTTGATCTGATGATGGAACCGGAAAATGGCCATAGGAACTCGGTAGTTAAACAACACAAGCCCATCGAGTTAGGGCTTGTATGATTCGTTTTGACGAGTATTAATTATACAGGTATACCGCGCTTTAAAATCCAGCTAAAAAAAAATGATTTTCACAAAAAAACTTGTTTGGTTTAACGAATCATCATTTAACTTCTCTCGCTCTGAGTGAAGCAAGAGTAGGGATAAAAACTCAATAGGGCTTCAGTTAGTAAAAGTTGTAGTTTTACTGACTAAAGCCTCTTGAGTTTTTATAGTGGCCCTTTGCGTTCTAGGGCCGCGGTAACTCTTCCGAACAATCCCGCAACCCCAGTTACTTCTGTCTCCACGCGTAGGCGAATGGACGTCATCAGCCCCAAACGCGAGGACGCCGACCCTGACTTTCAGCCACCATAGTCTTGAGCTTACTAACGACAAGCAATGGGGATCTCGTCACGACGGCGCTTAGTGTTCGACGCGCGCGTCAAAGATGGCAAAACCGTAGGGGCCCAGCAGAGTTGAAACCTACTGAGGCTATAGGTTGACTTCCAAAATGAAACCCAAGGTCCTAGAACCCAAAGTGCAACTGAAGGAACATGGATGTAGTTTTAGCCTTAGATTGGAATAAGTTATCAGATGATTTCCCACTTCAAAAAAAACCTATGCTTTTTGTTTTAAAATTTTAACGTCAGTCGTAAATCTTCTTCTTCTTCCTGCCCTTATCCCATATTACTTGAAATCGGCGTAACACGTTTTTTTTTCCATTCTATCCTGTCATCCGTCAAACTGTCACTAACTCCCTTTTCTTTCATATCTCTCCTCACACAATCCATCCATCTTTTCTTTAGCCTTCCTCTCCCTTTCCATCCATCTACATGAATACTCGGAATTTTTTAGTAATATATTATTTACAAAAGAACAAAAGAGTTACAAACAAAAAAAAAACAAACTTTACCTCTTTATTATACTCGCATTAGTGTAGGTGTCACTCATGAATAAAGCAGCTTTCTATCGGTGAAAAAATTTTAGCAATCGGACCAGTACTTCCAGAGATTACCACCTACAAACAAAAAAACAAACTTTACCTCTTTATTATATTAGTGTAACTAGATTGAAATTATTCATAATGTCAGTAGATCTACAGCATTCCAAAGCGGGTTTGGATTGAAATCCACCCTTCGCTCCACTTATTGTACATAATGCTATCGATGATAATACTTGAATACATCCGATACCGATAAATCAGCTCATCGATAGATAGCATCACTATTATATTGTGCTAGCCAAATGGAATATGAATTTATGGCATTTCTCATTCACCGTGACACTAGTTTTATGTGGGATAGTGGACTTAAAGAGTTTTTATTACTGACCCAGTGTTGGGTGCAGAATGGACAATTGTAACGTACAGCAGTGGAGACGATAGGTATGTCTGTGTTTAGAATAGGGGTCATCCATTAATCATGTGAGGCTTGAAAGGGGGGAGGGGTTTGACAAAAATCACGAAATATCACAAAGGGGAAGGGGTATGTAGAATCATGTATCACGTGAATTTATTTTTTCGTTATTGCGCGATTTTAAAACCGAAAAGTGGCGTGTAGTGTGACCTTGACTTGCCGTTGCAACGAATGAAGTCATTTCAGATCAGAATAAAATAAGATTATACTATAAACCTGTATTTAAAGAAAATATGCCAAAAAAAATAAAATAGGGGGAGGTGGAGGGGTAGTCTTAATCCTCACCACGTCACCAATCACCAAGGGGGAGAAGGGGCTAAAAAATGCTAAAAAAAGGTAACATGGTTAATGGACGGCCCCATAGGTGTTGAGCAGGCTTTTATGCGAGTCGTGAGGATTAGTTTCGAATCGAGCGACTTCGCTGTACGTAGGCTTTTAGCTATATAAAATAAACAAAAGTTATAAAGTTCAATCAAAATCCGTTCACCTTTTGTTTATGTACCTTTTGGCAAAGCACTTCCTCAACTCTTCTCATTGCGCTCGGTCTTTTCTCCATTTAAGACATTTTTTTGAGGAGGCAAATCATCAACTTACTTCTCCCACTCTGGATGGAGCGAGAAAGAGTATCAAAATTTTACTGACTGAAACCCACCATTGTGCTTTTGGTTGTCCTTTGTGAGGACCACGGTAACTCTTTCGAACAAACCCATATCTCCATCACTCTCCCATCCACCGTAGGTTCCTCTTCTTCTTGTAGATTCCCAACTAGAATACCTTCTTCTTCTTCCTGCCCTTATCTCATATTACTTTGGGTCGGCGCAACACGTTTTTTTCTACAATTCCTCACACAATCCATCCATATTTTCTTTGGTCTCCCTCTCCCTCTTGATTCCTAAGATACCAATTGGCGATAAAGCTCCATTTTCGACTAAGTTACCTTCCTTCATAACGGCCTATAATATAATTCACGTCACACATATTCTCTCAGGTAACAAATGTGGGTATATGACAATGCTGTTACATTCCAGTGAATTACTGTTATCACTTCGTACGGCGGCGCTGCAGTTGGCAACACTGCCAAGTTATGCCATGAATAAATTTATTCCACGATTTAGATCAACTCAATCATAGTTTATATTATTGGCGACGGTTTGTCAATTGAAGGTTGCAAGTTAGGCTGTTGACGTGGCTGAGGGCGATTGTCACGATGAAGAATTGGGTACAGGGTTCCTTCTAAACAACTTGTGTAGTTTCAGGGGTTGAAACCCAAAAACAACTTTTATTATACTTACTTTTACCCCAAACGGTTGACTGGTACAGAATGCCTTGCTTCATTAAGTCCTAAGTAAATCTTCATGTACAAAAGTGGGCGTACCAATATTAAAGAAAGAAAGAAAGAAAAGAAAGAAAGAAAAGAAAAGAAAGAAAGAAAAATCGTTTTATTTGGCATACACATTAGTATATGAAGTTTAAATAAATAAACAAATACAGCAAAGAAGCAGAATTCCTCGCCAGTCCTTAATTCCTGATAGTTGTACAACCTTTCTCGTGTGTTTGTTTTTAGTAGAAGTGTCTAAGTTGAGTCCGAATTGGTTAAGCAATCGTGCTGCACCGTCGACCACATTATCGCTTACCATCAGGTGAGATAGTACGGACGTAAGGACGGACGGTTAGCAGAAGCTTATTAAGGTCCGAACTATACGCACTGAACGTTTTGGGAACACATTCATTGTGCGTACAGCTAAGGAGTGGAAGTCCCTTTCAGAATCTATATTTCCTGATAACTACAACCTCGGATTTTTTAAGTCAACAGTGAATGGTACTTTTCGCAAGCGTGCTCCATTGTCGACCAGTGTGAGCCCATCAATAATAAAAAAGGGTACAGGGTACGGAACCCTTTGAACTCAAACTTGATTATATTTACTTTGCCTTCAAACGTAGCACAAAAACGAATGTTTTTTAAAAACAGAACTCTCTGAAAACGGATAGACATCTTACCGTCGAGATCAATTGTCGAGGCGCCGTGCCGTGCCGGCGGATTAACCGGAATACGGCAATATGCTCGCACGTTCGGCTGCAGAGTGCACAGTTGGCAATATCGTGCACACGTACCAGATACATTGCGCATGGATTAGTCGGTGAAATGTGCCACACAGAATTATTTGACTGGATAACGTATTTTTGGAACTTTTATAGAACAATAAGACTGTTACGAAGAACTAGTTTTTGCCCACATCTTCGCCCGCGTACATAAAATATAGCCTATTTCGCTCAGGAATAAAGCAGCTTTCTGTTCGTAAAAATATTTTAACAATCGGGCCAGTACTTTCCTACAAACAAAATAACAAAGAAACCAACTGTACCTCTTTAAAATATTAGTGTAGCTAGTGTGGATAAATTGCAAAACATATGCCTCCTATTTCGGGCATTGAGTTGAGCTCTCTTACCCTAGTAGGTACCCATACTAAGCAAAAAGTTCACGAACAGCGCATAGATAGATAAATATATATATACTCTTTATTGTACCTACACCCAAAATAAAAAGTAACTTAAAATTAATAGAGTGTCACAATCGGCGGTGTTATCGCTAAAAGCGATTTTTTACCTTTGGATGGACTATTGCATATTTATTACCACTGATATTACTTTTGGTAATAGTTTTCCACATATCATTGATGAAATAAGATGGCACGACCATTGAGTAACCCTTCACGTAGGTAGAATATTGTAAAACAACCACTTTTTTAAAAGAGTAACCATGGAGTTTCTTGCCGGTTCTTCTCCATAGGAAACGACCAATTTGGAACCGTGCACTAACTTCTGACGTTTTATAAGTGCCCATGTAGGCCTATGTGAAATAAAAATATTTTTGATTTTGATTTGATTTGATTTGATTTGATAGAAGTAGTTACTTACTTAGACAAAAAAAGTTTTACCAAAATGTCGGCTCTGTATCTCTCGCTAGTCTCGCAATGGGCAAATGCTAGAAACGATTTATTGTACCTGAGCATATTGTACGTACCATCATATTGGATGCCATCGCCGCCGGAATATGAAATGCTTTTCAACTGCAGACGAGACCTACATTCCTCGATTATATTATTATTTAACCAGCAGCCAGTGCTACGGATTCAGGACAAGTTGCAACTTGTCTGATTTGATTCTAAGCCGGTATTTCCTAGGAGACTCCAAGTTTGGTCGTTATGCCTGGCATGAATGTGAGAGCGTGTTTATTTTAGTTTCATCGTCTAACGGATCATCCTATATAATTTAAAAATAAAACTAAAAACTTGCAATGAATAATTTCATAAAAATAAAACACAGGTAAGTACATTCTGTAGGAGGACCTCTTTCCCCACCGAGGGTGTCCCCACGTTGTCGTCGTGGTGGGGCTTGCGTGTCTCAATGATCTTGGGGGCTTTTCCGGTAGAGCTACTCATGCCGGAAGGTCCCAAGTGAGAGACCAGACCAAGAGGGACACCGAACGGAGTCCTTAACATCGGACTACCGTTATGGGCGCACCATCTGGACTTGAACGTGCGCGACTGACTCTCAAAACTATTGGAGAGTGAGTAAGAGGGGTTTTTGGTGTGCACCGTACGATTGTTCACGTGCGGTGCACACCAAAAACGGTACGGTTGGAGTTTATGAATTGCTGCTCGAAGTCTTTGAGGCGCAAATCAGGGTAGGAGTGGGAGACAACCACCTTAAAAACCAACGATCTGGGGACCCCACCCCATAAAAAAAGGTAAAGCTGTATCCAGTGACAACAATGGAAGCGCATCATAAAGATAAACTACCCCAGGAGGGTACCTGCTGCTCCGCAGTAGGAGAATCCCTCACCGAGCAGAGCTCGGTCAGTCCCACGTATTCTGGGGGGGACAATGATCGCTCTAAATCCCAATCGGATTTTTACCCGCCCTTTAGAGGCGCATTGAGCCAGGGTGGCTCACGTACTGGTAGTCAGGAGTCGCTCGGATATATTTCCAGCACATCCAAGGTACCGAATCCTAACGAGCAAGCTGCTAACCTACTCTCTGATAACAGTAGAGAGGTTAGCTTGAAAGAGGTAACCAACGCGGCGGTGTTGATGGATTCATCTTCTTCGAAGGCACGGAAAGTGTCAAAGAGAAGATTAACTCGTGTACAGTTCGTACGCCCGTCTACCCCTGTTGCCGATGAGATGGCTAGTGATACTGGTGAGTCGTCGTGCTCGCAAATGTCATACGCCTCTGAGGCGTCAACGAGATCGACTCGAGCCCGCACGCGCATGCAAACAAATGAATTCAGAGAGTCGATCACAACCAAGAAGAAGACTGTTAAGCCGTTTAACCCTAGCAAGCCCCTTACTAACGATAGGCAGCAGGGTGGAGACTCAGAACCAGCGAGTCCACCAGCAAAGCAGGCAAAGATCCGGACAACAGCAAGGCAGGACTTGCCGAATTCGGAAATTTTGGCCAAGACGATGCAGACACAACCAACAGCAGAACTTAACAACCGTATTAAGGATAGTCTTAAGACTATAGAGGAGGTTGCAAACGAATCGCGCAACCTCAAAGGAAGCTTTGTTTACAACCTCAAACTGGCGGCAGTCACAGTTCAAGCTGCAGTTGCTGAATTGACCTCGCGATCAGCAGTTGAGGTTAATGTTGAGAGGTTGGAGACTGAAAACGCCGAGTTAAAGGCTCGGCTTACCAGTCTATCAGCACAGGTTGAGAAGTTGACGGCGCAGGTCAGCCTCTTAAATCGCCAGGGCGGGCTAACAGAGAGTCCTATTCTGGCAGCACCATTGATGGTACCAAGTCAGCCCACTCCATTGACCGAGCATTGCCGATCTGACGAGGCAGAGGCCCAGTTTCGGCGTTCTATAGCCCTAGAAATTGGGTTTATGGTAGATGCTAAGCTAGCCGCTATAGAGAAGAGGTTGCCTCCTGAAAAGCCCTTGCGACCGCCACTCGCCGCAGATGGAAGAACGGCGTCTTCATCAGCTCTAAAGAAGCAGCTAATACCCGATCCAAATCTGATCCCTGCCCCTGCGGGGAAAAAGAGGAAAAGAAAGAGTAAAGGCCAAAATAATGCAGAAACTCCAGTAGTGGAATTACCTGTAGAGTCTGTAGCAACTACACAAGCCTCCCAGGCTTTGCGGGATGCGACAATTAAAAGGACGGAGGTCTGGTCTACTGTGGTAGGGAGGAAAGCCAAGAGAGACAAGAATCCCCAATCCATCCCCAAAGTCATCACTGCGAAGCCTAAAAAACAGCAAGTGAAACTGCCAAGAGTTCCCGCCGCGGCAGCTATAACGATATCGGTGAGGGAAGGATCCTCCGCCAAACTCGGCGAGGTTGTGTCTATTATGAGGCAGCGAATCCGTTTAACTGATGTTGGTATTGACACTGTTGGTCAAAGAAGGGCTGCTGATGGTGGTATGGTGCTTACTATTGCAGGCACCGATTCTTCTACCAAAGCAGACCGTCTCGCTAACCGCATGCGAGAAGTTCTCGCCGATTTTGATGTCAAAATCTCACGTCCAACCAAAAGAGCTGAGGCAAGGATCATGGATCTTGACGATGCCGTCACACCTGAGGATGTGGCAGCCGCTATCGCCGAGGTAGGATGCTGTTCACCCGAAGATATTAAAGTGGGTGAAATTCGTCGCTCTCGTACTTCTCTGGGACACGTTTGGGTCCGTGGCCCACTGACGGCAATTAAGAAGTTGGAGTCCGATAAGCGCATGCTTTTAGGCTGGACGTCAGTGCGGGTTCAAGTTTTGGGAGCGCGTCGATTGATGTGCTTCCGTTGCCTTGAGCCCGGGCACGTCCGCTGCCAGTGCACTAGTACAGTGGATCGGAGTACTCAGTGCTATGCCTGTGGCGGAGCTCACAAAGCGAGAGAATGCACGTCACCGATCATGCGTTGTCCGTTGTGTGCGGACCAGGGTCTCCCAGCGGATCACCGGCTAGGTGGTAAAAAATGTGCTCCGCGCAAGACGCGTATCTCAATTGCTCCTTCTATAGTAGCACAGGAATCGACGCTTACACCACTTGGTGCAGGCCCCTCGGAGGAAATGGACACTTCGCCTTCCCAGCCTTAAAAGTTCTTCAATGCAACCTGAACCACTGTCGCAACGCACAGAATCTTTTTTTGCAGACTGTTGCGGAGTGGTCGGTTGCCTTGGCCGTAGTAGCGGAGCCATACGGTCTTAGGGATCATCCACGCTGGTTCCGAGACTCTGTGGACTCCGTCGCTGTTTATTGGGCTGGTGGAAGTGGAGAGCCTCATTGCTCCCTAATCGATAGGGGTCATGGATTTGTAGCAGTGGAATGGGGTCCTTTGGCTGTAGTGGGATGTTACGTGTCTCCTAATATTTCTCTCACCGAATTCGGGGAATATTTGGACGGGGTTGCAAACTGCATTCAGCATAAATGCACACCCCGTCCGGTTCTCGTCTTGGGTGACTTCAACGCTCATTCCAGAGTTTGGGGAAACACTCGTGAAACGTCGAGGGGACACGCACTACAAGACTGGGCGGCGTTGCTTGACCTTCGACTTTTAAATCGGGGATCCGTGTCCACATGCGTTCGGTGGCAGGGGGAGTCAATTGTGGACCTCTCATGGGCGACTCCTTCTGTTGCTCACATGGTATCGGATTGGAGGGTAGCGGAGGAGATGGTCACACTTTCCGACCATCGCCATATTGTATTTGATGTGACACTGCGCCCCTCTAATAACCTTGGCCGTCCAGCTCATAATCCACCGGCGCGACGTTGGGCCCTCAAGCAGCTCAATCGAGACATGCTCATTGCAGCTGCCAACGTCGCGGCGTGGCCAGAAGATGATCGGTCCCAGAGAATTTCATTTGATCCAGAAGAAGAGGCGTCTTGGTTCCGGGACAAGATGACGTCGATATGTGATGCTTCCATGCCCCGAGTCAAGTGCGCTCAACGTCCTGGTGCGGTTTACTGGTGGTCGGAAGACATTGCGCGATTGCGAGTTTTCTGTCTTAGGTCCCGACGCCAGTATCAATGCACTCGACGCAGGAGAGAGCCGAGAGCTACAGATGAGGAGATAAACAGATCCTATAAAGCGTACCGGGAGGCCACTATGAACCTTCAGCACGCCATCGCAGATGCCAAGTCAAAGTCTTGGGGAGAGCTTCTTGAGGGGTTGGACAGAAATCCATGGGGAAAACCTTATAAATTGGTTATGACCAAATTGCGTCCTTGGGTTCCGCCTATCACGGAAACTATGGACCTGGCTCTATTAGAAAGAGTCGTAAGCACGCTCTTCCCAGTAGCTAGAGACAGCACCTCATCAGTACGGTTATCTCCAGACTGGTCTGACGAGATGGAGGTGACTGAAGGCGAGCTTGAAAGAGCCATAAAACGAATGGGAGCTCGTAACACAGCACCAGGCCCTGATGGTATTCCTGGCCGTGCATGGGTTTTGGCTCTGGATTCTTTGGGGGATCGCTTAAGACGGCTGTTCAACAGCTGTCTTCGTGTGGGCGTGTTCCCTTCAGACTGGAAGGAGGCTGGATTGGTGTTACTGAGGAAACCAGGCAGAGAATCGGAGTCTTCCTCAGCATACCGTCCCATTTGCCTGCTCGACGAGGTTTCTAAGCTATTCGAGAGAATAATTGCCGAAAGGCTCGTTGAGCACCTGTCGCGGGTTGGTCCCGACCTTGCCGAATGCCAGTACGGTTTCCGGCAGCAGCGTTCTACAGTGGATGCGATCTTACGCGTCCGCTCGTTGTCGGAACAGGCAGTATCCCGGGGTGGGGTGGCGTTGGCGGTAAGTTTGGATATTGTCAACGCTTTTAACTCCTTACCCTGGGATGCAATAAGGGCGGCACTAGAACATCACAGGGTGCCCCCTTACCTGCAATGCATCATCGGGGATTACCTACGCGATAGGCATATTCGCTATGTGGGACGAGATGGTTGCATTCATCGGAGGGAGATTACGTGTGGGGTTCCACAGGGGTCGGTTTTGGGTCCCCCCTTGTGGAATCTTGCATACGACGTGGTCCTGCGGGTCGAGCTTCCCGCTGGCGTCAATATTGTCTGTTACGCAGACGATACTCTAGTGTTGGCCAGCGGGGACACTTTCGATGAGACCATCAGGCTTTGTGAGCTCGGGGTGGCAAGAGTCGTGGCTTCGATCCGCGAGCTGGGTCTAGAAATAGCACCTCATAAAACTGAGGCACTATGGTTCCACAAATTACCGAGGAGTAGAGCGCCACCCAGCTTGTCAGTAACCGTAGGAGATGCGCAAGTCCAGGTGAGTCAGTACATTAAGTACCTTGGTTTGACTTTGGACAGTCGGTGGGGCTTTGAAGAGCATTTTGAACGCCTGATCCCTCGCGTTGGAAAGGCAGTGGGCGCTCTGCACAGATTGCTGCCTAATCTAGGAGGACCTCGTGAAGAAGTTCGTCGCCTCTATGCAGGTGTTGTGCGATCGATGGTCCTTTATGGGGCACCTGTATGGTCAAATAGACTCCCAGGTGTCCGTCGCTGCAGGACTAAAATTAATAGTCTGCAGCGGAGAATGGCCATCCGCATCGCACGTGGATACCGAACGTTGTCATTTGAGGCGGCAACTCTTTTGGCACGCTTCCCACCATTGGACATCCTGGCAGAGATGGACGCGAAGGTATATAAGAAGATTCGCGACATACGCCAAAGTGGTAATACTGTGCCGGGACTTGTAGTGGTAGGGCTGAGGCGGCAGGAGCGGCGACACGCGCTCGAGAGGTGGCGCGAGCGGCTACAACAGCCGCAATTCTCGCGTAAGCGCGTTGTCGAAGCCGTTCTACCACACTTTGAAGCCTGGCTGAAAAGAGGAAAGCGCATCTCCTATAGACTTACTCAGGTACTGACCGGGCATGGTTGCTTCGGTGAGTACTTAAATAGGATTGGGCGAGAGGCTACGGCAAATTGCCACCATTGCGGAAATAACCTTGATACAGCCCAGCACACGCTCGAAGAATGCCCTGCGTGGGCCTCTGAGCGACAGGTTTTGGTTGCCAAGATCGGACGGGATCTGTCTCTACCAGCAGTAGTGAGGGCTATGCTGAAGGAGGCAGAAAATTGGAGAGAAATGGTGTCCTTCTGTGAAGCCGTGATGGTCCAGAAGGAGGCCGCTGAGCGGGATCGTGAGAGGGCCGATCCCACTCGTAGAAGAAGGCGTCAGAGGGTCAACCGCCGTGACGCCTAAAACGCCGAAACCCCGCTTGCCACATTTAAGGTAGGCGGGACTCAGAGGTCACGGGCTTTCAGAGTGGGGACTCTGTCAGCCCACCAAGTGACCTCAGGAAAGACGGTGGCACAGTGATCACGTGCTGTCGTGCACAACGAGGCTCAGGGGAGACCCCTCACAGTCTCCTCAGGGATGTGTCTTAACAGGCGTCGTACAGAGAGAGTTCCGGGGTGGTCTTCTAAGAGGTCACGGAGCCCTCTTCTATGTACTGATGGTGATCACCGGGGTGGTTTTAGTGAGGTAAGAATCCCACACTCCCTGGCCTTGCCCCCAAAAGGCCGGAAGCCTTTTGAAGGTTTCCCCCCGAAAACAAAAAAAAAAAAAAAAAAAAAAAAAGGAGGACCTCTTTAGATGATTTAGAACTAATGGAACATTATATAAGTATATAAAATATACTCAAACATAAAGAATATTGTCAGATTAGATTTAGGCAAGCTGTCAGGCTGAAAGGCGCGAGTGATTTTTTATGATAATACAACAATATCATGAGAATGAAACCCTTTTAATTAATTTATAATCGATCCCTACATTGCACACTTCACTACTGTAATACTACTTGCAATAGTTAACCATAGACTGGTTAAATAATCCGATAAATATAATCCGGCTCGAAGGACCAATGTTAACCTGGGGTAGAATAAATATTTGTGTATATACATAGACTCGTAACATAGGCAAAGGTCGTGACGTTTAAACACAAATTAAATGGGTCCGAACAAACATGACATGTTTAAGCATTTTGATATAAATTGAAGTATTGTTTAAGTAAAGATTCTCCTTTAGTTAAAATATGTAGTATATAATTTAAGCATAATTTTGGGGAATTTGATATTAGGAATGCTAGATGTTTTATCTCTAATATGCGTGGGTGGTTGTCTCCTTTGCTACAGAAACTCCAACATTATAGTATCATAAGTTGCGGCACACGTCCGCGAAGTTTGTTGGGTTCGATTCCCAACTTATAGTTACGACTACACAATATCATACAATGCATATTTTATAGGAATACTATGTTGATAAATCATTCTGTTTTCTCTCATATCTCTAGGTTTTAAAATTTGTTTTCCATATATCTCGTACACAGCGACGTGGTACACAATCTGTTCGCTATAAAATATGGACGTCTGTCGGAAATCTCATCAGAGTGAAGTGTTCATCTCACGTTGTTTAGTCAGGAAAGCGATTTCTGAAACGACATGTTGTTAGACACTCACGTCTCTCGTCTTGTACGGTTTAAAACGATACAAGTAGGGTTGTGTATGGTTAAAAATCGTATAGATATATATGTAGGTACTCATCAAGTCAGGTTATCGATTCAATCGACTCAATTTTATGGGTAATGAATGGGTAACTAGCAATAAACAAGCAATTGATTTATGATGCAATGCTGTTCGCAAGAAGTCCAAAGATCAATAGAGCTCTTGGGGTCTTGTTAATAACTTCTTTTATCGCCGAACTCACTGCGAGCGTCATGCCAGATTCTGTCAAAACATGTATACGTCATAAGCTTCGTTTCGATGACAAACTGTTTTCCGTATCATTGACGTTGTAAGGCTTAGTTTCAAATCCAAATACTTGTGGGTTAAGTTTGCTCTTCCGAACCCTTTCACAATATTGTTTAGGTCAAAATATTTGTAACTAGCTGTGCCCCGCGGTTTCACCCGCGTTTTTCTCGTTTCCGTGGAAATACCGAGATAAAATATTGCCTAGAATTTCCTCCCTCAATAAATGGACTATTGAATATTTAAACAGTTTTCATATCAGATCAGTATTTCCCAAGATTACCGCGTTCATAAATGTATTTATTATACTCTTCAAAGATCTTATACTTACAATCATCACCAAATATATTTCAAAAAAGATTATTACAGGATTTTATGTTGATAAAAAACTCTATGGCCCATAACTCATTAATAGGTACCAACTCTTAACATCTTACACACGTGATAACTTTTAAACGAAATATCCGATTGAGATGAAACAAAAAGTATTTTACTTCTACAGAAATTCTCTTGATAACATAATGCTTAATTTCGATAAAGATTAATATTAAGATACATATTTAACGCAGTTTTTTTTCTTCAGACGATTTAATAATTATTTTGAACACAAAATCGGTTATTGTGATTAAACCATGATAGCTAGATGTATGTTCTCGCGGACTTTTTTGTAGGTCTTAATGGGATCTACAAACCCGTAGTACATCATTTTGTTCTATTGTCAATAGTTTTTGCAGCGCACGCAAAAATAGGTTTTCGATTTTACACCTTGTGTTACAAAATAGCAATTTTATTACGGATCCCTAATTTTGAACAAAACAAAACATAGCCTATAGCCTTCCTCGATAAATGGACTACCCAACACTGAAAGAATCATTCAAATCGGACCAGTAGTTCCAGAGATTAGCGCGTTCAAACAAACAAACAAACAAACAAACAAACTCTTCCGCTTTATAATATTATATATATAGTATAGATTAATGTCAAACTCAGTCGTATCAATTTACGTTTCTAAATCAAGGTGGGGTATTAGTATCTTTAAGAGTCAAGCCAAAATTAGAAGCAAGATACGAAAGTAGGACCAAACATAACGATACGACAGAAGACAGTTTAATATAGTATATAGCAATTTATCGAAGAATTATTATTGCTTGATTTATGGGCCGTTCCATCGACGTTCATAACTACACGACGGAGGGTGTCCTACCCTGTTAGTTTGCTAAATATAATTTTCACAAAAAAAAATTGACTTGTAATTATTAATTACCTAATTATTATTTATACTTTGCGAACTGTTCGTGTTAGCGACACTTGTGGGAGGCCTGTCTCCAACAGTGGACGTTTTTCGGCTGTAATAATGATGATGACATTTTTGTATACGTAATTAATAGTTTTGTTTAAAGCAAAATGTATAGAAACTGTATGGAATATCCACAATAATTACTTATTCATAGTAGGCATTAAGCATTAGCCCTTCCAACTTTCTTCCATTTTGAACGAACAATTGAAAGAAAAACTGTGGCCCTGGAAAGCAAAAGGTAAGTGAAGGAACACGGGTACACTCTCACTCCATCCAGAGCGAGTGAAGTTACTCGACGACTTTTTACAAAGCTGACCGGTCTACACTGTCCTCTCATATCTATTATTATTGTAATATGGAAATATTGTAGAAACTAAACATAGAAAGAAAACTACAACTCAGCAAAACACAACAATATTTTTTTGTTTTAAAATTAACCACTGATTTTCTTACTGGCTCTGACAACCATGTAGAACCGTGCGGTAACTCCTGACGTTTTATAAGGACCTATGTGAAATAAACAATTTTGAGTTTGAGTTTGATTGCCCCACCAAAAATAAAAACACCGAACCCATATTCACCGAGGAATCAAGTAGAGATGTCTACACCCACACTTCAACAGTCATGCTAGTCCCATGTATAATAAGGGGAGCTTGTTGCCTTCCATCGGCTACTAATCTTGACAACGGCCTGTTACTATCAAATTCCAGATTGAAAACTCCATTAACACTTTGTCCAACCTTGACATCAAACTAAGACTCCATACTATACATAGCGCTTGCAACCACTGCACTAATGAGGCGAGGTAGATTATTTTTAAAAAAAGTCTATTTGCTCCATAATATACCTATAGCAGCGGTGGCCGAGTGGTAACAACCCCGACTTCCGAGTAGTATGTTCAAACCGAGCCAGGCTCATTACTTTGTGTAATTAAATTCACCACCATTGCTCTCAAAACCGATGAAGAAAAACTTCGTGAGGAAACTGGCATGAACCAAAAATTCGGAGATTAATTCATGGTCTTTTCCCTCTCCTAGACAGGAAGCCTGAATCCCAACAGTGAGAATATTATAAGACCGACTATGCTATATGCGTTGTAAGCCCGGTTGTCAAGTATTAAGTACAAGTGTGCAGTTAATAGATCGAGTGGCGTGTTCACACGGTGTTAGCGCAAGTTGTTGGCGCGCGGCCAAGCGCGGCCGGCGACCTAATGCTGCAAGTTTCGCTTTCCTGTGAATATATCATTTCCTCTGCCTAGTTCCAGTTAATAAATAGTTTAACTTTATTCACATACAATCCTCTGCATTCAAATCCTCTATACGAGTATAAACAAAGAGAAACTTAACAATATACATGTATTAAATCTGGAGAAGTTTTTAGTTGCATCACGTAAAATATACGAAATCGACGTAGATAACTTTTATACATTAAAATTTTGTGTAACTTTATATATTACTTACTTTGTTTGATCGCAATCGGTTGACTATATCGAAAGGTATACCACATTCATTGACTGTTACACGATACGAAGTTCGACGGGTCCGCTAGTTGCAAAATGACTACAGAACTGATGTCTTGGAAAATGATTATACCATGTGTGTCTTCATTATTTACTATATTTTGAAGACCTTTAGTGGAATTTTTTACTATTTTTCTATCAAAGAGTCAGTATTGCCATTCTAAGAGGCAACACTGTCAGCCTCTTTCTATTCACAGTCATGTCGAAAAAAAACAAAAAAAAAAACATTATAACTGCACACATACCTTCACAATTATTAAAAGTTTTAGAAGAGTTAGCATACGGCACACGCTTTAATAAACTCTAATCAAATTTATCAACTATCTTGAAGTTCAACAAATCATTTAACCTTATTATTCGTAAGTTTTCTTTTTCAGCATATCTAATATATATTTTTTTTGCCTTCAGAGGTCATCCTCTCACCGAGCGCCCTGTCTGCCCTCCACAAATCGCCTGCGTAATGGTGTTTTTATAGACGCTATAAGTCAGGCACACCTCTGGTTTTAAGTATTTATTTTTATGCCATTATTGTAATGGACACCAAAACTGATTTATGGCCAATTGAAGCTTAGTTGAGCGGTATTGATACAACGACTGTCGCAATCCAGCTCTGGGCACGCCACAGTCACTTTAAGGAGTGGCTGAAGAGGCGCCATAACGGCCTTAATATGCACTAGTTATTAAAAAGATAAAAGATTTTGTACTTTGTAGTCCTCACCAGACTTGGCCAGTTCGAAAGGTTCCTGTTTCAGAAGAAACGCATGGGTGTCACCATTATGCGGGTTGGCGTTAGCTTGCGGACGGCAAGCAATGGGTAGCTCGTCGTCCAACTGTCCCTTAACCGTCCGGACCGAGCCCAAGTGGTCGACGGCGCGTACTGTTCCACGCGCGCCTCAAGGACATGTCAGTAAAACGTAGGGACCCAGCAGGGTCGAAGCCTACTGGGGCCTTAGATCTGTTTCTAAAAGGAAGACTCGGCCCTGGTATGAAAGGCAACGAAGGAGTAGGAGTGAGTTTTTTAACCGACTTCGAAAAGGAGGAGGTTCTATGTTCGACTGAATGTGTGTTTTTTTTTATGTATGTTCACCGATATCTCGGTCAATTATAGACCGATTTAGACATTTTGATTGAATGGTTTTGCTTCAAAGTTGGTCCCATAGAAATATTGTTATAATCTGATCATAATCTTCGAAGATATGGAACAGAACTCTTCATAGGAACACAGCAGAATTGTCGTAACAAGTAAAATTGCTTTTTTTTAGTCAGTAAAAGTAGACACACCCTCGCCCTCCGCCCAAGAGTGGGGGATGTCACTGGATTATTTTCCTAGCTAAAAAAAAACAATACCAATTCGGGAGGTTCTGGTTTCGGGAGATACACAACGGCAATGATAAGTGGGTTGCCTAAAGGAGTTGGTGGGGAGGATATAGTAAAAGCCTGCCCCGCTTGGAAGAAACAGATCGGTGTTGAAGAGCTCGGTCTCAGTTCAGGTAATAGTCAGGAGCGAGAGGGAATGGGTAGCGATCACCTCCTTCTACGAAGCATTAATGCGAGCGAAGGAGATAACCGCAACCACGAGGAAACGTGCATATCCTTTCGCATAGCAGAGAGTGGATCAAGGTTGCTAATGATGGTGATATCTTGTTAAGGATAATCAGTTCAGCCGATAGACGTCCACTGTTGGACATTGGCCTTCCCCAATTGTCGCCACAATGAACAATCTTGTGCGTCTCGCATCCATCGGAATCCTGTAACCTTTACCAGGTTATCGGTCCACCTTGTAGGAGGCCTCCCAACGCTGCCTCTCCAGAAACGTTCGGCTTTTTGTTAAAGATATCATCATCATTTCAGCCGATATAAGTCCGTTAAAGATATATTTTTTAACTAATAGTAACCTAGTGTTTGACTGCGATTTTAACCTGCTTAAAATATCAATCGTAACGGTACCCAGCCTGAGGTCCACAGCATGTTCACCTAGGACTACTCATTACTATGCTGCGATGAGCTGCTGAGCAGACTTCCACGCTCTAATGTGGCCAGTCAGTGCTCAATGGGGAAACTATCCAGACTTCACCTGAAACAAGCAATAATGAACTTTGAAGCAGTACATTAAGACTCACATTTCAATGACGCTGTAAACTAAGTATAAACTATTTGCAAAGATAAGTTTAAGCGTATATTAGTTTTTATATTTAAACTGATAAGGTTTATATCGGTGTGGCCATTTGTGAAAATACTTGGTCGAGACGAGAGCTGAGGGCACCTACCTACACATGTTTAGAAAGTTTAATTGCACTGCAATTAAGACATAGATAGGATTTGTAAATTAATCTAGGTTTTAATATCCATTTGTGAGAGGTGCAGTTTGGAAAGTTTCAACCGTTTTGTTTTTGTTTTAACTTCTACGACCCTTGTATCTCGTAGAATTTACTTTTTAGTATACTATTTTGTATTGCTGCTTTCTTTCTTTCTGCTATTAATATAAACAGGATTAGCTATATATTTGTTTCAGTGAATTTAGTTTTTCTCAAATTCTACTACAACTTCAATTTATAAACTAAAACTAGCAAAAGAAATAATATATTTAAATATATTTTTTATTATCTACTGATGGGAAGGAAGGGAAGTTTGAAAATGGCGCCAGTGACTGAAAAGTTGAAAGGGAATCGTTTGTCTTGGTATGGTTACGTGAAAAGGAGGGATGAAATGCATGATGCTAAAAAAGTTATGAGTTTACATGTGGATGGATGGAGGAGAAGAGGGAGGCCAAAGAAAAGATGGATGGATTGTGTGAGAAGCGATATGAAAGAAAAGGGAGTTAGTGATAGCGTGACGAGTGACAAGACAGAATGGAAGAAAAAAATGTGTTGCGGGGACCCCAAATAAAACGGGACTAGGGCAGAAAGATGATGATGATGGGCTCGCGTTTGACCACCATCTTACCTGATAATAATAGCTGTGGTCGACGATGGAGCACGGTTGCCTATAAGTTCACTCTTGACTTAAAGACCCCTAAAATAAGTAGATAACTTTATATAAGCCCAATAAATCAGGTCATTACTTACATAACAACGTAGGTAGTTCATATGGGAGGATTAAGGGATCTGAAATGTTTTTTTCCAATTTACATCAATCTTCCTGAAAACAACAGGAAACCCAAATTAATGTCACTAACGACATAAAAAGCCTCCCAAATTCACAACAAACGTATCAATAGTACTTACTGGGTACATGCGAACGCACAAGTGGAACTGTGCTCTACTTCGCGATGGCACTGTGTAGATAGGAACAGAAGGTCAGGTCTGTACAATAAGTGAGAATCGGCTCACGCTGACATAATGGAATCAAAACGTGCTTGTACAATTATACTTGGAAATGAAGTTATACTTGGAAAATCCCAGGTCGGGCGTAACAAAAACAATCTTTATAGACGAGGGTTCTCGGAAGGTTCTGGGGCTGTTTGTGCGGCGTCTCTCCGCAGACCATGTAGGTTTAAAGAATCTTTTATTTCTCATAAGAACATATTACATCGTCCACTTAAATGAGATTTAAAAAAAATTGTTAAACTGTTGTCGTCAAATGACGAAGCATGCAGTACTCTTTATAAGTACTACAGTTACAATAAAATACCCAATAGGCTTACAATATTACGTAACTATACTATGATACAGTACAAAAGGGCACAACATGTCTTACCTCCATCCTGTGTCATGTGCCCTATTGCCTGTTCACGTAGAGACAAAATAAACACAGTTGTGTCAGTAAAAGAGCTTAAAAAAGCCAGGTAAAACAAGTGATGATCAACTGCTTTACCTGGCTTTTTTTATGCCTAGCCCTTTTCTGCCTAGTCTTTTTCTGCCTAGCCTTTTTCTACCAAGCTTGTTTTCAATTAGCTTGGAGTCAGCTTCCAGTCTTATCTGATGCAGCGGAATATACTCATGTTTTACAAGAAGCGATTGCCATAAGACATAAGTTACAAGTAATTTATTCATTGGTTAAACATAGGTACATTAATAACGGTGTAGCAAAGTAATAAAGAGAGCGCTGTGTTATGCCAGAGGGCGTACAAATGTTTATGAGTTTGCAATCATGCCAGCCAAGTCTCAATATTCAAATACAAATAAGTCTAGATAGTAAATACAATTTTGAAGGATTCTGCCTATCAAACCTCCACAAACCTGTTGCTGGGCAACACGATACTCCTCTGTGATATGACTTTCTGGCATCTGACTACCTGAATACCACCTACCTGATCTGAATGACAACCGAGACCAGCCGCCTTTCTTTCTTTCCGAGGGACGGGATGTCAGGCAAAGCAGGTTAGATTTTAATTTGTCCCGTCTATCCCAGAATGTTTATAGGTCTATAGGTATGTATATAAAGGGTTGGCGTCTTATGTGCCTTTCTAGTACCTGGAGATTACCATGTTTCACCCTCATCTCCGCTAGTGGACCTTCTTTATCTCAGTTTAGTGGTCAGGTCTATGTTGTGACGACGTCCCACTGCTCATTAATTTCATTCAACTCATTAAGTTCCCCGCACGTCCATTGCCTTCCTGCTGTTACTTAAATGCTCCAAAATAAGGCGGAGACGGAACGCGGACACTATTGAGGAGCAAGTGCCGTGAAATGTTTATGTTCTTGTTTTTATCCAGACTCAACTTGTCTCAACCAGTTGGGCACTTATTTAGACATGTCGCGGACATAAGTCACAAGTTTTACCAATTACAGTGGCTTATTGTGCACGAATAATGAATTTATTGAAATTGACAAAGTTTTTCATTATAAAAAAGAACATAATCGAGAAATAAATAAAATTTCGTTTTCATGATCCATTTGCACTGAAAATAATAGTTTTTGGTTCACGAAAAGGTGAGATAGTGGTCAAACGCAAGCCAAAAGCACAAAAGTTTTAATACCAAATTATTTGTGCAGCTTTTATTATAGATAAGGCAACGGAACATATGGAAATTGCATCACGCAAATTTCATGATTTTTAACACCCCCTTGCTAATAACTGATTACAATCGTAAGACTCCCTTTAAGTTATTATATAAGTACTAAAAGAAGTGGTTTTATACCCTTAAACTTTAGAGATAGTTTTTATTTTTATTAGAGTAAATGGCCTGCGGATTTAGTCAGTCAATTAGGTACATATTACATATACTTTGATTCCATAATTGGATCTTTACGGAATTATTATTAAGACTTTAAAAAGATTAAATAACCAACTTTATCTTCTCTCTTAGGAAGAAAGTTGGTAATTTAATCTTTTTGCTATTCGAGTTTGACGCACTCAAGTTTCTCAAACTGTTCGAAACTGCTTGGGAAACTTCGAAAATGAAACGTTGCAGCAATACACGCTGCAACGTTTGAATTTGGAAGTTTTCAACACTCGTTCGCATCACGAAGACTAATCGTTATGCCTTGATCACACGTACCGAGTAAAAGAGCGCGATAGTAAAATTTTGCTCGGCCGAGACAGCACGATGTTTATAAGCGAATTGTAGAGATATCAAGGCATTACTGTGCGTCTACTGCTGACAAGCACTCTAATGATTGTCTCGATTTGTTGACAAAGTTTAATCTTCTGATGAATTCTCTTGACGATTAAACAGAAAGTCTTTAGATTCATTAGAAAATCCATTTGTAAAATGTAAAATAAAAGTTTTTTCTATGAAGTATTGTTTTAAGAAAATTAATTAAAGTTGGCAAAAGTAAGTACATGTCTGTCACCGTAATATTGTAAATAACATTTCTTTATTATCTACCGCACGAGATTGTGAACTGTCAAAAGATGGTGAACCGAGATACTGCTTACAATTTAACATAATATTTTTCGGTAGATTATAATCTATCGAAGTAAAACTGTTAAATCGCAATTTAACGCGCGTTAAATTGTCAACTATTCGAAGGCTGTGTCTTACTGATCGGTCGTACAGTAAGTAATATGAGAATGTATTTTATTAGATATTTTGAAACTACGCTATTTTCTTACAAATAAAATAAATTCATTTCAAAGGGATAAAGCTTTCTTGAAAATCTGGTTTGCGATCAAAAGCTACATCTCAACAAAGGCTGACGTCCCTGTGCAGCTGAATATCAACGACACAGGAAATAGAATCTGTTCCATGTGTGCCCTGTCCGCCGTCCACTGGAGACTGTCCACAGACGACGTCTTTGCTTTAAAAATAAATATGGAGACATCCCTGTTGAAATGCGGAGTAGAGCGTGATACAGAGCTATAAATAAAATTTAAACTGTATATCCCACTTCCATTATTAGTATATGATTGGTTTGATATTTATCATAGTATTTATTAGTTTCGCTAAAAAGCTACCAATAAAGCTGTCATTCTGAAATGGGGTTGCGCCGGGCGGGGAAGTATTCCTCTTTCAGTACCAAAGCGATTCCTCTTTCGGTACCAATAAGTATGTTAGATCCACATTCGGCACTTCGCATGGTGGATTACGGTATCCACAACGCGGGCCCAGTGCGGGTTGGTGAATGTTATATATCTTCGAATTGTTGTTCTAGGACCTAACGGTTTCCTAATGATGTATTTCTTCACTGGTTTTGAGAGCAATACTGATGAAATAAAATACACGAAGTAATACGTCTGGCTTGGTTTTAATACGCAACGTGTAACTCGTAAGTCGGGGCTGTACTTTACCACTGGCTCACCACTATTCTCATTTATTTTTTATTTCTTTATAATTATTTTTTAAATTGATATGGGCCAGTGCTTGACTGCCATCCCGCCTGATGGTAAGCAGAGATGCAATCGTTGATGGTGAAGCGCACTAGTTTATTAGGAGTCTATTCACTCTAGCCTTGAAGACACCTAAATTATAATTGGACGGGAAGAGCGCAAATTGCAGGCAAATTGTTCCAGTCCTTCGATGTACAATGTTTAAGCTCGGTAGTGTATCGCCTTGGGATTATAGGCTTTTTAATACTTTTTTTTACCGGTGACAACAAGAAGTGACAGGGCGTGTTCCGGCCTTCACTCGCAGCCTCCCTCCCACTCTTCTCGGCGGTCGAAGCGATTGCAGGAAATAGGATTTGCGGCTACACTGACATAGACACTTTGTGTACATCGCAAACAACGTGTACGCACTGGGTTGAGCACGCGTGACGTTTCAAGAAGTGGCGTCTTTTTGCTGTCATACTCTGATTAAACATTTAAAATGTTATCTTTCATAGGCCTATTAGCAGCTACTAAAATAATGAGTATTTAAATATCTTTGTAGTCACAAGTTATAGGTAAGCGATAGGTGTCTACGTAAGTACCTATTGACAAACACATGCAAAGATAAGTGACAAAAACTAAAATTGAAGTTCAAGTAACCAAAAGTTTTTCTTTGACTAGCCGAGACGACATGCCATAAAACATTTTGTCAAAACCAATGAAAATTAATACTAAAAAATCAAAAGTCTAGATTAACGGTCAGCAACAGTCGGACCGCGGTCGGGGTCCGGGCCGCGGAAGGTCGGCCATGGGACCGCCGGATATTTATACAATAATATTGTCATATAACTAGTTATTCATAGTATTCAAACATTTAAGAGCCACGTAGAATCAAACTAACGGAGTAATTACATAACGACATGCTATATTTCATGTAAAAAAATGTGCGGGAGCGTTTTACATTGGCCTCGCGTATCCCGTGTCCTTACGAAACTGTAGCACGCTTGCGACTGTCATACATAGTCATTCACTACATCATAGTACCTACTCTATTTGAAATAAATATTGTTGCATTGTTGTTTTTTTTGACCTCGACAAAAATGTTCAACGTTATACGGACCTCACTTAAAACTACTTGCCGACCCCTGGTCGAGATGAATGATTTGCGCAGTGTTGTTTTTACAGTAACCAAACCTTTATAAACATACGAAGCTAACGACAGAACTATCCAGGTGGCTAAATATTGGTCGGACAAAATTTGAGTCAAATCGCCAATCGACGCGAAAGAAGAAGAAGAAGAAGCAGAATTTAATGACAGTGCTTTCCATCGTCCAGGTAAAACCCAGCATAATATTCTCAGTTTACTCTTAACGTTTATAGTGCCCAGTGCGTGGGCAAGACTGCAGGTTAGCGAGAACGGAAGCACTTGTTTGTTATACAGGTTATAAAAGACGAGTTGCTGCGATTAATTGAATGTCTTGTGTGCCTGCTGGGTGATGCGTACTGACAGGGGGACCTCAGGGGAGTCACACCCTGTATAGTTAGGGTACGTCCACCAGGAGTTATTTTTTTCCCTCTTTACCCACCGTACACCTCGTGAGACCACCTGGGTTGAGTTTTTTTTACTACTGTTCACCTCTCCGTCGACTGTTGTGTTTATTGGAGATTTCCGTTCGTTAAAGTTGTTTCTTTACCATCATCATACTCCTACCACCTGTGCCAACTTTTACATAAAATTTGTTGCAGCAGGTTCATGATATTACTATTTGTTTTATTATTTATTTAGTCTATTTGTTCCGGTTAATCTACAAAACAGCAGAACTGTTTTTGACAGGACTTTCTCTAATAGTTAGTTGATGTTGCAAAGAATAAGATAGGCTACTTTTATTTAGAATGAGAATGAGGGGTTTTGCGCAAAAAAAATCTTCTTCTTTAAATTATGACCAAATGCCATTGTGCTTTTTTATGAAACTGACGCGGACAAAGTCGCGAGCAATAGAAAATAAACAAAAACAAAAAATCTTATTTTGTACGTGTCGAGCAGGCTCCCTGGGTGTCACGTCAGTCGTATATAATTTGGACGGGAAATTGTCCTATTATTATGAGCATAATTATGTATCAATTCTTGGTAATTCTATTTTTACTCAAAATGTACTCGAGGATTTATCACTAAGGAAGCTGGAAAAAAGAATGTCTTATTGTTATTTATCGGAGAGGTATCTGAATGGAAAAGTTATATGAATCTGTATTTTTGTTGCTATGCCTCTGGATTTAAAATCTTTAAGAGTTTCGTATTGAAGAAAAATATAAACAATTTTCTGACTTTACTGAATAGGTTCGAAAACAAAATGGCTTTTTGGAAAATAAGTATAACTAAGTAGGCAGCGGCTCTCAATCTCAGAAACTAAATAAATTATTGAAGAGGATTATTCCTAATTTATTTTGTTTCCCTTTTCCTTAAATAACCTACCTAACAAAAACAGTGTCCAATTTCGTACAATTCTGTCGTAGTGATTGTAACTTTATTCAATGTTTTTCTTCTATTTTCAATAAATAGATCCGTATTTTAAGTTGTGTTTTTAAACGTGTAGTTATATATTTTTACTTCGACTTCGTTCACGTATTTTAGTAACGTTTTTAAAAACGTTATTAAAATAAAATGTCACCCACTTCAGAACCCGCATCCCGGGAATGAAGTCCCGTTACTAAGAGAATATAAATAGTAGCTTGAGATGTTATATTAAACATTATGTACTTTTAGATCCCAATGAAGGTCACGTCACTTTTTTTTAAACTTTTCGTAAACATATCCTGTAGTTTGAAATCTCGTTCATGCGGGAAAAAGTATAAGTTACTTCTTGTAACATCAGCTATCCGTCAGCGAAAGTTTCGTTAAAATCGGTCCATCATAAAAACCAGATCATTGCAAAAATTCTGTTTGTTTACAGCGATTGGAACATGAATGCTGATTGGAATTAGAACTTCCGTTACAGAATAACGTTCTTGTCAATTAGTCATCATTCATTGAATGAATATCGTTTTGAAACTGATTTTTTTTTTCAAAAAATCCTGATAATAACAGCCTGATAATAAATTATGTTGTAGTTCCCGTATCAGATCCGTTACAAGAACAATCCTAATCCTATTATTATTTTCGCACAAACTTGATTTTTTTCAATTATCCCACAACACATACGAAGTACGTAACATAATAATAATAAATCATTTATTTTCAGGCATCTTGGCCCATAGACACATACCTTACAGACTAACATAAATATAAAGTAAATACAGTGTATTGTTAGTAAATAAGACTTATGACTAAGACGTAACAAAAAGTAACATGTTTTCACATTCAATTTTAAATAGTAAGGGCGTGCGTCCAAGAGATGCGCGCCGGGGCGCGATCACTAATGAGCACATGTCGTTAGTGCGGCGGTGTGTGCGCGCCTTTATCACGCCTTCCGCCGGCGCGTGACAGCTACACGATGATCTCTTTGTGATCGTCACGCGACACGGATATTACTTACATACTGTATCTTTATAGAAGAAGCATTGACTTATATTCTAGTACATACAGATTACAGGTATATATCGATGAGGAGAAGCGGCAAATGTCAAGCGTATATTTAATACCTACACCAACCGTAAAACGGACTGATTAGAAATATAAGTTTGATAGGGATCTTCACTTCAATACAATATTATTGGTTTCAAACAAAGTACCCATTTTTAAACCCAAAACAATAATAATTAAACAGTGTGAAATCCCCTTCAAATAAAATTTTACCTCTGTATATACGTATTGTTAATAACTTTGATACTAAGAAAATAGTAAATAGTAGTGACAGACACTTTGATATTAAAAGTAATTATAATTATTCGTAGACTGTCTTCTTCAATTTTATCAACGTAAAAACACTAAAGGTACTTCTAAGTTCCCAACATAATTTTCACAAACAATGATAACAACATTCTTATTTTTATTTTTGTCATTAGTAAAGAAAACAGACCAATTATTATTATTTTTGTACCTAATTACAACATTGCGAAACATGGAAAATTGTACTTTAGAAAGAAAATAACCAGAACGTTGTCGGATGTGAAAATACAAAAATGAAGAGAAAACTCGGAAAAATTACTCTGTAATAACCTAATGTGTTTAAATGTAAAACGGACCACGATAATAATTAGCGACTGCCTTCTTAAATTAGGACAATACTTTCTTAATTGTAGCTTGGGCAGTCATAATAATTTTAAGGATATTGTTAATAATATTCCATAACTTGCACACAACGCTATCTACATAGTTCTAAACTAAGCAGAACTGGTGCTAATGTGCTATGAGTATTAAACAACTAATAAACATACTTATATATTTCTAAATGTATACATATAGATAAATTACACCTGGACTGAGAACAAATGATCTTACTTCGTATCGTTTACATTTCGGGGAGTGTGCACTAGAGTAACACAATTTAATTCCGCCAAGTCCGTTCCATCATCGGACCACAAGACGTAAGAAGTGGAATTCCAGGCCGGAGTCTGTGTTTCCTGATAGCTATAACCTAGGGGTTAGGGGGGGACTTCTTTAAGTCAAGAGTGAATAGATTGCTTCTAGGCAAGCGTGTTCCATCATCGGCCATATCATCACTTACCATCAGGTGAGATAGTGGTCAAACGCGAGCCTACCTATTATAAAAAAAAAACCTATCATACAAACATTTGTCTTTGGTGGGAATCGAACCCACGACCTCCAACCAAACAAGACCAACAGGCCAGTCAAATTATTTTAAGCTCCTTCTGTAATTTGTGTGTTATTTTTTTCAATAAAAAGTACATCTATCTATCTTTTGAGCGGGGGTTGCCATAAAAAAGGTGTGAACTCCCACTGCTGGATAAATTAGGCCTTCCTTCATTCCTGCCATATGCTCTGGAGTTTTTCCTTCTTGTTTCCAAAAAACATACTGTGCCTATAGTTATTTATTATGTCATATCTGCTACATTACATACGTACAAGTACAAGTTCAAAGAAAAATGTTAATTATCAAAAGATTTTTTATTATTATTGGTAGGCTCGCACTTTACCACTGTCTCAAACGAGTACCAATTTAAACACCCTTAGTGTTTAGCTAAACACTAAGGGTGTTTAAATTGGTACTCGTCGTTCCTGATAGCTATCAGGAAACAGACTCCAGAAGGGTCTTGCACTCTTTAGCTGTACGCGCGATGAATGTGTTCCCAAAACGTTTAGTGCGTATGTGTCGGCTGTCTACCATGTACTGATGGCGTGTCGCTGTACGTCTTGGTTTACGTTTTAAATCTTATTATTATTTAATCAAACTATCTATTTTTTTTAGATTACAAGAAGAGTGTGGTCAGGGTGGCTTGTAGGTACGGCCATTTTAACTCCAAACCTAACATTTATATGAAGTTCAAATAAATTAATATCGTACAGAACTGCTTTCCACTACGATGCGATGGCGCAATTTTACACATTTTGGAACACAGCGCAAAATTTATTTCCCTTTTTATGATCGGGTGAATATAATAAATAAATGGTTCACATTAATTTGGTTTGTCGCGTCCGTTATTTTGTTACATTAATGAGCAACAGAACAGTTTGCGGCTCACTTTACTGTTGACCGCATTTTATTATGTGCTATAACTTTTGATATAAATTCTGCTGTTATAAATTCTGCGAAATAACAACACACATTGTTGTTCATACAGTAAGTTACATACAGTACCTACCTGAAAACGATGGTGGTAGCAATAATTCATGGAGTCACCTTTTCTATAATCCCCCACATTCGGTGGAGCGTACGGTCGAAGTATGCCCCGCTTAGGTGGAACACAGTCGTGTTTTCTTGGGGCGATCGACGGCAGCGAAATCTCACAGCTAGCCTTGGTACAGGGTACGGTAGGTAGGTACGCGAAGAATTGCGGATGGTCGCCTCCTTCTTCGAAGCAGTAATGCTAGCGAAGGATGCGGCCGCATGCGCGAGTAAACGGACTTATTCGCGCTCCAGCCGCCGATATCCTTACCCCAATTTCCAGCCACCACAGGCGCGGGCTTACGGATGACAGACAATGGGTAGCTCTAGCTCGCGATAACCGACCGAACCGTGCCCGAGTCGCTGACGGCGCATAATATTCCACGCGCGCCTCAAAGACATCTCAGCCAAACAATAGGCGCTCAGCAGGGCCGAAGTCAACTAGAACCATGGATTGTCTTTCGAAAGGGAAACCCGGGATCCTGGAACGCTTGGAAAAGAAGGAACGTAGGTGTGGTTTTAGTCACTAACAGTCTGACATGCTCTCGCGCTCCACCCTAGAGCGTAAGAAATTATTGAATGATTTCCCACCTTAAAAAAACCTATTATGATCAGAAATCAGCTTACTTATTGGTCACCATTGTCAGAAGAATAGGTAATAT